>SJXQ01013028.1:0-64665 GCA_006408695.1 Aepyceros melampus
TGATTCTTATAAATGTAATACCTCTTTTTCTGACTCTTTTATTGCTTTTTGTTTTTAGCAGTTTGCATAGTAATCAACTTGTAACTTAGCTAAAAATTTCCTATTGATACACATATGGGCAGTTTTGTGACTTACTCTATTTCTAGTACTTCGCTGAATGGCCCTTTATATACCTTTCTTTATTTCTGCAAATTTATCCCCTGAGACAATATGGCCAAACTTTCCCTCACATAAATTTGCTGTTTCACTGAGCTTTAAAATTTTTCATGAATCTGTTTGTAAGTTTTCTATCATCCTTTAATTAATGATCCTTTCTGCTTTGCTTTATATGCTGTTGAAACCATCTATTAATTTTTATTTTTAATTCTAGGCTTTTTATTCTATTTATACTTTAAAGAATTTCTATTGTGTGATGAATTGGTTTTTATCTATTTTGTTCAAATATTTTAATCACAATTATTTTAATACCAACATTTTATATCTGAAGAAGGTAATGGCAACCCACTCCAGTATTCTTGTCTGGAGAATTCCATGGACAAAGGAGCCTGGTGGGTTATAGTTCATGGGGTTGCAAAAAGTCTAAGACAAGTGAATGACTATCCGTCACTCATGTTTGATCTCTATAATTACTCAGATACCTATGGATATATTTTTGTTTCTACTGTTTCCTTTTTTATTTGATCCTGTATGTGTGTATGTGTATAAATACACAACCTGCTCAGAAAAATATGCAATCTCCATAAACTCCAGGCTCTATTATTTTCCCTGGAGGCTTCATCATATTCTCTATAAGGTATATAAAGTGACAACAGATGACCTTAATCCAAACGGAGCCTGAGCTGACTCAATCACATTGTAGTTTTTGCAAGAAACTGTCAATTTCTGGTATATATGAGTGAAACTCTCAGGGTTTCTGACTTGAAGCCTTGTATCTTATATTCTATATTTTGTTTTCTTCATTAGCACCATGAGACAGCCAAGAAGATATCTTTATCTTTTCTTGCTTATAGTTGGAAAACCTATGGTGCTTTGATTTAAGTAAAATGCTTGTTTATTGATTAAGTGATACACTTTATCATGTTAGTGAGGTCAATTAAGTCTTATTTGATTCAGTGTATTTTTATTGTTGCTGATATTTGGCAATGCTTTCTCTGAATCTTTGGAATTCTTTCAAAATTAATTCATATGATTTTATTTATGACCATATTTGTTGCCTTTGTAAAATGGAATCTTGTATTATTTCTAATTTACTATTAGATTCTATTTGCTAGTGTTACATCTTATAATATTGCATTAATATTTATAAGTGAGATATATTCAGTTTTATGCAGTGTATAAGATAAATGTTAGATTCATGTTATAAAGCAAATTTGGAGTTCTTTTCAATGCTCTGGAGCAGTTTATATAGTTTTAGACAACCTGGCTGTTAGAAAGTGGGTAAAATTCCTAGATTAAGTCATCTGGGGGTGAAGCTGTTTGGTGGGGGCTCTTTAATTACTTTCTGCATTTCTTCTAGGGTAATTAATCTGCTTATATTTTCTATATATTCAGTTTAGTTTTGCTAAGTTTTTTAAGACAAATATCTACTTGATCTAGGTTTAAATTTTTGCTTTGGAAGCAGGATAGATTTTGCAAAGAAACTAAATTTGACATTTCTTTATTAGTTCTAGTGTGTAGTGTGTATCAGTTTTCTAGTTCATTTATTTCTGATTTATTTTTATGAAGCTTTCTATCAGTTCTTTTTAAAATTTGTCCTTTATCCGTAGTTTTTTGAACTGGATAATTATTCCATTTCATTTTTGTCTTGCTTTTATTTATATAGATATTTAATACTATAATTTTTTATTCACCTACAGTTTTAACTGTATACCACAAATTATTTCGTATCATATTTGTATTCTTTTTACTTTAAAGTAATTGTAAAACCCCTTTGTATGTACCCTTTAACCTAAGAATTATTTAATATTATATTTATATTGCAATATGGAAAAGCATTCCTTTCTGTCTTTTAAATCAATTTCTATTTTTTTTCCTCATTATGCTCAAAGAATGCTATTTTTATTATATTTATACCTTGGGATTTATTGAGGTTTTCTTTGAAGAAACCTCGTAAATAACATTTCCTTGAAATAGGTGAATGTTACACATGAACATTGAATGAAGAAAGATATAGTCTGTTTCTGTCGTTCATTGTATTTTTAATACTGTGACAGTTTATCTAAAAGAAGAATAGAAACCAAAGTAACTTATATTTAATATTCCAGAATGAGGCACACCCTTTCTCCTGCCAGGTCACTACGGTACAGATAGATTTGACTGGTAATACTGGGTGGGGCTTAGCAAACCGTGCTGCAGACTTGTGTGTTTGAGTTCATCAAAATATGTTGAGAAAACTAAAACTATGTTGAGACTAAGGAAAATGGCACCCCACTCCAGTACTCTTGCCTGGAGAATCCCGTGGAGGGAGGAGCCTGGTAGGCTACAGTCCATGGGGTCGCAAAGAGTCGACCGACTGAGCGACGTCACCCGCTCACTCACTCACAAAAGTCTACAGGCTGCCTGGCAATATGGTACAGTCAAATAGATTTGACTGGTAATACTGGGTGGGGCTTAGCAAACCGTGCTGCAGACTTGAGTTCATCAAAATATGTTGAGAAAACTAAAACTATGTTGAGACTAAGGAAAATGGCACCCCACTCCAGTACTCTTGCCTGGAGAATCCCGTGGAGGGAGGAGCCTGGTAGGCTACAGTCCATGGGGTCGCAAAGAGTCGACCGACTGAGCGACGTCACCCGCTCACTCACTCACAAAAGTCTACAGGCTGCCTGGCAGAGGGCGTCTGCTCTGCAGCGGAGCCTGCAGGGTCCTGCGTCTGCGGGCGACCTCCCTCCGCTTGGTGCCTCTGGCCCCCGGGAATTTCCCCCCTTCCCCTTTACCTGGCGTCTCCCAGTCCTGCGGTCCTGCCGCACCTCCTGGGGGCAGCAGTGCCAGGGAAGCATGCGTCTCCGCGCTGACGTCCTGTATCGCTAACTCGGGTGAGATTTCAGAGAGACGGGAAGAGGAGCGGAGGGTCAGCAGTCCCCTCTCATCCTCCTGATCAACCCCAGAGTGCGCTCAGCTCTGGTCTGATTTCTGCAGGGAACGCTTCGCCTTGCTGGGAACCCCCCATGGGCCCCAGGGTGCGCTTTGTCAACCGTCTTCCTCTGGCTTTGCTTTCAGGGTGCCCATCCTGGGCATTCTGTAATCACCCATGCAAGGCGACCTTTCAGGATTACAGTCTGTCCCAGCGACCACAAGTGGCCATTACTGTTGCATTAAAGTCCAGCTCCTTCTAGCACCCCCGCCACCCCCCGCCTGGAATCTATGACAGACTCCAGTGCTCCCTCTCTTGTATTTGCACCTGGGATGAGAGCAGCAGTAAGCTACTTCTCTCTTTTGAGGCTCTCCTTACTTCCAGGGATTTAGTTTCCTGGGCACCTCTGCGTCCTCAGGTCACAAATTATCCAGCTGTTGCGGCTGTTAGGATGAGAAAGGCTGTCTCATGTTACAGTCTGCATCTAAACAGGATACTCCTCATTTCCTTTATCCCTTCCATTTTCTCACTTTTATCCCTTCCATTTTATCCCTTTTATTTATTTATTTATTTATTTCCCTTAAGATAGTATCTGCAGGGATTTTTTTTTTTTGCTATTATACTCTTCTTCAATTTTAGTTTTATTTCTTAAATAATTTAAACTTTCTAATCTGTTCCTGAGGTCAATACTCTTGGTAAACTTTCCTTTTCCAATTACATACTTTCCAGTTTAATGTAGATGTCTGTCGTTAATTAAAAAAAAAAAAGATTGTTCTTTTTTCAATAGTTCAACCGATGGAGATTTGTGATGCTATCATCACAGATTGCTAGGAATTAATATCTGTTAAGTACAATTTCCACATACATAAATTTCTGCCCCAATTACATTTATCAAATATCCACTCTTTACACACTCATCTAAAATATCAAAACTGTTATCTATCAAGTACTGATATATACACTGGTTTATTTCTGAGGTTTCTATTTTGTTCCATTGACCTCTATTCCCTTACCAGCCTCATAGTTTTAACCATATAACAATTTCTGTAGCAATAATCATACTATAAATGTGTAATACTTGTGTCAGAAATTAATTGAAATTCAATTGAATTCATTGATTTTAATTGGGATACAATTAACATCTTTATAATATTGACTATTCTTTTTCATGAATACTGTATATCACCTTTTTAATAATGATATATTTTGAACATGTGTATATTTACTCCATAAAATTGTTAATGTATTATTTTTGAGTGACATAATTTTTGTGTACAGCTATTGAAAATTATATTTTACTTACATTTTTTTTCATAACTTTTGTCACTGATGGGTTGGAACATTATTTGGTTATATCGTGCTTGCATTTAACACATTTTGTTAAGATTGTTACATTTAACAATCTTAGTAAATCATCTTATTGATTAAAATTAATGCATAAAAATATATTTTTGCTTTTTTCAATGCCTTATTCTTTTATTCTCACAGAACTTGGTTCAACCTCCAAAGAAATGTAGGATAAAAATGATGATGTTGGTCGCTTTGGCCTGGTTCCTCATTTAAGAGAAGTATTTCCAAAATGTCAAAACTAAATATTATTTTTCTTCATGTTTTTGATAGAACTGGCAACCATGTCTTTTTGTAGTTATGGTATTTCCATTATATTCCTTCCTATTATTATTATTTTTCCTGTGTGTTAGTCATTCAGTCGTGTCCAGCTCTTTGCAACCCCATGGACTGTAGCTAGCCATGTTCCTCTCTGCATGGAATTCTCCAGGCAAAAATACTGAGTGGGTTGTCATTCCCTTCTCCAGGGGATCTTCCTGACCCAGGGATCAAACCCATGTCTACTGTACTGCAATCAGATTCTTTACCACTGAGTCACCAGGATAGCCCTATAGTCGTTAAATCTTATTAAGTCTTATAATCCATTATAATCCCATGCAGCAAAAAATTATTCTTGTATCTCTAGAATCTATGTCTGACACAAGGTAGCTGTTCAATAAACATCCTTCAGTGGATTGATTACTTCAGCTGTTTTTCTATCTATTGAGATCATTATATTTTTCTTCTAAATTTACTGTGGCAAATTGAATTGAGTGATATTCTATTAAAAAATCTTTGGAGTTGAATTGACTTAATCATGATATATTATATTCTTTATATATTGCTGAATTAAATCTGCTAATATGTACTTGTAGATATTTTGCTAATATCTTTGATCATGAGTGAATTGGGATTTTGATTTTCTATATCATCTGTGTTTAATTTGACACAAAATTATTCTAGGCTTACAAAATAAGAGGAAACCATCCCTTCTGCTTTCAAATTCTAAAGGAATTCATAGATTATAGACACATTTTGCATGTTTTCTATAACCTACTGTAAAAATGTTTGGACCTGGTTTGCTATATAAGTGAATGTTTAATTACTGACTACAGTTATTTTGTGTAATGCTCTTAGGGCTCTTCAAGTTTTAATTTATTTTTGTGATGTTTTGGAAAGTCACATTTCTAGAAAATTTCCCCGTGATCTAAATTTTCAATTTTATTGATCTAAAGTTCATTATTTACTCTTATTTTAAAAAGCAATTGTTTTATATATATATATACACACACACATATACATATAAAGAAGTATAAGAAGTATTAGTCACTCAGTCGTGTCTGACTCTTTGCGGACCCATGGACTGTAGCCCACAAGGCTCCTCTCTCCATGGGATTCTCCAGGCAAGAATACTTGAGTGGGTTGTCATTTCCTTCTTCAGGGGATTTTCCCAACCCAGGGATCGAAACTGGGTCTTCCACATTGCAGGCAGATTCTTTACCATCTGAACCACTAGGGAAGCTGTAACTTCTTTTTAATTTCTGGTGTTATTTTCTTGATTATTTGGATATATTTCTCTGTGAAAGGGTTTTAACCATGAAAACTATACTTTCTAATATCTTTAATGAGTAGAATTTTTCTTATATTATTTTTCATTTTAGGAGAAAGAGGCAAATTTCAAACTGTCAATAGTATGAATAAATGTTTATTGAATTGAGCTACAGTCTTTCAGTTAAAAAAAAGAGTCTTCTAAAAGCACAGCTGTGCATTGCTCATTTATTGCAAAAGCAGCTTGCTCATCTTGAAAAAATAATAAACAAGGACCACTTGTCAGAAAGTGAGACAAATTCCTGGACAGTGTGAGGCTGTTGATAACACTTATATTGCTCTCAGAAGCTCACTTGCAAAGCAAGGCGCAGTTAAATTTTGGGAACAAGTGGTTTGTTTACTACATATTGAATGCTGCTCTAACAGCAATTTAAAGTTAAAGAATGTTTTCTCTTCCGATAAGCCCATGTACAGATGATAGCAGTTCTATCTTGTTCTTTGAATCTTCACGCTTATAATAGTTCTCTGAATCTTCATGGTTATAATAAAGCTGCTCCCCTGATGGCTCAGGGAGTAAAGAATCTGCCTGCAATGCAGGCAATGTAGGTTCTATCCCTAGGTTGGGAAATTCCCTGGAGAAGGAAATGACAACCCTCTCCAGTATTTTTGCCTGAAAAATTCCATGGACAGAGGAGACTGGAGGCTACAGTCCATGGGATCACAAAGAATCAGACATGACTGATCACGCACACACATAATAAAGCTAGGTTTTTAAACTCTTGTTTAACACAAATTTTACCTGAAAAAAAAAATATATAGGCCAATGAGCTTTGGTAAAACTCACTTGATATTCTGCCCCATTCTTTCCTTCCTTCCAATACGGTTTCATAGCCAGAAACTCATTCAATTCTCAGACCTCAAGCCTTGTCTATAATTACGGTCTTACTAATTCATTCAGCACGTATGCATTGATTACCTTCTCTGTGCAGGTACAAAGGTGCAGGTTTCTGCGAACATGAAAGGAAACAGATAATAGTGAAGTTCAAGTTTACTTGGTCAGCTTGTTTTACTACATGACTTTTTTTTTTCGATTTTTTATTTTGTATTGGAGTATAGCCAATTTTTTTTTTTTTTTTTACTTTACAATACTGTATTGGTTTTGCCATACATCAACATGAATCTGCCACGGGTGTACATGAGTTCCCAATCCTGAGCCAATTAACAAGGTTGTGATAGTTTCAGGTAAACAGCAAAGAGACTCAGCCACAAGTAAACATGCATCCTTTCTCCCCCAAGCACCGCTTCCACCCAGGCAGCCAGTTAACATTGAGCAGTGTTCCTGTGCTATGCAGTAGGTTCTTGTTGGTTATCCATCTCAAATGCAGCACTGTGTACATGGACGTACCAAACTCCCTGACTATCCCTTCCCCCATCCTTTCCCCCAGGAACTAGAAGTTGTATCTCTAAGTCTGTGAGTCTCTTTCTATTTTTTAAGTTCATTGGTTTAATTTCTTTTTAGATTCCACGTATGCCATATGATATTTCTCCTTCTCTGTCTGACTTACTTCACTCAGGATGACAGCCTCTGGGTCCATCCATGTTGCTGCCCATGGCACTCTTTCATTATTTGTCATGGCTGAGTAGTATTCATTGTAGTCTGTACCTCATCTTTATCCATTCCTCTGTCGATGGACGTTTAGGTTGCTTCCATGTCTTGGCTGTTGTAAATAACTGCTGCAATGAACACTGGGGTGAGTGTATCCTTTCAAATCATGTTTTTTTCTGGATATATGCCCAGGAGTGGGATTGTAGGGGGTTATAGTAGCTCTATTTTTCATTTTTTAAGGAACCCCCATTCTGTTCTCCATAGTGGCTGAACCAGTAAACATTCCCATCAACAGTGAAGGAGGCTTCCCTCCTCTCCACACCCTCTCCACCATTCATTGTTTGTTGATTTCTTGATGATAGCCATTCTGGCTGGTGTGAGGTGAAAACGTCATTGTGGTTTTGATTTGCATTCCTCTATTAATTAGAGATGAGCGTATTTTCATGTGCCTCTTGGCCATCTATGGGTCTTCTTGGGAGAAATGTCTATTTAGGTGTTCTGCCCATTTGTTGATTGGGTTGCTTGTTTTGGTGCTATTAAACACCATGAGCTGCTCATAGATTCTAGAGACTAATCCCCTGCTGGTCACATCCTTTGCAAATATTTCCTCCCAATCTGTGAGCGGCCTTTTTGTATGGTTATTGTTTCCTTTGTCCTTGTGCTACATGACTCATTGCAAAACAAGGTACTCCATCTTTATATTTGTCAATCACTCTGCCAATGTCTCGGAATTTTCTTATTAAATTCTCAGAGTATTTCCCCATTTAATTCTGTGTAAGTAAAAGTCTGATGGAATAATGTATTTTAAAAAAATTTAGTACATACCTACTAGGTGTTTATATAATTGCCTAACTGGCACTCATCAATGCTTAAGAAAATGAATAAAGTTTATTCCATCAAAGACAGATATTATGAAAAAGAGCTTTGTGAATTAATTACAACTGTGATAAATGTTACAAAGAAAAAATTCACGGTGCAATGATAATAACTAATCAAGAAAACAGGACAAATCTGAATGACAGAGAAATATTTCCCAAGGAAATGACATTTAAACTGAAATACAATAGTAAGAGACTGCTTGAACAAAGAGAAATACAACTTCACAGGCAGAGGGAGAAACCCCTGTGAATTTTCTCAATAGGAAATTAACCAACTAAAATACTGAATAAAAGAAATGAGGAATTATCCAATCCATTTTTCTCTTTTTAAATAGATGTTATTTTTTAGAGCAGTTTTAGTTTCACTGCAAAATTGAACAGAAATGCAATTCAATTTCAAATATGAACTTTATGATGGTACAGGAAAACAGTCATTGTAAACTGGATTTTATGTTCTTTGACTATTAAACATTTAATGTGGTTTTCAAAAACTTTTTATTTGAAACACTTATGGATTTAAAAGTTGAGAAGTTTTTATAGAGAGGTCCGTGTACCCTATATTCAGTTTTCCCCAGTGGTTACACTTACACAATTATAGTTCAATTTTAGAAAATTGGAATTGTTCAAGGTATGTGACTAGTTCTGTGATGGTTAATTTTGTATGTCAACTTGTCTGGGTCACAGTGCCCAGATATATGGTTCATTATTATTCTGGATGCTTCTGGGAGGGTGTTTTTAGATGAGATTAACATTTAAATTGATCTCAGTAAAATAGATTGCCTTCCATAATGCTGGTAAACCTCATCCAGGCAGCTTAAGAAAAAGGAAATATATGTCCTCCCACTTTTTCTTACCTCTCCAGCATAGTTATCTTTAGATTCAAGCTGTAAATCTTTTCTGAGGCTCTACCTTATTTTATAGGATTGTGAATTAATTAATTAACATTCAATCATTTATCCGTATTTAATGGTTACATTGACTGATTTTTAAATAGTGACCTACTTTTACATCTTTAAAATAAACTCTATTTTAGTCATGGCGTATAATCCATTTTACACATTACTAAATTTCTAACAGTATATTAAGGATGTTTTCATCTATATTCCTAAGGGACATATGTTTATACATTTTGTCTCATTTTCTTTATTCTTTTTTTACAGTCTTTATCTAGATTCCATCCAAGGTAATGCTGGCTTCATAAAACAAGTTGAATATCTTCCCTCTTTCTTTTCTTTTTAATCAATTAGTTTATTTGGCTGTGTCAGGCCTTAGCTGCAGCACATGGGATCTTCCCTGTGTCCTGTGCAGTCTTTCCTTATGGTGCATAAACTCTCTGTCCACTGCCTTAGTTGTTCTGAGGCAGGCGGGCTCTTTGTTCTCCAACTAGGGATCAAACTTGAGTTCCTTGCATTATAAGGCAGATTCTTAACAACTGGACTACCAGGGAAGCCTTTTGTGTCTTATTTTATTTTCTATAAGATAGTGCTCTGAAATCAGATTCATTATATTCTTTGAAGCCAAAGATGGAGAAGCTCTATACAGTCAACAAAGACAAGACCAGGAGCTGACTGTAGTTCAGATCATGAACTCCTTATTGCCAAATTCAGACTTAAATTGAAGAAAGTAGGGAAAACCGCTAGACCATTCAGATATGACCTAAATCAAATCCCTTATGATTATACAGTGGAAGTGAGAAACAGATTTAAGGGTCTAGACTGATAGATTAAGTGCCTGATGAACTATGGAATGAGGTTCGTGACATTGTACAGGAGACAGGGATCAAGACCATCCCCATGGCAAAGAAATGCAAAAAAACCAAAATGGCTGTCTCAGGAGGCCTTACAAATAGCTGTGAAAAGAAGAGAGGCGAAAAGCAAAGGAGAAAAGGAATGATATAAGCATCTGAATGCAGAGTTCCAAAGAATAGCAAGAAGAGATAAGAAAGCCTTCTTCAGCGATCAATGCAAAGAAATAGAGGAAAAGAACAGAAGGGGAAAGACTAGAGATCTCTTCAAGAAAATTAGAGATACCAAGGGAACATTTCATGCAAAGATGGGCTCGATAAAGGACAGAAATGGTCTGGACCTAACAGAAGCAGAAGATATTAAGAAGAGGTGGCAAGAATACATGGAAGAACTGTACAGAAAGATATTCATGACCCAGATAATCATGACGATGTGATGACTAATCTAGAGCCAAACATCTTGGAATGTGAAGTCATGTGGGCCTTAAAAGCATCACTATGAACAAAGCTAGTGGAGGTGATGGAATTCCCATTGAGCTGTTTCAAATCCGGAAAGATGATGCTGTGAAAGTGATGAACTCAATATGCCAGCAAATCTGGAAAACTCAGCAGTGGCCACAGGACTGGAAAAGGTCAGTTTTCATTCCAATTCCAAAGAAAGGCAATGCCAAAGAATGCTCAAACTACCGCACAATTGCACTCATCTCACATGCTAGTAAAGTAATGCTCAAAATTCTCCAAGCCAGACTTCAGCAATANCTATTTAATTCTTTGGCACATTGTAATGGACTAATTCTTAATAAAGAGAACTAATTAAAATGGAAAACTGCTATTACAAAACAGATAATCTTGATAATGCATTTTGGCTCTTCAAAATTGACAGTTTGTAAAATGATTTTCCATTTCCTAGTTGTCAAGTGGAATACTGAAGATATAAATAATCAAACTTACATAATACATTATCAGAGATATTAATGTATTATATTATCTGCAGTATATTAAAAATAAACTAGAATAAAATGAGATATTAAGGAACATGTGGTTATTCACATGGATATATGTTAGCATATATGTATATATTCTTTTTTTAGAGTATATTTTTATAACTTAAAAAGTTTTAATTGGAGGAAAATTGCTTTACAAGATTGTATTGATTTCTTCCATATCATAATGAAAATCAGCCATAATTTTATATGTATCACCTCCCTCTCCTTCTTCCAATCCATCCCTCTAGATCATTACAGAGTATATGTCTGGATTCCCTGTGGTATATAGCACTTCTCACCAGCTCTCTGTTTTACAGATGGTAATGCAGATACGTATATGTACCTTCTCTATTCGCCCCACTCTCTCCTTCCTCCACTGTGTCCATAAGTCTGCTCTCTATATTTGCATCTTCCTTCTTTCCTTGCAAATAGGTTCATCAATCCCATTTTTATAGATTCCATATATACATATATATATGCCAAAGTAGGAGACCTAGGCGAAGCGGGTTTGATCGCTGGGTTGGTCAGATCCCCTGGAGAAGGAAACGACGGCCCACTCCAGTATTCTTGCCTGGAGGATCCCCTGGACAGAGGAGCCTGACAGGCTACAGTTCACAGAGTCACACAGAGCTGGACACAGCTGAAGCACTTACATATAATATTTGTTTTTCTCTTTCTGACTTATTCACTCTTTCCAACTTATTCACAGTTCTAGGTTCATCCACCTCACTATAACCGACTCAAACCCGTTCCGTTTTATGGCTGAATAATGTTCCATTGTATATATGTACCACATTTTCTTTACATATTCCTTTGTCATTGGACATCTAGGTTGCTTCCATTTCCTAACTCTTGTAAATAGCACTGCTATGAAATTTGGGGTACACATATCATTTTCCATTATGATTTTTACTGGGTATATGTCCTGTAAAAGTATTGCTAGGTCATATAGTAGATTTATTCATATGTTTTAAAAGAATCTCCACACTGTTCTCCATGGTAGCTGTAGCAATTTACATTCCTACAACAGTGTAAGAGGGTTCCCTTTTCTCTACATTCTCTCCAGAATTTATTGTTTGTAAATTTTTGATAATGGCCATTCTGACTGGTGTGAGGTGATACCTCATTGTAGTTTTGACTTGAATTTCTCTAATAATTAGTGATGTTCAGCATATTTATTTGACATACAGCACAGTAAAAGCCTCTTTGACCCACCTCCTAGAGTAATGGAAATTCAGTGTAAGAGGGTTCCCTTTTCTCTACATTCTCTCCAGAATTTATTGTTTGTAAATTTTTGATAATGGCCATTCTGACTGGTGTGAGGTGATACCTCATTGTAGTTTTGACTTGAATTTCTCTAATAATTAGTGATGTTCAGCATATTTATTTGACATACAGCACAGTAAAAGCCTCTTTGACCCACCTCCTAGAGTAATGGAAATAAAAACAAAAATAAACAAATGGGACCTAATGAAACTTAAAAGATTTTGCTCAGTGAAGGAAATAATAGATGAGGTGAGCTGAAGTCGCTCAGTCATGTCCGACTCTTTGCGACCCCATGGACTGTAGCCCACCAGGCTCCTCAGTCCATGGAATTTTCCAGGGAAGAGTACTGGAGTGGGTTGCCATTTCCTTCTCCAGAGGATCTTCCCAACCCAGGGATCGAACCTGGGTCTCCCGCACTGCAGGCAGTCGCTTTAACCTCTGAGCCAACAGGGAAGCCTAAGGAAATAATAAGCAAGATTAAAATACATCACTCAGAATGGGAGAAAATAGTTTTAAATTAAACAACTGACAAAGGATTAATCTCCAAAAGATATAAGCAGCTCATATAGCTCAATATCAGGAAAAAAAAAGAAAAGGCAAATCAAAACAATGGGCAGAAGGTCTAAATCTTTCTCCAAAGAAGACGTACAGATGGCAAAGAAACATGAAGATAGAGTATATTTTCTAATAGATACATATTAGAAGGGGCTTCCCACTTGGCACTAGTGGTAAAGAAACTGGCTGCCAGTTCAAAAGCCATAAGAGACTCTGGTTTGATCCCTGCATTGCGAAAATCCCTTGGAGGAAGAGAGGGAAACTCATCCCAGTGTTCTTGCTTGGGGAAATCCCACAGACACAGGAGCTTGGTGGGCTACAGTCCATAAGGTCACAAAGAGTTGGACACCATTGAATTGATTTAGCACACATGCACAGGTATTAAAATATTAGGCAGATATCTGTGTGTGTTTAGTCACTCAGTCATGTTCAAATCTTTGTGCCTGCAGATTCCTCTGTCCATAGGATTTTTCAGTTCAGTTAAGTTCAGTTCAGTTGCTCAGTCATGTCCAACTCTTTGTGACCCCAAGGACTGCAGCATGTCAGTCTTCCCTGTCCATCACCATCTCCTGGAGTTTACTCAAACTCATGTCCATTGAGTCAGTGATGCCATCCAACCATCTCATCCTCTGTCATCCCCTTCTCCTCTCACCTTTAATCTTTCCCAGCATCAGGGTCTTTTCAAATCAGTCAGTTTTTTGCATCAGCTGGCCAAAGTATTGGTTTCAGCTCCAGCATCCAGTCCTTCCAACAAATATTCAGGACTGATTTCCATTAGGATGGACTGGTTGGATCTCCTTGCTGTCCAAGGGACTCTCAAGAGTCTTCTCCAACACCACAGTTCAAAAGCATCAGTTTTTCAGCACTCAGCTTTCTTTATAGTCCAACTCTCACATTCCTACATGGCTACTGGAAAAACCATAGCTTTGACTAGACGGACCTTTGTTGGAAAAATAATGTCTCTACTCCAGGGGATTTTCTTTACCCAAGGATTGAACTTCTGTATCTCTTGCATTGTAGGCAGATTCTTTATGCATTGAGTCATCAGGGAAGCCCTAGGGAGATGGCAGTATCTCAGACTAAATTGTCAAGAGCAGGAATCAGCATGGCCTCTGCCATATAAGTACATAGTACTGGAACTTGCCATGCTCATTCATTTATGAATTGCCTATGTCTTACATATTAATGAGTCCACATGCTGTCTTTGAGTTGAGAAGCTGTGACAAACACTTCATGACTCAGAAAGCCAAAAGTATTTACTACTGGCCCTTTATAGAAACAAATGGTCAATTCCTGATCTCAACAGTGGTTCTCAAAATGTGGTCCCCTGAGCAGTAATCATCATTATAAGCTAGGAAATAGTTAGAAATGCATACACTTTCTTAAGCTCTCCTAAGACCTGCTCAATCAGTACTCTGGGGAGGGACCTTGCAATGTATGTTTAAACAAGCCCTACAGTGAATTCTGATGTATGGCAATGTTTGAGTACCATTGCTCCACAGTAAATTATTTACTATTACAGTATATTTTATTATATATATTTTATGTTATTATATCATTACACAATATTAACTATTATGACTTCCATATGATCATACCTTACGATTACTCCATGCCTGCCTTGTTTCAGCTAAATCCTAAAAGACATATTGTTGGTTAAGAGGTTACTTAAATAGAGATAGGAGAAGGAGATCAAATTGAGTTGGCAGCCAGTAGTCAAAGTATATTTTTTAAATGGCCCATCAATTTAAAAATAAGGCAATGCACTTTCAGTTTGCTGAGACATTTTTGGTCAACCATTTTAGAGTTAGAACAGGAGGCTATAATTTATTCAATGTCCTTTGGGTATAACTGTCTTACAAACTATTTGGGTCTTCTCAATCTTTCTGTAACAATACACCTCATATCTGCACCATCATCATTTACAAGGACACTTCTCTAACCATTAGCAACTGTTTTGAGTAATCATAAATGTGGGCTGATTTCTGTAAGAAAGAAGTCTAATATAGAGCAATACTAGTGTGATATTATCACCTTTTGAGTGCTCCAAGTTTGAAAACCATGTTTACTTTCAATGTTTTATGATTATTAGTCTTAGAAATGTGCTGTAAATTTCTCATACATCCCTTAGGAAAAGCAAAGTGAGTTCATTTAGGTTGGGATCCGCTTCTCTGGTCCTTTGAATAGTAAAGTTTCACTCTACACTTAAGTTTCTACTGTATAATTGAGTGGTTTCCATATCATGGTTGGGAAAGGAGTCTATAGAAGAATACATCTGAAAACCCAAACAATGCAATTCTCTTGAAAAAATGTAAACTAATGAAGTTGCAAGCTTAGAAATGGATCTGATAATGAAGGCAACTTTTCTGGAAGACAGGTTCTTATCTAGTCCAATTAAAGACTTTATCTACATTCAAATAGCAGCTCAAAGACGAATCAAGAAGCAGATGTCAGAGATTCTAACCTCCAGTCTCATACAGGTTTTATTTTTAAATATTTTCATTACTTTTCATCAAGTATAGTTGTGTTACAATGTTATGACTTATAGCCTCAATTTCGTTCTATATTTCCTGTTGTTGTTAGCTTTGTATTCTGAAATTCTCACGTGTATCATAAGCAGAAATATTAGAAGACAATCTATAAAGATCACAATGAAATTAACAACACATGAAAGTAGATAGTAACTGTTAAGATATGTAACAAAAATTCAAAAAGCATAACAATGCGACAGATGGATTTTTCTAACCAGTATAATCACCATCAAGATTACTGAGTCGTTTTTAAAAAATTGCTTGACAAAAAATTACTTTTAGTTAGTAATTGTACAACATTGCAACAAACAAAAAATCTCTTACCCCTGTCCCCAAAGTCATCTAATTGGAGAAAATTTTACTATTATCACAAGAACATTTATGGATTGCTTAATTTACTTTTCTTTGCACTTTCTCTACTATCTCATGTAATTCTTATAAGCAACATATTGATAAAAAAAGAGCAGCATCTCTCTTCAACAACTGCCAAAGAGGGTTTTGCTGTTCAGGCACCAAGTGATGTCCGACTCTTTGCGACACCTTGGACTGCAGCACGTCGGGCTTCCTTGGCCTTCACTATCTCCTGGAGTTTGCTCAAACTCATGTATCTGGGGAGGTAAAATATATGTCTAGGGAGGTGAAATAACTTGCCTGAACTTCTTAGCAATTGGAGGAGCAAGAATTAAAACCCAGTTCTACCTGACTTCAAATTTCTTGCCTGTGGTTATACTTTTCCAATAGTTTTAAGTGGCCTTATGACTAAAAATGGAACTATGGTGTTGGAGAAGATGCTTGAGAGTCCCTTGGATTGCAAGAAGATCAAACCAGTCCATCATAAAGGAAGTCAGCCCTGAATATTCATTGGAAAGACTGATGCTGAAGCTGAAGCTCCAATAGTTTGGTTACCTGATCCGAAGAATTGACTCATAGTAAAAGGCCCTGATGATGGGAAAGATTGAAGGTAAGAGGAGAAGAGGATGACAGAGGATGAGATGGCTGGATGGCATCACCGGCTTGATGGATTTGAGTCCGAGCAAGCTGCGGGAGTTGGTGATGGACGGGGAGGCCTGGCGTGCTGTAGTCCATGGAGTTGCAAAGAGTCAGACATGACTGAATGACTGAACTGAACTGAATGACTAAATATTTAAAAAAAAACAAACAAAAAGCCTAGCTTACTTAGACTTTTTTCTTTGCTGCAGTTTTCCAGCATATCACTGGAGATACTGGTGATAGAAATTTTGAAAATGTAATGATTCTTTTTTACTTACAATATGTTTTGAGGGACAAATGACTATAAGAAGAAGCAGATAAATGGGACATTTAGACTGTGCTGCAGATAAAATACAGAGCATTACCACTTTATTTGACAAACGTAAGAGAAGGCAAATAAACTCACAGGATCTGATTTCATTTCAAGATGTTTTATCTAAACCAGCACCAGAGTGACTGTCTTTCAATTCCTGGTATGCAAACAGAGTACCATATGCAATGAGCGAATTCTTATAAACTACATAATGCATTGGTGAAAAGAATTTGGCAACATGGGAATTATATAAAAATATTATGAGTGTATCAATTTCTAAAGAAAAATAGAGCATGCAAACTCTTGTTAGGGATAAGAAGTTCTCTAAATTATATTTTTTTGTTGTTGTTGTTGTTGTTCCTCTAGGCCCCTGAAAAGCTAAACATATTTCCATCCTGTTTTCGTAAATAGCCAAAATTGACTTCAGCTTGGTCTTGCTGCAATTTCTAACTTCCCTTGGACATTTATGTCCAAGGTGAAGTGCAGTTCGTGGCTTCACAGGAAGAAAAACCACCATGCCTTGAACACCTGGCCTTTCCTGTTGGCTTTGTAATACTGCCAGTGACGGAGAAACGCCTGAGCATTTTCAATTTTTCATATATAAAAAATTGAATTAAAACTATTTTTGGCTCAAAGAATAAAGAAAATTTAGTTTATAGGAACAGGTATGCAAACTTCTTCAATGTGCATGTAAAATACTTGAAAGACAGTGAGAGAGAGAGAGAGAGATGACCTGTACTCAATACTTGCTATGAATTTGCAAACTGTGAATGTGTGTCAACTCGGGCAAGTGACTTTTTTCCTAGCTTCACTTTCCAGTTCTCTCAGTTGGTAATCAACATGTTGGAGTTTTACTGTGAAGATCACATAAGCTACACACAGAGAAGGACCACAACTCTGCACATGGTTTATCTTCTATGAGGTGGCAGGACAACAGACACACACCTGAACTGTTATTTCCCTGAAATAATTCTTACCTTGAAAATGACTTTCACTTCATGCTCTGAAGATTTATCCTTCATCCCTTCCTTCCTTCTTTCTTTATTCTTTCTTTTTGTTTTTATTTTTTCTTTCTTTTTCTCTCTTTCTCCCTCCCTCCTCTCCTTCCTTCCTGCCATTCTTTACTTCTTTCTATTTTCTTTTGACATGCCTTTTGTTACAGTGTTATGCTGACATTCATTGTTTCAAATTCGTTTGAAAGGAAGGCTAAAAATAAGGATCATTATGATAACTTCTGGGTAATCTTAAGAGGACTCCAGCTTTAGTGAACTTTGCCCTAGTATTGAGTACTAATTTCAAATTAAGAAGAAAGCTTTGCAAAATATATGGCATCTGTAGCTATATTATGCACTAAACAGTCTAAGGGATCAAGTGTTCCTTAATGGAAAATATAAAAAGGACCAGTAAATGTGAAACCAAGGTTAATAGAATCCCTAAATATCTGCTCAACATACATATATTTATCAAGAAAACAATGAACTGCCTGTGAGGAAAAAAAAAAGAGAGAGAGATGGCGCACCAAATTCTTTCACAGGTCAGGGTGCTAAACTTACAATTGGCAAAATGTTCAGGATGAGCTTGCAGTTGTATTGATAACTGAAAATCTTCTGTGAGTTCCTAGCACAGACCCGATCACATATTGCCTTACTCCTGTTCTTTTTCTGCTCCTGCAGGGAGACTGGTAGTTGTGAGACAGGCACTGGTCCCTGGGTTTCTGCTTCAGCCAGGGATCAGCATTTGCTGCAAGTTGAAGCATGGCGGCGATCTAACAGCTTGAGTGTGATGACCAGCTAGACTGCGTGAAAAGCCGCTGCCTAAGGATAGAGAAGGGGAGGCAACAACCTGGATACCACCACAAGAATGGCAGCTTGTTCATCACAAACTGCCTCACAACAGATGCGATGGTAATTACACTTGGGGTGGGGACTCTCAGATAGTCACTTTCAAATTGGCTGTCAAATCCAAACAGAATTGTGTCAAAAGAGCTTCTGGCTGGCAGTCTGTGCTTGGGATAAGATTCTACTCATGAAGACCCAGAGGCTGAATTGCATATAGTACCCAGCTCATGGATCCTTAGATTTCCTTGCTTAATCACTTCCTATTTCACCAAGATGACTTCTGCAGGTGAGTCTACACAAACATTAGGAATTGGAGTTGACAAATGTTTTTGTCTGCTGAGATTATTTCCTAATTTTAAAAAGGCCATCAGTGAATGCAAAGTCAAAGTGTTAGTTGCTCAGGCCTGTCTGACTCTTTGCAACCCCATGGACAGTATCCCATCAAGTTCCTCTTCCATGGGATTCTCCAGGCATGAATACTGGAGTGGGTTGCCATTCCCTTCTCCAGGGGATCTTCCAAACCCAGGGATCCAACCCAGGTCTCCTGTATTTCAGGCAGATTCTTTTACCGCTGAGCCATGGGAAAGTCAATGAATGAATGCTAACAGTAAATACATAATTTCCTTGCACAGCCAGAGACTTTATCTGATTATTCTAGAAAGAGAGTGATATTGACAGGCCCTATATTAGGACTGTTCCAGGATGCAGGTAAAGGAGATGGATCCGGAGCAATGAGGCATCTCACCACTGAGCCGAAGAAACACTCTTACTCCAAGGGTCTTTAAACTACACCACACTGCTTCTTAAATTGATATTCCCTTTTTAGAAAGTTGCCACCAATAGATGTCGAGGACCCAAAGTAGTACGCCAGAGCAGTCATTTACAGGAGAAGCTCTGAGATAGAATCTCCTATTACTCTCTGTTCAGTAAGCATTGACGATAAGCATACCCAGTAAATGCTAAACATGCTCTTCATTATCACTCTCATTTCAGTCAGCAGAAAGCCAGGCCTGGATGACGTTCCACTCCAATTCCTAACGTCTGTGTAGAATAATATTTGTAATAAATCTGATAATCATCCTTGGTCTGATAACTCATTGCCTGAAAAATAAAGTCCCCCATGATTCTGAAAGCCAGTAAATCCTAGATGGAAAATCTTCTCATTAATTCTGAACCTGATCTGCATGAGACAAAATTTTGCAGGCTCTTCTTTATAATCCAGATATTTCTGGAACCTCCCCTGGATGTTGAATTGTCCTCTGCTTTTATCTCTTTCTCATCTGCACAAACACATATGAATGCATACAAATAACTGAGTTAAAAAGTAAGGAGAGACTCAAGCTGGACCACGAAGTTAACCGCTAAGAAATTAAAGATGATGGGAACACTATCCTATATGAAATGCAAAGCATTGATGCCATAAAAAATCAGAATAATTTATAAGCATCCAGGGCCTTATACAGTGTTAACTGCTCAGTTGTGTCCAACTCTTTGTGACCCCATGGATTGTAGCCTGCCAGGCTCCTCCATCCATGTAATTCTTCAGGCAAGAATACTGGAGTGGGCTGACATTTCATTCTCCAGGGGATATTTGCAATCAAGGATCAAACCTGGGTCTCCCACATTGCAGGCAGACTCTTTACTGACTGAGCCACTAGGGAAACCCAGGGTCTTGTACAAATATACTCAATTCTGTGATTTCACATTATTCTTATACAAATAGATTCAATGCTGTGATTTCATGTTATTCAGGAGTGATTTCTGATTAAAAAAAAATCTTCCTTTATTTGGTGATTATTGGCACCTGACCCACTTAAAGAACAGGTTTTATGCAAAATAGTTGGGCATTGTGTTTGCTAAATTTACTAGGTATTCACCAAACACAACTGTTCAGAGGGTAGGACCCCATGAAGGATGCGTGTAAGATACAGCTTTTGATCAAGACCAGTTCATTATTTTTGAAAAGAAAAGACTCACACCCAAAACAGTAAATAACACGATAAAACAGAGTATGGCCAAGGCTTAAAACTGAATGCTGTATAAATGAACAGGACATTGCCATTGTGACGTTATTCTTTAAAAAATAATCTTATAGAACCCCTTCCAGGAAAGAAAGGTTAATAAACAGAATATGGCTCGTTTAAAGGTATCCATGAGGACAAAACCAAAAGAGACCAGAAAAATACACAGTCACTATATTTGTAAAGGAAAATCCCAGGGAAATGCCTTGTTGCTGCTGCTGCTGCTGCTAAGTCACTTCAGTCGTGTCCGACTCTGTGCGACCCCATAGACGGCAGCCCACCAGGCTCCCCCATCCCTGGGATTCTCCAGGAAAGAACACTGGAGTGGGTTGGGTTAGAAATGGTTAAATTTGATAAAGATAAGAGGTTAGACTTGTTTAGCTTTATTACAACTGCATTTTGGGCTGCAGTCAGTGAGAAGATCCATGAGTAATTTCACAGGCAATGGTTGGGACAGAAGCTTTAAGAAATACTAAGGCTAAGACTTCCCTGGTGGTCCAGTTGCTAACACTCTGATCTGCCAATGCAGGATGCCCAGGTCCAATCCCTGAACTAGATCCCACATGGGGCAACTAAGCTTTGGCACAGCCAAATAAAATAAGTAATAAATAACAAAGAAATAAGACTGTAATCCCATAAACTGGGGGTGAGGTCATTTGAGGACTGGGTAGAAAGATGTATTAATAAACTGAAAGGAAGTGCAGAGAGAAGAGGGTTGTTGAGGTCATTGCTAACAGTCTTAAGTTGTATATGTTCTCTAAAAAGGCTTCACTGTGGCTCAGTGGTAAAGAATCTGCCTGTCAGTGCAAGATGCAGGTTCGATCTTTGGGTTAGAAAGATCCCCTGAAGAAGGAAATGGCAACACACTCCAGTATTTTTGGCTGGGAAATCCCATGGACAGAGGAGCCAGGCAGCCTTCATGGGGTTTCAAAAGAGTGGGACATGGCTTAAAGACCAAACAACAATAGAATCTTCTAGAAGGGAGATATCTTTTTTCAATATTTCATATCAAGGAAATTTGGTCATTTATTCAATTCTTCAGCATTGACCAGCATAGGGCAAACTAATTTCCAGTGGATTTAGGGCAACAAGACAAATACTCAGAGTATATGAAAGTATAACTATGAAAGAAAGGAGAATTTCAAGGCAAAAAGGCCATTTAATGAAGAGATGAGCAAATCTTGAAGTACAATTTGATCATTTCCCAGCAACAGCCAATCCTGCACAAAATTTTATATGTAGGTTCTTTCCTGTTAGACACAGACTCTTTCTTGTTTGAAGAGTTACACATAGTTCAAGACATCTAGGTATATGCCTTCCTACCCTATTAAATAAATGCAAATAGTTTCAGAGTGTAGTTAATGAAAATGCTCCCACAGAAGCAATGTAGAGAGTAAACTACAATTTAAATCACAATGGAAAGAACATGCCTTTAAAATTTTAGAGAATTAATTTTATAGTCAACATTTATTGGATTCCAATAAAGTTCTGAATTCTTGATAGTTTTCCTAGAACTTAAATTGAATGTGATCTGCCCGCAATATTCATGTTTATAACTTTTTCAGCAATAAGCTCCTGTGCTATATACCAGGAGCATTTCATGTAAACATCAGTGTATTTTTATAAATTTAATGCATATCCCCCCATCTGTTTCATCTCAGATCTGACACTACATAGGTATCAAAGCATTTTTTTTTTCAATTCAACTGATTCTTATACTCTTAATAGCATTTAATATGGGCTTCCCTGGTGGCTCAGATGGCAAAGAATCTGCCTACAATGGTGGAAACCTGAGTTCAATCCCTGGGTTGGGAAAATCCCCTGCAGAAGGAGAAATGGCAACCCATTCCAGTATTCTTGCCTGGAGAATTCCATGGACAGAGGAGCCTAGCCAGCTACAGTTCATGGGGTTGCAAAGATTTGGACACAACTGAGCGAGTAACACACACACACACACCCTTAACCTTTAATACAGCACGTTTTCAAAACATGTCCTAGACGAGCATCACCAGTTTCACCGGGGTAACCGGGAATTTTGGATTGGCATTATGGGAAGAGGAGCTACTGGCATCTGGTAGGTGGAAACCAGTGATGCTTCTGAAGACCTGCGACAAGACACCCTATAGCAGAACACCCTCTCTCCTCAACAAAGAAGTAGCCAACTACTGAACCTGAGAAATCCTGGTATAATCTATACCACTTAGTACAGAACTAGGCATATATTTGTTGCTAAACATATTCTTTTTTTTATTTAAAAGTTCTTGTTATAAAAGGGTCCAGAATTTACCCTCTATTTTTTTTTTTTTTTTTTGGCAAACACTGGATCTGTTAAAATTAACAAAAGTACACAATATGGATAGAGGCTGATTCTCTGCATCACCAGCTTTTCACGCCTATGGCTAAACATTTCCCAAAGACAGGATGGGACCCACAGAGCAGGAAGGCTTGTTCACCAGCACACTCAGTCCTTTTCAAGGTTACAGTGAGGGGGTGAAGTGAGTTGCTCAGTCGTGTGTGACTCTTTGCGACCCCAAGGACTATATAGTCCATGGAATTCTCCAGGCCAGAATAGTGCAGTGGGTAGCCTTTCCCTTCTCCAGGGGATCTTCCCAACCCATGGATGGAAGCCAGGTCTCCTGCATTGCAACAGATTCTTTACCAGGTGAGCCACAAGGGAAACCATTGTGAGGGGGTAAAACATGAAAATACCATGTCAAAAGGGATGCCATAATTCTCAAGAACAACGTCTATTTGCCTCCCAGTTAATGAAAAGAACATTGCCTCAGGCTGGCTGCCTCCATGTTCCTGCCACCTGCACCCCTCCAGGAAAACCTGGCTCTTTCTTTTCAATTCACCATGGCCAAAAAGGATACTTGATTCTACTTTGAGACATTTTCAGATTTAACATTAGGAAGAGCATGTTTTCTTATGAAGAGCAAGGAAGCAGAAAAGAACCCTGAGGGACTGTCACTGTCATACCTCTGCTATGAAACTGCATGAGATACATCAGACAGAAGCAAGATTGACATATATATATGGGTTTCCCAGGTGGCACTATTGGTAAAGAACCCGCCTGCCAACGCAGAAGACGTAAGAGATGTGGGTTCAAGCCCTGGGTCAGGAAGATCCCCAGAGGAGGGCATGGCAACCCACTCCGGTATTCTTGCCTGGAGAAACCCACGGACAGAGGAGGCTAGTGGGCTATAGTCCATTGGGCGGCAAACAGTCAGACATATCTGAAGCAATTTCCCATGCATGCAAGGATATAACATTCTACTTTTTAACATATCAAAATTCATAACCAGCCTACCTAAAACCACTTTTATATAGTCATAATGAACCGAAATATCCCTATTTGTGTCTTTGGGAGACAGATGTTTTTAATAAATCAAGGACTTAGCTTCCCCACTTCTCATCACTTCCTCATTGTTTTAGGGGATCTGCTTTCAGCAAGGCATGCACAGTGGTGATAGATCATTTTCCTCCACTAACCCTTATGCCAGTGTGCCTGAATGTCTTTGTAGCAATTTATCCTGGAGCATCTCAATCAGCCAACCTCTCCTCACTCCATGGGGGAAAACACTTTTCTATTGTTATTATGTAAAGTGTTTTATTTACTGTGAATCGTTTACACGGGTTTTATATTATGATGTGGCAAAGTCTCATTATAAGCAAATGCATGCAGGGGAATAATGGTGAACCACATCAGACAAAAAATCAAAATATTGCACGGAGTTGGGAGGAAGCCTGTCACACTTTTTAAAGAAAGGAAGAAGCTGTTCAGGCAATTTTCAGTTTGAACAGCAGTGCGTGACTGTCACAGGGAGCAGCTCTGCCAAGGTAAGATCTTCAGCTTCTGTCGGACCTCTTCAATCCCACATTCTATTACGAATGGACTGCCGTGTCTAGGAGGGACACCCCGATGGCCTTTGGACTGTGAGTCGCTGAAATGCAGACACCATTTCTGCAGGTGATACAGCACCTGAATGCAAATGCGGCATTAGACTTTCAAATCTAATGATAATGTGACAGACAGACTCAGTCCCAGCCCTGTGAAGTATGCCAAAGTCAGTTCCCACCTCGTGGAACTGCCTTACGCCTCAATTTGCTCAGTGAGCACTTGCAACATAGCTTTTTTGAAAAACCTTTAAAATAAGGAAACTGAACCATCCAGCCAAGAATGTGAGACAGACAGGCGCTTTCTAGTGCTTCCACTGGTTCTGAATGTCTTGACTGTTAGAGAGTTTGTTCACTCTCAGTTTTTTCGACCTCAATGCCACTGACAGTGTTAGATAAGTTCTCCTTCCCTGGGCTGTCCTGTGCACGGTAGGGCATCTTGCAGCATCTCAGTCCTCTACCCACTAGACCCCACTATCAATTCCCCAGTTACAATGATCAAAGTGTCTGCTACATCCTGCCAAGTATCTCCTGGGGACTGAAGGTATCCTGAGCTAAGAAGCATTACAAGAAAAGAAAAGAAAAAAGGGCATACACACAATTTAGAAAGTATTTACAAGTTAGCTGCATCTCACTTTCCAATCCAAACTTAGGAAAAAAAAAAAATTTCTTTATTAAGAGTGGGAGAAGGTGAGGGAGCAAGAATGAGAGGATTTGTTGCAGGAACTGGTTCCTCACTGCTTAATACTTCTCTTGTTTTCTGGGGAGAATCTTCTCTTTGTCTAGGTTGAAGCGAGAAAAGTAAAATATAAAAGTGTATCAATGCAGGGCTTTAGTAGAATCGTGCATGCATCACGAAAATTCCATCCTTTGTAGAGAAACACAGGTTCCTGTTAGTTCTTCAGCCCGACCTTGCTGCCACGTTTACAGTTAGAAGAGGAAAGACTTACCATTCACTTCTACCCCACGGCTATTGGTTTCCCAACTCCTGCCCCCTCTACTTTCCTGCACCTTAATGGTTGATAGGAGTCCCTTTGCAATGATAATTCTTCCAAATAGTTGGGAACACACTATAAGACGAGGGAGAAAAACTAGACTTCCTCCATCTAAGAAAAGATTTTGTCTTGCTAGTGTTTAAGATTAAAAATAATCATCTGAGTACGCTAATTTCCTTTTTTTTTTTTTTAAGAGAAAAGTTGGGGAGAGATTGAGAGGGAAACCATGTGCCCGAGTCTACAGGCTGAGCATGTGCTCTGATTTTGGGGGGAATTTTAAATAATTAGACCTTCAGTATAGTTGAGGAAGGTTAGCAGCTTTTGCACAGAGGAATATGTTGACACGAATATCAACTCACTTGCCTACACTGCTCAGGATTAAATAGCCATATAATCCACTGACTGACGGGAATTCCGCTCTGAACACTGAGGCAAGTTGTTCCACATGCTGTTTCTCTCCACCTGTCTCACAGGCCATGGCCCCAGTTCACAGGCCAGCGTTTCAGCCTTCTCACTCTCTCTATCCCAAACACTCACCCGCGTATTTAGTTTTGCAATCCAAAAACATGCCTCAGCCTACCCTGACCCATGCCTTTTTGCTCAGTCACTTCAGTCGTGGCTGATTCTTTGCGACCCCATGGACTGTAGCCTGTCAGGCTTGTCTGTCCATGGGGATTCTCCAGCTAAGAATACTGGAGTGGGTTGCCATTTCCTCCTCCAGGGGATCTTCCCATCTAGGGATCCAACCCACGTCTCAAGTCTTCTGTACTGGCAGGCGGGTTCTTTTTTTCTTCAGTTTTTTAATTTTTTATTTTAATTTTAATTTAAATTTATTTATTTTAACTGGAGGCTAAGTACTTTACAATATTGTATTGCTTTTGCCATACATCAACATGAATCCGCCACAGGTATACACATGTTCCCCATCCTGAACCCCCCTCCTTCCTCCCTCCCCGTCCCATGCACTAACACCACCTGGGAATCCTATCCTTCCTAATCTTAATGGGTGCTCTGATCATGACTTCTCCTACAAGTTCTTCCACTACTAACTATGTGAGAATCACATCTATACATTTTTACATCAGTATCTTGGGTTTCTCTAGTGGCCACCTGCCAGTGCAGGAGAAGTAATAGACGCGAGTTCAATCCCTGGGTTGGAAAGACCCCCTGGAGGAGGGCATGGCAACCCAGGCCAGTGTTCTTGCCTGGAGAATCCCATGGACAGAGAACCCTAGGGGGCTGCAGTCCATGGGGTCACAAAGATTTGGACACAACTGAAGCGACTTCACACGCACACATTGGTATCTTATCACAGCGTGATACTCTGACTCCTGTCTTGGGCAGAAAGCAAGTTCTGAAAAGCTGATGCAAATATCAGTGCCATACAGCCCCTGATCCTGAATATCTGCATCTAATTTGCTAAATGCGTTCAGTCTCGTATTTATTTTCTGTATATATAAGCAGCTTGTTTTCAAATGAATGTGATGAGAACCATGAAGCTAGTAGCTCATAAGAAAAGAGAAATCATTCTAAGACAATGTTGCCTCTGACATCAAGTGACATTGGTTTCTTAACTTCAAGGGAATGATTGCTTCTCTGTCTCCACAACATATAAGCTCAGCATAGCATACAACGTTTACTCAATATGTTTGCTCATTTCATTCTTGAGAGTGTAGACAAATTTCTAATAAGATCCAAGGTGGATCCTCTGCTCCAGTTAATGTTTTTCTAAGAACAGCTTTGTTTTGGTAAACTTCTCTGGCATTTGTATATTACATAGCTGTCAACAGTAGACTGATCTCGTCAGTCAAATTTTGTAACCACTTAGCAATTTCACAATTATGTCTTTCAACATTTATGATTAGCCAAACATATTTATTAAAATTAAATATGTCCAGTCAATATAAGTGACATCATTAGACATATACCTTCCGGCATTAGCCGAGACTTACCTCATTTAAGTAAGTGGGAATTAACAGTGAAAGAAAATTAATTTGACTTTGGCTTGTCCAGTACTGTCGTAAGGACATATGACTGATCACCCATTTGAGCAATAGAACCATCAGGAGTATTTTGTTGGAAACAGCAACATCCACAAATGGGAAGAATCATGAAATTTTAAGGGAGTGAAATTTTATGAGAAAGCTACTGTTATTCTCAATATTCTCGCATCATCCCTGGTCTTGAATGTGTTTATGTCTTAAGTGCACCATGCCGAATGCATATGGGGAAGCTATAAATTAATATTTTTAAAGTAGATTTTATTTATAATCAAACATCTGGAATGATATGCTCAGACCTGTTACAGTGGTAAGAAAGTTTCTGACCAGATCCTGTTCTTCAGTTTTCTCCCTTCTTTCCTTACTTCCTCCCTTCGTTCTCTGCCTGCCTACCTCTGTTCTTTTTTTCTGCTTCTTTTCCTTCTCTTTTTGAAAACATTTGAAATATGAATTTAATATGAGTTTAGGTATAATTCTAACAACAGGTTGTATTTTCTGTTTAAAGGATAAGGTTTGGGTTTGTATTTCCCCAAGTTACTTTTCCTCTTCATTGACACAGAAGTTTTTTTTTTTTTTTTTAAAGCTCTTTTATTAAAAAGAGAGAGAGAGAGAGAGATGTGTCTATATATTGTCCTTTTGCTTTTGTTTAGCTGTTCAGCTGTGTCTAACTCTTTTGCAACCCCTTGGAATATAGCCTGCCAGACTCCTCTGTCCATAGAATTTCCCAGACAAGAATACTGGAGTGGGAGGCCATTTACTCTTCCAGGGGATCTTCCTGACCCAGGGATCTCTTGTAATTCTCCTCCATTGCAGGCATATTCTTTACCATTGAGCCAGTGGGAAGCCTTATATATATTCTCCTAGCGAAATTTATTTAATGTGATTATGTGCCTCAAAATATTCATGGTATTTAACATGCGTTTCATTCAACAAACTATGCAATAGGTACTCTGCTGCTGCTGCTAAGTCGCTTCAGTCGTGTCCGACTCTGTGCGACCCCATAGACAGCAGCCCACCAGGCTCCCCTATCCCCGGGATTCTCCAGGCAAGAACACTGGAGTGGGTTGCCATTTCCTTCTCCAACGCATGAAAGTGAAAAGTGAAAGTGAAGTCGCTCAATCCTGTCCAACTCTCGGCGACCCCATGGACTGCAGCCTATAAGGCTCCTCCGTCCATGGGATTTTCCAGGCAAGAGTACTGGAGTGGGGTGCCATTGCCTTCTCCAATAGGTACTCTAAGTAAAAGTTATATTCAGAAAAGGAATATAACTGCCCAGATATACACAGTTATCAAGTAGCAGTCAGAGCCAGAATAATAAATCTGTATGAATTTGAAGTTTGTTTTTTGTTTTTTTTAACTACTAAACTCTGAGTTTCCAAAAATTTGCACTTTGCAAGTTCAAGAAGATTATGAGTGATTAAACTCCTGTTTAAATACAAATATTCAGATTGTAGAACTTCTGTTTTTAGGCCTGTTAATACCTTGCCTCAAGAAATAGTGTTTGCTAATATACATTATTACAAGTAGGATTTACTTGAAGCTATATCTGATGGCTAAATTTTCTCTTTGGTTATCACACAACATTTTTCAATATAGATACCAAAGGCCCATTCATTTTGTGACCAAGCTTCATTTTGCATTATGTAACCAAGCTTCACATCTATTTTTATGTAAAAGTATTCTTTGATTTAAATAACTTTCCTATTTTGCCCAATATTGGGAGGAGGAGAATTAAAAGACTAAGGCATAGCAACTGACATATTTTTCATAAAATGAATGTGATTTCACAATAATTATATGAAAAATTAAAGTCTTACAGAGATTATTACTTACGCCCTCAAGATTCATGTTTTTTCTCTCTCTTTTTATTTGGAAAAAATAGCTGTGTCTTGAGGAACTGAGGCGTTGATCAGTCAAAGGGTCAGAAGTTCAGAGCAGGCAGTGTCGGTAGCGCTGACCTAGTGGAAGCCACCTCTCCCCATTTCCTGCCCTCCCGATACTCTGGGAAGAGTCGCAGCCCCTTGAGACATGCAGAGCAGTGGAAGGAGCCAAGGAAGCCAGACGGATCCGAGAGAAAATCCAAAATCTGCTTCTTACCACGCCTGTCGCCTTCAGTGAGCTCATTAGCTTTCCTCAGCTGCCATTTCCTAATCTATAAAATGGGGATGTTAATTCCTGCCTGCAAGGCTGCTGAGAGGAGCTGGTGGGCGCGGTATCTGCATATGGAAGAGCGCTCCGTTAGCCCTTTGCAGGCTTCTCCGCCCTTCCTTCCGCTTCACTGAGGTCTCCGCGGTTCGATGCTGCTCAGCCTGCATGCACGCGCTTGTCCTTTGACCCTCAGGGAACGTGACTCTCCTTTCACCTGTGTCCTCCTAGCGCTGTGTACCTGACTCCCTAAGGACACCATACCCTCAGAGTCGTTTCTGTGTTTGTCTCTCTTTCTCTCTCTTTTTTGTTGGACAACAAGCTTCACAAAGAGAGAAAACTTAGCTATTTGTTTTTATTGTATCCTGGAATACCAGACCACCTGACCTGCCTCTTGAGAAATCTGTATGCAGGTCAGGAAGCAACATATAGAGTTGGACATGGAACAACAGACTGGTTCCAAATAGGAAAAGGAGTACGTCAAGGCTGTATATTGTCACCCTGCTTATTTAACTTCCATGCAGAGTACATCATGAGAAATGCTGGACTGGAAGAAACACAAGCTGGAATCAAGATTGCTGGGAGAAATATCAATCACCTCAGATATGCAGATGACACCACCCTTATGGCAGAAAGTGAGGAGGAGCTAAAAAGCCTCTTGTTGAAAGTGAAAGAGGAGAGTGGAAAAGTTGGCTTAAAGCTCAACATTCAGAAAACGAAGATCATGGCATCTGGCCCCATCACTTCATGGGGAATAGATGGGGAACAGTAGAAACAGTGTCAGACTTTATTTTTTTGGGCTCCAAAATCACTGCAGATGGTGACTGCAGCCATGAAATTAAAAGGCGCTTACTCCTTGGAAGAAAAGTTATGACCAACCTAGATAGTATATTCAAAAGCAGAGACATTACTTTGCCGACTAAGGTCCGTCTAGTCAAGGCTATGGTTTTTCCTGTGGTCATGTATGGATGTGAGAGTTGGACTGTGAAGAAGGCTGAGCGCCGAAGAATTGATGCTTTTGAACTGTGGTGTTGGAGAAGACTCTTGAGAGTCCCTTGGACTGCAAGGAGATCCAACCAGTCCATTCTGAAGGAGATCAACCCTGGGATTTCTTTGGAAGGAATGATGCTAAAACTGAAGCTCCAGTACTTTGGGCACCTTATGCGAAGAGTTGACTCATTGGAAAAGACCCTGATGCTAGGAGGGATTGGGGGCAGGAGGAGAAGGGGACGACCGAGTATGAGATGGCTGGATGGCATCACAGACTCAATGGACGTGAGTCTGAGTGAACTCCGGGAGTTGGTGATGGACAGGGAGGCCTGGCGTACTGCGATTCATGGGGTCGCAAAGAGTCGGACACGACTGCGCGACTGAACTGAACTGAACTGGCCACCTATGATAGCTCTAGGCACACAGTCACCAAAGTGTAAACAGTCATTGAACGGAAGTGATTTAATTTATGAGTCTTCAGAGTCTTGGTTTCCTTAACATTAAAATTACACTAATGGGTTTGGCCCTTTAACCTTCCTGGACTGCCTCAAGAATCAAATGAGAAATACATTGTTACCATGAGTAAAACAATTTCAAACAGTTGCAATAACACCTATTTAGGCATTATCATGAAATAACATCTTCTCAGAGAGACCACTCAATTAAACTGCTCAACATAGATCGCCCCTTATTGGTGAGATCTACTTGCTCACCTTTTTTATATTTCTTCATACCATTGTTCACTCCCTGATATTATCTATTTTTTATTTATCATTTGGTTATTCTTACAAGAATAAAAAGTTAGGAACTCATCTGCAATGTCTTTTTCATTCTTTTCCAAAATAGCATCCACTTGAAGAGTGCCTAGCACATATAAATGTCTGAAATATGTGTAATCAAAGCATTTAAAAGCAATGAATGAGTAGACAATTACATGGAAGAGTGACTATCAGGAAAAATATTTGAGACAAGATAGTTTCTCTTACCACCATTAAAAACCCATTGATAGCCATGTAAATAGGATTCCAAGATGGTTCTTCTCTTAATAATGGGGTTTGTATAAATCAGTGTGCTACCTCTTAAATCTAAATCCCTTTTCACAAAAAACAAAAACAAAAGCAAAGACAAAAAACCCACACCTTTCAGACAGTGAATGCCTTAGCACTTCCAGGAGACAAGAATCACTTTTTTTCCTTCCCTGCCTAGAGAAGTTCCTTTAGCATTTGTTGTAAAACTGGTTTGGTAGTGCTGAATTCTTAGCATTTGCTTGTCTGTAAAGCTTTTACTTTCTCCCTTGAATCTAAATGAGAGCCTTGCTGGGTAAAGTATTCTTGATTGTTGATTTTCCCCTTGTATCACTTTGAATATATCATCCCAGTCCCTTCTGGCCTGTGGAATTTGTGGTGAAAAATCAGCTGATATACTTATGGGAATTCTCTTTAACATTATGTGTTATTTTTTTCCCTTGTTGCTGTTAATACTTTTATTTATATTTAATTTTTGTTAGTTGAGTTAGTATGAGTCTTTGTTTCTCCTTAGGTTAAGGATACTCTCAGAGAACTGAGAAGCTCACATTCATTACCAAGAAATGCACACACCACATTTCTCTTTTTGTCCATAAAGTGATGTTTAATTCTCTAAGACAGGCTTCAGCAATATGTAAACCGTGAACTCCCTGATGTTCAAGCTGGTTTTAGAAAAGGCAGAGGAATTAGAGATCAAATTGGCAATATCCACTGGATCATCAAAAAAGCAAGAGAGTTCCAGAAAAACATGTATTTCTGCTTTATTGACTGTGCCAAAGCCTTTGACTGTGTGATCACAATAAACTGTGGAAAATTCTGAGAGAGATGGGAATACCAGACCACCTGACCTGCCTCTTGATAAATCTGTATGCAGGTCAGGAAGCACAGTTAGAACTGGACATGGAACAACAGACTGGTTCCAAATAGGAAAAGGAGTATGTCAAGGCTGTATATTGTCACCCTGCTTCTTTAACTTCTATGCAGAGTACATCATGAGAAATGCTGGGCTGGAAGAAGCCCAAGCTGGAATCAAGATTGCAGGGAGAAATATCAATAACCTCAGATATGCAGATGACACCACCCTTATGGCAGAAAGTGAAGAGGAACTAAACAACAGATTTTGGAAAGTTGCTGAGTCACCGGCCATTGACTACATCTCCATGCTGTGAACTATGACTAAATTCCAGCTCTGAACTCTGACTATGAACTACATAGTCTTAAAGGTGCAGCTCCTGGTGTAGTAGTGACTACAGAGGATCATAGCTTGCTATGTAGAGCTAATGGGAAAGGGAACCTATCATGCCTCATGAGAGGTGTTATTTTTCATTGTCAGGATGTCTCAGGATATGTCATTTATTTAATCCTACTCTTTCTACTTTATTTTTGCCACTGTCATTATCACCGCTATTGATATTAATATCATCACCACAATCTTGAGCGTCCACATTGTGCCAAATAGTGTTCCAGGAAATTTACATGCATTCAGGAGTATGTCCATTTCTTTCAAAAACAATTAAGATATTGTTAGATATTATGCACAGTTGATGGATAAGAAAATGGAAGATCACTTACACAGCCAGTGAAGAATAGATGGAGACCCAGGATTCAATTCCAGTGAGCTCACATCCAAAGACTGCTATTCTCCCACTTTATATGCTTATATTCATAAGGAAGGCCGGACAGATACTGCACTGCTTTGCTTGCTGATTTTGAACCTTCTGTGATGAATAAAAGAACAATATTCCAAAATGGATATTTTAGCATCACATTTCCAGGAAAGAATCCCCAAGATAAATCTGTGGCTTTTCCACATTCTCAATGCTCATGTTTTTCTTTGATAATGCACTGACTCTATACCTCTGATGCCTCAGGAGAGAATATTCTAGAAGAATGAAAAGTTTCTATTTATTTTTGGACACTAACTGAAGGGTCTAATGAAGTTGTTCAGTTTCTTCATGAGCAAAAGGAGAAGAGAGTTTTAAAATCTCCTACTTACTCACACAAGAAAGAATTCAAAGGATGATTGTCAACTCTGATCCACCCAAACCCTACGAATCCAATCAAAAATCACATAGTCAAGTTCGAAGAGGGTCAGGGGAAAGGGAAGTTTAAGGAGGAAAAATAGTCACAAGTGGTACTTTTTGATAAAATATTTACTAATGATTACAAAGATATCAATAATGTGAAAGAAAAGAGAGAGAGAGAAAGAGAGGGAAAGACAGGAGGGAGGGAAGAGGAAAAGAAGACAGTGGATGAGGAGAAAAAAGCAATTTAAAGTAACTGTTTCAAGTTCCTCAATGGATAAGATGATTCTGAGTTACTGTCCATGTTTATTTATTACTTATTCAGTTATGAAAAAAAATTAAGCATTTTACTAGTAGAAAAACTCAGACTAAGTCATTTGGTGGCAATAGCTAACAAGTTAATATAAGCAGCTTAATCTCTTAATTAAATCTTAAGAAATATGTCTTTATTTCTGTTCGGTAAGGATGCAATAACTCAGTATGCTTAATGTTTTCAAAAAAGTTCACGTTGAACTACTGATGACAATACTGTATTTCACTGCATGGATAACTTTGTATATGCGTGATTGGAAAGAAGTACTGTGGAAGGTGCACTGATTGTCTAGCCCAGCATGTCCTTGTCTGATACTACAAAAACCTTTGCATGGAAAGAACTCTTAGTTTTGTTTTCTAATCTAGTACCCTCCTATTGTAAGCATTCTCTCCAAAACACCTGTAACAGAAATATCTTTAAATAGGTAACCTAAATAACTTAAGACACTTCATTCTCTCTCTCTTCAAAGAGAAGGGAGAAAGAACGTGTACCTTTAGGTTATAGATCACGACATTGTTGACTCTTCTGGAGGCTCAGAAGGTAAAGAATCTGTCTGCGATGCTGGAGACCCAGGTTCCATCCCTGGGTTGAGAAGGTCTCCTGGAGCAGGGATTGGCTACCCACTCCCATATTCTTGCCTGGAGAATTCCATGGACAGAGTATCCTGGCAGGCTATAGTCCAAAGAGTCACAAAGAGTCACAAAGTATCATAAAGAGTCGGACACGACTGAATGATTAACACGGTCACTTGACTGGATCACTTTCTCTTTTTTGCAGCAGCTGCTGCTGCTGCTGCTGTCGCTTCAGTCATGTCTGACTCTGTTCATTAATGAAAATTGAGAGTTACAGGGTGGGCTCTGCCCCTTTTTCTTTAGTCAACCGTGAAAAAAATCCATCACCTCTCTTCAGAATGTAAGGGGTAGTGATCACTAATACTTTCCACCTTTGTGGTTTCAGAAGCAATTTGAGACAGAGGCCATTAGCCTTAAGGTTGATAGAGGTAAAAAGGTCCATATATTGTGGATTTTGTCCTATTGTTCTCCATTTCTAGCAGACTAAATTGTATTGCCAGCTTCATTCTGTTAACATATTTTTTTCCCTGTACAGAAAGCCATGAAATGGTTGGAAATAGATTAATTTATATCAGCCTTTTGAAAGGCAATGAATGAAGAAGAGAGAAACATTCGAAACACAGGAAATAATACTTTCTGGGCCATTGGTCAGAATTTTCCAATTTTCAGTTATTTCAGTTATTGTATAGAAAAGCATTGAGTGTAGGCACATTATAAGCAAGCTTTGGTGTATTTAATGGATCTGAAAACCCCTTGAATTCCATTTATGCATGCTTCCATTAGTATTTTAAAATTCTAATTGTGTTCCCACAATGAGTCATTTTATATCAGTGGCTGACAGTTGACAATCAGGGTGGCTTAGAAAGGAATATTTTTCATCTATCAAATTAGGCTTTGTATATTTAATAATTACTAAATGAAAGACACTGACAGAAGTAATTTGATCACAAGTGGATTACCAAAATCTGCTTCTCATTACAAAACATTTCCAGAGGCCATTAGGAGAAAAACTAGGGATTTTCAGTGCAATGGATAAGCAGTAACAGGCTCAAAGTTCTACATTTTAAAGTAGACTAGAGAATTCCACATTCCCTTTAATATAATGCTCTTTAGATCTTTCTGTTCAACATGGATTGACCGAGATGCGTAGTTGTGTATACAGAAGAAAAACTTGTATTCTTTTTTCTCATGATTTATGGCACTGTGGCTGACCTGCATGGTTTAGGAAAGCAATGTTATGCTTAATTCTGAAAGCAGATCAGTGAAACTTTTAGATAATGAAATTTCCCAAGTTCAACCTCATAGGATATGATGACCTCTACCTTTCAAATACTTGTTTAAAACATCTTAATCAGTTTCTCAATTATGTTAGGTTAAAATACTGAGCTATACCAACCACAAATCCTCTTTTGAGTAAGTAGACCATCAAATGTAGTGTCAACAAAGTTTCAAAATAAGGATCATAAAAACTACACAGGTAAAAAAAAATTACAAAGTTAATATTGTCTAACTGGACTTTAAGGCCAATAAATCCAGAAAGATAAAGAACAGCTTTACCTAATAATTCTCAAGGGGAGAAAGATGAATGCTTCTAAACTCTAACAGAAATGACAAATATTTTATAAACATTATTTGATTAGAAAGGTTCTGAGAGAGGGGGACAATTGCAAAGCAATCATTAAGATTATAATATTTAAAGAGACAGGGATCAAATGGAAGTTGGGGTAATTTCAAGCCATGAGACTGTTGTAAATACTTGTCTTACATCTCTGGTATGCAGTTAATCTCACAGAGAAGATTAAGAAATAGTTGCTGACTAGATAAACGCATGGCTTGTCTGCTGGAGTGAGTTCCTGGGGGACAAGCTCCATTACTTGCACTTTTTTGTGGTGCCTGCTGCTGCTGCTAAGTCGCTTCAGTCGTGTCCGACTCTGTGCGACCCCATAGACAGCAGCCCACCAGGCTCCACCGTCCCTTGGATTCTCCAGGCAAGGACACTGGAGTGGGCTGCCATTTTCTTCTCCATTTGTGGTGCCAGCACCTGGCAGTAGAGCAGAGCATGTGTTCATGAGCAAAGTCAGTGAAATACGTTTGATCGAGGTGCTTGTGCAAAGCCACTGAGAGGAAAGTAGAAAATGAGATGATGGTTTCGTTAAGACCAAAACCACTTACAGAGTGGAGAGCTGAAGCTTATGAGGCACTCAGGAACTCTTGCACATATTCAGGTAGATGGATAAAATTTATCTTTCAGACAATCCAAGTTATGATGCTAAGAAGGATAAAGACACAATGGGGCATGTCGCTACAGTGTAGACAGTTGTCAGAATGTTGTCTTTCTGAATTCATTTATATTGTTCCTTAAATACTACAAAATCTATCATACAGAATCTGATGATCTCTGATTCGGAACCCTTAGAATGTTCAGGGAATTCATTTCTATGTGGCAATAACAGGATCACCTGGGAGGAAATATCCAATTCCCAGCTTCATCTTCTGTTTTCACACACAGCTTTATGAATTGGAAAGGTCCATGTAAATGCATGTTGCTTCTATTATCATCATTTGATGGGAACTCTCTCTATAATGTGCAGAGCACAGGGCATGTACATTAATTTGAGGTTGGTTCGCTAGGAGCGTCTGCTGATTCTAATTGCTGGTAATGTTGCAATTCATTCCTAAGTGAGCACTGCTATTTCCATCATTGTGAGAAAACAACAGCTTTGTGGGAATGCTTTCCCAAGGGAAGGTAGGGTGAGCAATACAAGAAGCAGCTGAAGAGCAGGGCTGTTACAGTATCTATACTTCTTCTTTTTAAGAAAACACAAAGGGATTAGCTGGGGCCTCGCTGGTGGCTCAGTTGGTAAAGAATGCGCCTGCAATGCAGGAGTTGCAGGAGACGTGGGTCTGATCCCTGGGTGGGGAAGACCCTCTGGAGAAGGAAATGGCCACCCACTCCAGTGTTCTTGCCTGCATTTCCCGTGGACACAGAGCCTTGTGGGCCACAGTCCCCGGGATCACAAAGGTATGGACACGACTTAGCGAGCAAACTACCACCAAGGAGCTGAGCTATGTTATGAAATTGAAGCTCTCCTGTTCTGTCTGCAGAGCTGTTCTTCAGAAAAGAGTTACAGGAGACTCGGTCCTATTCTAGCAGAAGTACACATGGGAGGCTGCGTGGACGCTACATTTCCATGTCTCCACTGCTCCTGTTCCTCTCACCTATAACCTCATTCTTTTCCCTCCCACTCTCCACTCCCAGATGCTTTTGCTCACCTCATCACCTTTTCCATCCTTGGACCTAATATGTACTTCACTCCAAAGCCTTTCCTGATTTTTCCATGGAGAGTAAATATTTGTGTATACACACATCCTAAAAAAAAAAAAAAATGAACTTCATTGTCACATTCTTTTAAATATTTTCCTCTTATCAGCAGAAAAGATGCTTTATTTATCTGGGTGTGTCTGTCTTCAAGAACTAACAAAGTTACTAAGTGAAAAACTATACAAAAATAGTTAGGTTCAAATTTAGGTACACCTGACTGTATGTCCTGGAGCTTCCCAGGTGGCACAGTGACAAAGAATCCTCCTGCCAATGAAGCAGATGCAAAAGGCAAGGGTTCGATCCCTGGGTCAGGAATATCCCCTGGAAGAGGAACTCGCAACCCACGCCAGTATTCTTGCCAAGATAACCGCGTGGACAGAAAATCCTGTTGGGCTATAGTCCATGGGGTCACAACAGAGACACGATTAAATGACTATATTTCCTAGTTCAAACATTTAAATGTATGACTTAGTATTTTAAATGAGGACAGAATATTTATTTTGAAGGATTTTTAGGGAGAGTTAGCTGAGTAAGGTTATCCTCAGTCCTGAATGGTGCATTATACATACTAAGTTTGACACATAGGAAATATTTCTGAAAACATTTCTATAGGTTTCATGTAATATTTTGCAGCTCAAAAGAAACCCCCAAACATGTTTGAATATATCTGCGGATTAAACTGTGGCTTTTGTTATTTTAGTTTTCTGTTAAAGGCATTTACTATCATATAACCTTGAAAAATCTGTCCCAATTCTTTTTATCACTAGTGTGATTTAGTGAGACAATTACTGAGTTAATTTTGCATAATTACAAAAATACCTCACTGTATTTTTTTTCTAATTTACTTTAAAAAATACCACACTCAAAGCATAACTCTCTAGCTTGTTTGTCTAGGGCTTGGGTGAACTCAGTTGGAAACCGGAAAAGAATAGGATATGGATTTCATTTTGAGCACAGCTCTTAGTATAGAGTGAAAACTGGAATAGAAGATAAAAACAAGGTTGTCTACTTTTTGGTCCTCATGTCCTGGGACTGGCTCTGATGCTAAACACTTCACGTATTTAAAATATTTTGTCCTATTAAAACCCTGTGCAGTAGATGTCATAATTTTTCCAATTACAAAATTTGTATAAGTTAGGAAACTGAGGTAAACTTGCCTGAAGTCACACAGCTGGAAAATGATGGAGTTGAAATTTGAATACAGAGAGTCTTTACAACAAACAGTTTCTATATTTTAGTCTTGTAAGTTACCAAACTGACATATTCACCAAAATAAGCATTGTTCTAGAAATGCAATTAGTAAGTAAATAAATAAATGAATACTAAATCTCTTTAGAACAATAACCATGATAACACATATGAGAAAGAGACAGCTTATCAAAGGAGAATGGAAAGAAAAAGTAAAACAAGAAAAATAAATGATGTAGGCTTAGATGAATTTGCAGCTTGTTTCTTTGAAATGTTCATAGAATAAATAATTTTCATATAATTTAAATATTTGCAAAAGCCTTAGAAAGTTTTTGTAAATAAGCCAGGTTCTTAAATGAAGTTAGTATAGTCCTTATCGAAACTTGGACAGATAGCAGAAACACAGAAACACATACACTTGCATATATTATCTTTCAAACACAGATTTGTAAGTCTCCATTCTCTGTGGGTTATGATGCAGAAATCCTAAATAAAAGACTAGCAAGCAACATTCAAAAGATGTTTTGTTAATAATATAGGAAGATTATATGCCGGCAAAACAGATGTGAATTTGCCATTCAATATCCAGGAGCGAGAATTATCTCATTTCTTTATTTTTCTAAGTGAAATGAAGGCTGGCTTCGTGTTCCACTGAGTCATTCCATCCCCCTGACCCTTGCCACACACACACGACTCTCTCCAGGTGTCACACACAGCCCAGCAATGACGACTTCTGAGAGAAGGAAGGAACGGTCACCATCGTCCCAGTTCAGCGATCTTCACTCTTCTCTCTTGCACTTTCTGCTTTATAGCACAGCAGCCCTGAGCATCTTCTACATGCTGATGCTTCATGCAGCTAAGACATGCCCTCAGCCACACATAACTAGAGATCAGAACACCCGACCGTGGTCCGCAGAATCCCAGTATTTACTGAGCAGCCACCCCTGCCTGTTTTTCTTCCATGATCCTTGTGTGGAAGCAGGTTTGTAATCCCTGAAGGAAACCATCCACCTTCCCTTCCCTTTCTCCCCATCCATGGTCTAGCCAGTCCCTTATTCCTGTCCAATACCCTTCTCTTGCATCATCCATGGATTCATTCTGCCCTGATTCCTTGATGGTTTTTTTTTCTTTCTTATCAATACTTGTGAAGGTATTTTCTTTAACCAAAACCATGAACTGGGAAGAACTGTTGAGTTGAGTGGAAGAGGGGATGAGGAGGCAGAAATGACTGCTTTATTTTCCAGGCTTATTCCATTTTCCTGAAGGAAGAGAAAAGAAAGGGAAAATGTACTTTGGTAGCCTTGCTCCCTACAACAGCAAAACACATCAAAAGTTAATAAGTAAGTAAGTAAAGTCACTCAGTCGTGTCCGACTCTTTGTGACCCCATGGACTGCAGCCCACCAGGCTCCTCAGTCCATGAGATTCTCCAGGCAAGAATACTGGAGTGGGTTGCCATTTCCTTCTCCAGGGGATCTTCCCGACCCAGGGATCAAACCCGGGTCTCCCGCATTGGAGGCAGATGCTTTAACCTCTGAGCCACCAGGGAATTTCCTAAAACATGGAATACAAAGGTAGCTTAATATTATTAAAGCCATTAATACATTATATCATATCCATGTGTCAAACATGCAATAACTATATGATTATTTAAATAGGTCTTGAATAAAAAGAAATACCTAATAACCCAACACCTATTTGTGGAAGTCTGATAAAACGACTTGGAACTGAAAATGAGAAAACTCCTCAATTAGAATCCGGTATCAGCATTAGTGGTAAAACACTTCAAACAATTCTGTTGAATAGCAGCAAAAAAAAAAAAAAAAAAAAAAACCATAAAATGTTTAATAGACTAGAAGGTAAAAGAAATCAGTATGGGGTTGGTGATGGCGCTGGAATGTTTTTCTGGATAGCACACACGTAAACAGGCAATACAGTGGCTTTAATGCCACCGAGAGAGAAGCCTTCCTGCCTGGCCGGAGCAGCTCCGTCTTCATGGATGTGTGACCTGGGGCCATGGGGACCCTGGGCACTGGCACCCACTCCAGTGCTCTCGCCTGGAAAATCCCAGGGACGGGGAGCCTGGTGGGCTGTAGTCCATGGGGTTGCGAAGAGTCAGACACGACTGAGCGACTTCACTTTCACTTTTCACTCTCAGGCATTGGAGAAGGAATGGCAGCCCACTCCAGTGTTCTTGCCTGGAGAATCCCGGGGACGGGGGAGCCTGGGGGCTGCCGTCTGTGGGGTCGCACAGAGTCGGACACGACTGAAGTGACTTAGCAGTGCTCATTCCAATGTTCTGCTGTCACCATCTTGAAATCCTCAGTACATTTTGAACAAAAGCCTCCTTATTTTCCATTTGCCTTGAGCCCACAGATTGTGTAGCCCCCATCCTGACGATGGGGAGCTGAAAACCTCTGCTGCTCTCCCCTGTGTGGCAACTGGAGTGAAGCTGTGTGTCCAGGATGGAGCTTGTCCAAACTGTTGTGAGACTTTAACAAAGTTATTTAATCTATTTGTACCTCAACATCCTTGGGGCTTCCCTGGTGGCTCAGTGGTAAAGAAATCTACCGCAATGCAGGAGGCACAGGAGATGTGCATTGGATCCCTGGGTCTGGAAGATTCCCTGGAGGAGGAAATGATAACCCAGGCCAGTATTCTTGCCTGAAAAATTTCACAGACAGAGGAGCCTGGCAGGCTAAAGTCCACGGGTTTGCAGAGTTGGACGGGACTGAAGCAACTCAGCACGCACACGCACGCTCTCTTGTAACTTTTAACGTGGAAGACAAGAAAATAAATATCCTTAACTGTAAAATGGAGAAACCTATTTTTCATTCTCATGATGGCTTTGTGGGGATCCGATCCTATTATAGATACAATATACTTACCAAGTGACATAATGAGCACTTGAAAAATGGCATCTAATCACTAATATTGTTGCTGCTGTTACAATTGCTATCATTATTAGCTTCTTAAAACATAAGCAGCTGGGTGATAAAAGATATAGTTCACTGCTGAAATTGCAGGATTATTTATATTTTATTTTCTGAAAATAAATATTATTTACAGGATATATAATCAGTCAGTTCAGTTCCGCTCAGTTCAGTCGCTCAGTCGTGTCCGACTCTTTGTGACCCCATGAATCGCAGCACGCCAGGCCTCCCTGTCCATCACCAACTCCCGGAGTTCACTCAGACTCACATCCATTGAGTCCATGATGCCATCCAGCCATCTCATCCTCGGTCGTCCCCTTCTCCTCCTGCCCCCAATCCCTCCCAGCATCAGTCTTTTCCAATGAGTCAACTCTTCGCATGAGGTGGCCAAAGTACTGGAGCTGCTTTAGCATCAGTCCTTCCAAAGAAATCCCAGGACTGATCTCCTTCAGAATGGACTGGTTGGATCTCCTTGCAGTCCAAGGGACTCTCAAGAGTCTTCTCCAACACCACAGCTCAAAAGCAGGATATATAATAAGGACTTATAACAAGAACTTATAGTAAGGATTTAGTTAAAAGTCTTAAGACATATAGATAATAGAAAAAGTTATAGCAATAAAAATTCTCTTTAAATAATACACTAGTAAGATATACACAGCGGCAAACTATTACATGCACATCACAACCACGATATATTTTATTTTGAGTTTTCTTAAATGTTTACACAATTTTTAAAGATTGCTTTCCGTGTGTGGATATCACAGAGGGTTGGCTCCAGTTCCCGTGTTGTGCCGCACATCCTTGAGCCTATCTTACAGCTAACAGTTTGCATCGTCCACTGCCCCAGCCCTGGATTACACGCCCCCCAACCTGCTCTGAAAACCGCGGTTTGGTTGCCTTACAGCGTTGTGCTATTTTCTGCTGAACAGCAAAGTGAACCAGTCGTACAGAAGAAAGTAATACAATAGTAAAGCAGCTATACATCAATAAAATTGTGTTAAGTTTTTTCTCTATGTGTGTGATTATGTCCCTTTTTTTTTGGTTTGTTTTTATTTAGTATCTCTATATACTTCAAATATGCATAACAAGGTAACAAGTTATTCAATAAATTATCAAAGATAATTTTTCCTACTGGTGAGACAAACAATTTTTATCTGATGCTTTCTACTCTCTGCTTTTTTAAAACTTCAACTGTGAGCTCAACAAAATTGTAAATGAAAATAAAAATATTTTTGAAATAGCAATCCACATTGGCATAATGTGGGTACGTGCTCACACACACACACACTCATACATAGACACGCATAACTCTAGATTTATTTGGGAAAGAAGCCCTCAGATGAAAGTAATTCTCAGAAGTTATTGAAATTAGGATTATTGGGAAAAGTGAATACTCTTTGAAAACTTTTAAAGATATTCTCTTCAAGAGAAAGTATAATTACAAGAAGTTAAAATTGTTATCTATTATATTGAAACTTAGGAGAGCACAGAGGAAGTGTGTGCTTTAAATTATTCTAAAATGACATAGACATCGTTTTGTGAAATTATTAATGTTGCTATTTTAAAGACAAGTGTCTGCAATATGTTTTTGTTAGGCATGCTATTTTTTTTTCATGAAATATATTATATGTTTGACCTTAAAATGTCTATGTTAATTATCATTAAGATCTGTAAAGTGGAAGATCACACAGATGATGAGAACCCTGGAGAAACTTTCAAAGTGGGGAGCATATAAAGAGTTAGTAGAGTATAGTAGACGTCATAAGCAGGTGATATTAGAAAGAAAGATGCATGCATTTATTGAGAACTTTTATTTCTCACAGAAAACTTCTTATATTTCCTGTTTTCGTCTTCCATGTTAAGAGTTACAAGAGAGCCAGTCAGTGTGTGTGTATGAGTGTCATTGTTGAAGTCAGTTATTAATTTGCCTTTCACTTAGTATAAATTATCAAAGATAATTTTTCCTACTGGTGAGACAAACAATTTTTATCTGATGCTTTCTACTCTCTGCTTTTTTAAAACTTCAACTGTGAGCTCAACAAAATTGTAAATGAAAATAAAAATATTTTTGAAATAGCAATCCACATTGGCATAATGTGGGTACGTGCTCACACACACACACACTCATACATAGACACGCATAACTCTAGATTTATTTGGGAAAGAAGCCCTCAGATGAAAGTAATTCTCAGAAGTTATTGAAATTAGGATTATTGGGAAAAGTGAATACTCTTTGAAAACTTTTAAAGATATTCTCTTCAAGAGAAAGTATAATTACAAGAAGTTAAAATTGTTATCTATTATATTGAAACTTAGGAGAGCACAGAGGAAGTGTGTGCTTTAAATTATTCTAAAATGACATAGACATCGTTTTGTGAAATTATTAATGTTGCTATTTTAAAGACAAGTGTCTGCAATATGTTTTTGTTAGGCATGTTATTTTTTTTCATGAGATATATTATATGTTTGACCTTAAAATGTCTATGTTAATTATTATTAAGATCTGTAAAGTGGAAGAGTCACACAGATGATGAGAACCCTGGAGAAACTTTCAAAGTGGGGAGCATATAAAGAGTTAGTAGAGTATAGTAGACGTCATAAGCAGGTGATATTAGAAAGAAAGATGCATGCATTTATTGAGAACTTTTATTTCTCACAGAAAACTTCTTATATTTCCTGTTTTCGTCTTCCATGTTAAGAGTTACAAGAGAGCCAGTCAGTGTGTGTGTATGAGTGTCATTGTTGAAGTCAGTTATTAATTTGCCTTTCACTTAGTATCTCTGCTACTTTAAGCAGATTCAGTTCATTTCAGACAGTTGCGTCTGACTCTTTGCCACCCCATGGACTGCAGCACACCAGGCCCCAATGTCCATCTCCAACTCCCAGAGCTTACTCAAACTAATGTCCATTGAGTTGGTGATGCCATCAAACCATCTTATCCTCTGTCTTCCCCTTCTCTTCCCACCCTCAATCTTTCCCAGCATAAGGGTCTTTTCCAATAAGTTGGTTTTTCACATCAGGTGGCCAAAGTATTGGAGTTTCAGACTCAACATGAGTTGTTCCAATGAATATTCAGGAATGATCTCCTTTAGAATGGACTGGTTGGATCTCCTTGCAATCCAAGGGACTCTGAAGTCTTCTCCAACACCACAGTTCAAAAGCATCAACTCTTCAGTGCTCAGTTTTCTTTATGATCCAACTCTCACATCCATATATGACTACTGGAAAAACCATAGCCTTGACTAGATGGACCTTTGTTGGCAAAGTAATGTCTCTGCTTCTTAATATACAGGGTGGTTGGTCATAACTTTTTTTTCCAGAGAGTAAGCTCTTTTAATTTCATGGTTGCAGTCACCATCTGCAGTGACTTTGGAGCCCCCCAGAAATAAAGTCTGTCCACTTAAGCAGATTACACAAATTCATTTGCCTTGTCTTAGGACAGAACTTAGAGACTGAACAACAGCAAGTTTCTCTTATTTTTTTTATTATGAGTTTGCATTTTTTAGAGCAGCCTTAGGTTTACAAGGAAATAGAAAATATTTCTTAAAATACCCCCACAGCCCCCATCCATGACACCCTCTATTATCAACATCAGTCACAAAAATGATGCATTTGTTCCTAAGTATGAATAGAGGCTGATACATCATAATCACCCAGAGTCCACAGTTCACTTAGGTTTCATTCTCCTTATTGTACATATTTTGGGCTTGAACAAAGATATAATGACATGGACGTATCATTATAACACTGTTTATTTCCAGTGCTCTAAAACTCCTCGATGCCCTGCCTGTTCATCCCTCCAGCCCTCATCCCTCGCGTCACTGATCTTTTTCCTGTCTCCACAGTTTGCCTTTTCCAGAGTGTCATATAACTGGAATCATACAGTATGTCATCTTTTCAGATTGGTTGCTTTCAGTTAGTAATATGCATTTACGCTTCCTCCACATCTTTTCAGGACTCACTAGCACAGCTTTTGTTTGTTTGTCTGTTTGTTTGTTTGTTTTAGGGATGAATAATACTCCATTGTCTGGATGCACCACAGTTTGTTCATTCACCTGCTGAAGGACATCTTGGTTTTGGCTTCCAGGTTTTGACAATTGTGAATAAAGTTGTTATAAGCATTTGTGTGTAGGATTTTGCATAGACATCAGTTTTCCACTTCTTTGGGTAAATTCTAAGGAACATGATTGTGGATTATATGATATTGGTATGTTTAACTAAGGAGGAAAACTGCAAAATGCCTTTCCACTGGGCGTACCTATTTTCATTGCTACCAGCCATGAATGAGTGTCCCTGTTGCCCCACCTCCTTGTAAGCACACAGTGCTGTCAATGTTTTAAATTTTGGTCATTCTTTTTTTAATTGATTTTATTTTTAGAGCAGTTTTAGGTTCACAGCAAATTGATCAGCAAGTACAGAGCGTCCCCATATACCCTTATTCTTCACAGTCTCCATCAACATTCCCACCAGAGCGGTATCTTTGTTACAGTCTAGGAACTCACATTTGAATAGGTGTGCAGTGGTATCTCATTTCTGTTTTAATTTGCATTCCCCTAATGACATCGTATTGTCTTCATTTTTTAAGCTTTAAACATAAAATCTACTTCACTGCACTAAAATAATGCTTTAAATAATATAGTGTATAAAAAGCATTTAACACAATACCTTCTGCAGTGGTAATTATAGTAATGTTGGTGACGTTGGATATGATGATAAAGAGAAAAGTACTGAGAAAAGAATTATCCATTAAATGTGAACCACAGAAATGATACCAAAATTGTCCATTATTTCAGTCAAAAGCACTCATTTTTTCTGTTAATAAACCTTAATGCATTTTATTAATAATAAATACATATGTACGACAGCAACTCTGTGTAAATGTAAATATCAGCTAACAGAAACAATGGTAATATTATCTGCAAAGTTCTGGATGCGTCAATTCTTAGAAAGCCAAGTGTGTTGGTAGCTTTGTAATCCTGACAGTCTAATTTTCTCTATCCACCCTGCTGCTTCTTTTGCAATCCTGTAGCAAGCACTTTCCAGGACCTTTCAGTGTTGGGATTTAAATTTGTCAGTGATAGCAAATTGACTACCCTGGAAAGATCAAGCAGAGAATATGATTTGGCTCTTTATAACAATTTCTTAAATGCTAGCTGGGAATAGCTCATCTCTCTTGGACATTTCTCTGCTAGTCATTAATAAGAGCATGATCTCAATTATAACAAAGACATAATCCTGACAGATGAAGACTGTCTCATAACAATGGTCACTGTGAAAAAGTAGGTCATATTTTCTCAGTTGAGGTTAACCTATTAAAATGTAATTTATTTACTGCAGTAAACATAATACAAGTATAACAGTCTACTACTTTCAGAAAATAAAATCCCTCCTTTTCAAATCCTTTGCCCTTTGATTAAGGGAATCCAGACATTCTTAGAAGATTTCAAAAGGTCATACAATAATAATAAAAATGAAGTTCACATAACATGTCCCAATTTATCATCATAAAAAGATGAAAATGATGTATGATCAGAAATGCAAGCTTCTACAAGAATGCAATGTGTTCTTTTTCATGGGGAACTGGAGGTTTCACTTTTTCAAAATTTATTTCCCAAGTAGAACATTTTCTTTTCATGCCTTCCATATTGTATGCTTTGTGAGCTTTCAGAATTCTGTAACAACCAGTAATAAAATTTACAAGATCAGAGGCATCTGATATACTGTATTCTTTTATGTTAATTAAGAATGATTATTAACTATATGAGGCTTTATCAACCTTTGATGTACAAGAGTTTTACAATGGGAAGAACCAAGAAACTTTTGTAAATCTGAGTGGTTTTTGAAGTACAATTGAGACCCATTCTAGCTTATTATTAGCCATAGATTTGCAAAATTCAGGCCAAACTGTGTTATCTAACTCACAACTTATCTTTGTAAAAGTGTTTTTTGATAATCAGTACTCTATGTTGAAGATGATATGATCTTTCTCTGAGAGAATATCTTCCTGTTTTCAAAGCTACTATTGTTAACAATTCTGGAGAGGCAATTTATTGATGAAGTGGATCATCATAGAGAAGAAACTATCTTTCTATTACATTGCTTTCTAGGAAGGCATAATGGAACGGTCAATAATAGTGTATATTTTAAAGATTTGTCTTATTTCTGAATCTCGATTTACAAAATCACCCAAAAATTTTATCCAGTTACCAAAATAAGATAATGTTATCTGTATGTCGTTGCATAGAAAAATGAAACTGGATGGTTAAGAATAATAAAGCAAGCAGCAAAACTATTATCTTGTGACCCATGCATGTATTATAAGTATCAGAAAGAGCTGCAACAGTGTTACAAATTGTCAGTCTACAATATTTGTCTTTAGAGAATGAATTATGATTGGAGAATACACACTTTTAATCTTTTACTTTATATACTTTAATATACATAATGGAATTTTAGATGAACATGTATTTCTTTTTTAGAAAAATAAATAGTAAGTTAATCTAAGATATAATTCTTGTTAATCTTATTTTTATACTCTGTCTAGTATAATGTGATGTGAAGATTACAAATATCTGTTTGCTTGTTTTTTTTCATTCTAAGAGAATGGAATACATTGACTTTCAGCCTTTTCTGCACACAGAGGTTCTGAAGAATTATTTCTAGGATTGCATGATTGTTGACCAGGTGATGGAATATTAAACACGCAACAAGGTTCATGCAGAGAAGATACTTGAAAGTGCTGCTGTGGTAAGTATAGTATGATCTGAACAAAATATGTATCATAAAGTGGAAAGAGGCTGAAGCATTAGGGAAAGTGGTTAGAGAGGAGATATAACAATTGGCACTTAAACCCCAGGATGTGTTTTAGGTGTTTTAACGCGTGTACACTGCCACAATTAAAAGTATTATTGAGCCTCCATGAAGGCAATTCAAAGACTTATGTAAGATTTAATTCATTTGCAAAGAGTCAGACACGACTGAGCGACTGAACTGAACTGAATGCATGTACATTGCCACAATTAAAAGTATTATTGAGCCTCCATGAAGCCAATTCAAAGACTAATGTAAGATTTAATTCATAGCGAAGAAGGTTGGAGCATAACTGCACATTACTCCAACAGTATTTATCAGACCAGGCACAATCAAGAGGGAAGGATGTGGAGGGTTGATCTGGATGAAAAAGCCACGCACAATAGGACTGCTTTGCAACAGTGACTTAAAGGTAGGAGAATCTTGGAATAAGAAGTGGCCATGGGCCTCATAAAAGCTTGAACAGGATTTATTTGTATATACAAATTAATGCAATAATTCAAAGACTTATGTAAGATTTAATTCATAGCGAAGAAGGTTGGAGCATAACTGCACATTACTCCAACAGTGTTTATCAGACCAGGCACAATCAAGAGGGAAGGACGTGGAGGGTTGATCTGGATGAAAAAGCCACGCACAATAGGACTACTTTGCAACAGTGACTTAAAGGTAGGAGAATCTTGGAATAAGAAGTGGCCATGGGCCTCATAAAAGCTTGAACAGGATCTATTTGTATATACAAATTAATGCGAAAGATCACAGGTGGAAAAGTTGCAGGCAGTGAGAAGATGCCTAAAACTGAATTTGGTTATTGAGACATACTTGTGATGGATTAGCCTTGTCTGGATGTACGGACCAGTGAGTGATGCTTAAGTAAAGCAGACCGAATATGTAAATGAAAATATCTCAGATTGCAGTCATCTGAAAGTAAATTCACATTAAAAGATTGTAAGATGACATTATTAAGAGGAGAGTGGTTTCACGCCATTTTGGAATAAATCCTTTGGACATTAGGAGAAAAGAGTCGCAGTAATTGTGGCAAGTGAGTGGAAGGGTATGTAGCCATTATCTGACGTATGGAAGGTACAGTGCTCTGATATGGGTGTGGCAAGCTTGAGAATACCTGTATCAACATGAAGGGGCTTCCCTGGTGGCTCAGCGGTAAAGTATCTGCTTGCAGTGCAGGAGAACTGGGTTGGATCCTTGGATCAGGAAGATCCCCCAGAGAAGGGAATGGCAACCATTCCAGTATTCTTGCCTAGAGAATTCCATGGACAGAGGAGCCTGGTGGGCTCTAGTCCATGGGGTCACAAAGAGTTGGACATGACTGAGCGACCAACACCTCACCTCATCAACATGCTGTGCCTTGAGCTTGTAGACAGGTAGCAGAAATGTTAGGAGCCTGGTGGGCTGCAGTCTATGGGGTCGCTAAGGGATGGACACAACTGAGCGACTTCACTTTCACTTTTCCCTTTCCTGCACTGGAGAAGGCAATGGCAACCCACTCCAGTGTTCTTGCCTGGAGAATCCCAGGGATGGGGGAGCCTGGTGGGCTGCCGTCTATGGGGTCACTCAGAGTTGGACACGACTGAAGCAACTTAGCTGCAGCAGCAGCAGCATAAAAGTTAATTTCATTATAATGTCAATTTCTTGACTTTTTATTGATTTATGCTCTTTTATCAGGTATTTTTCCCCCTTCTTTGACTTTTGCTAAGCTTTTCCTATCCAGATGCTTGTGGTACTACCTTAGGTCATTGATTTTAGAGCTCTATTTTTTACTGCTATAGTCATTTAAAGTTATGCATTTCTCATGAAACATCACTTTTGGGGAATCTCAAAATGTTTGGTATGTTTTACTTTCACTGTTACTCTAGATGAAATAGTTTTCTATTTATCCTTATGATAATTTAAAATCATGGGTTGTTTGAACATGTGCCTTTTTTAAAGAAAGGGAGAATTTGAAAGTTTTCTGCTTATCATTCATACCTTTGTTATTGGAATTCCTATTAGACAAGCAATAGGAGTGTCAATGGGATGAAAACTTCAACATAGTGTGTGGTAAAGGGGGTTGTATTAAAGAGGACGTATAAGGAGGTTTGGGTGGAGTGATTGAGACCTTGAAAAATATAGGATATATTGGGATAGATGGATGTTGGGTGGATTGTACTGTTTTCAAGAATATGATTTTATTTTCTCAGTCTTAAGATTGATGCAAGAGCTATAACATCAACTGCTGCTGCTGCTGCTGCTGCTGCTAAGTTGCTTCAGTTGTGTTCGACTCTGTGCGACCCCATAGTCAGCAGCCCGCCAGGCTCCGCCATCCCTGGAATTCTCCAGGCAAGAACATTGGAGTGAGTTGCCGTTTCCTTCTCCAATGCATGAAGTGAAAAGTGAAAGTGAGGTCACTCAGTCGTGTCCGACTCTTCACGATGCTATGGACTGTAGCCTACCAGGCTGTTCTGTCCACGGGATTTTCCAGGCAAGAGTACTGGAGTGGGTGCTATCGCCAATTCAGTGGCAATATCCCAGAGGGAAACTAAGGTACTGTTTTAGCTGATTCTGAATTTCTAATGTAAACTAACTCCCCCTGATATGCCAGTATTTCCAAGCCACTCCATAAGACTATTATTTAAGAGAAACAGTTTTCTGAACAAAATGTTTACACGTTGTCCTTTCACTCAAAAGATAATTGAGGACCAAAGTTAGAGTGATATAATCACCTGTTTATGTTTGAAAATCATGCAATGTCTGTGTAAGTTTATTTTCTCTTTAGAATGTCTCTGGATTTCTTCGAAACAAGATTTTCAAATATATACTCATTTTTATTTTGAGTGCTTATATGTTTATGCTGCAAGTATCTCTGGGTGGGGAAGGCAAACTTGCATTTATCAGAGCCTGCAATTCTTCTTGCTCCTGACCTGAAATGGAATTTTGTCTCAATGTCCAGAAGAAAATGTCATCTCCTCAAAAGGCCAACTAATTCATACTCCAAAAGTGCAGTTAAACTCTGTGTAAGATGGCTGGTTTTAAATTTCAAAGATTAGGGCTATACAAATTTCTTCTTTTAGTATATTTTCCTCATTCATGTGTGTTCCTCTAAAAATAGAAAAATGCAGAGTTTTTTGTTTCTTCCTCTTGCTGTCTGTGTTTCTCTTTCTCACTCAAACTGAGATTTTTTGTGTACGCTCCATTGTAATCTCTGTTATCCACACTTACACAGCTAATATTGCTTCACGTTGCTCCTTCTCTGAATTCACATTAGGAAGCTCTCTAGCTGCAGTGGACTTGACTAAAGTGACTCAGCGCACACAGTCACAGTAGACTGCCCTCGCGGAGGCTGTTCACGAGCCTGTGTGTTACCTAACCCACCATGGCTGTGAGCAGTGAGGAGTCTTGTTTGGTGATTTATTTTTTCTGTCTCTAGAGCTCTTGCACTTGAGTCCTTCGTGGCTGTAGCCCCGCCGGAGTCACATAAACACACCAACACCGAGGATTTAAATCAATCTGAGAGAGCAAGGCTCCCAACTGTAAGCTTTTCTCAACTTAAAATATATTGCTAAAGGCACACGCAATCCCCTGCGTTTCCTGTTTGGTTCTAGGGGCGTCGCAGAAGGTAAGTGTCCGCCGACTGCACTGGAGGGTCGGTCCTCCAGGCCAGCGCCAAGGTCGCGTGATGCCGCCGATGGCGGATGCAACCGGCAGTCGCGTGCAGCGAGCTGCAGGCTGGTTCCCCAGCCTCAGCACCAGAAATCATTCCCTTGTTTCGCCGCGTGCAGCGAGCTGCAGGCTGGTTCCCCAGCCTCAGCACCAGAGATCATTCCCTTGTTTCGCCGCAGCCGCAGCCCATTGCAGGAGAGAACTGACGCGGCCAACGTTTACGATGTGTTGAGCAAGACACAAATTCTGCTCCGATTTTCCTCAGACGGTCACTCCAGCTACTACACGAAGGCCACGGCTGGTAGGCTGTGGTGATACTACTGTTGTTGTTATTATTATTTTTTACTTCCTAAGGCGCAGTGAAATATGACTCTTCAAGTATGAACCCCTGAGCGCAGTGGCGCTTTATCTGACTTCCTCTGAACGTGTGATCGATCTTGCAGCTGCTGGGTAAATCCGCTGGAGCCCGTGGCACAATAACCACAGTGTATCCTGAAGGCTTGTACTCAGTTTTCATTCTTCCTGTGCGAGACCTAACAAGGACCTTAACCCCCAAGTGAATTCTATTGTGCGCCCCTGGGAAAAGGTCTCCCCAGCAGCCCCGTAGCTGGCAGGGGAAACAGGCACTGGTAGAGTGCCTGCATCCCAGCTTTGCTAGTGACCCCATAAGCAACCTCAGCAAATCACTGAAATTACTTTCGTCCAGCTTTCCTTCTTTGAAATGAAAGCAAAGTTATTTATTATTTCTGTCACAGGCTGGGGACAAGGGGGTGCATTCATTCATTTTACCAAATGAGCTAGCAAGACCAAGTTCACTCTGGTGGGGGAAGGTTTTATTATGGTATATTTATTACGTTACATCAGGAAATAAAGTCCTTCAGCAGGGTGCAGATGGATAGGGAAATGGAATGTTGGAGAAATACAGGCTTTCTTTAAAGCAAGTGATTCCCTGGGCCTAAACTGCCAACAGCATCTAAGTCCCTAGGACCACTAGTGGCCACCCATTAGAAAAATTCTGGAGATCAAAGTCTGATATACAGAAACCTAGAAAAGACATCGAAAATCTAGCAAGTCAATAATTTTACATTGTGTAAATCCAAACCTCCCTTTATAACCACTACTACAACCTTTGTGTTTCTCTTTTTAATATACAAAAATGTTTACAAATTGGTGTTACAGTCTAATAAGTAATCACAAGGTGAATACATCATTGAACAATAGGCAAGTCAAAAGTAGAAATGATCAACACCCTTAAAAGGCCCTCTTGTACCATCTCATAATCACTACTATACCCTTTGTTGTTGTTTTAAAGTCACTAAGTCATACCTGCTGCTGCTGCTAAGTCGCTTCAGTCGTGTCCGACTCTGTGCGACCCCATAGATGGCAGCCCACCAGGCTCCCCCGTCCCTGGGATTCTTAAGGCAAAAACACTGGAGTGGGTTGCCATTTCCTTCTCCAGTGCATAAAAGTGAAAAGTGAAAATGAAGTCGCTTAATCCTCTCCGACTCTTAGCGACTGCATGGACTGTAGCCTACCAGGCTCCTCCATCCATGGAATTTTCCAGGAAAGAGTACTGGAGTGGGTTGCCATTGCCTTCTCCAAAGTCATAGCTGACTCTTTGCAACTCCATGGACTGCAGCAGGCCAGGCTCATCTGTCCTACATTATCTTCCTGAGTTTGTTCAGATTCACATCCATTTGGTCGATGATAATATCTAACTGTCTCATCCTCTGCCACCCTTTATCATTTTGCCTTCAATCTTTCCCCGCATCAGAGTCTTTTCCAATGAGTAGTTCTTCACATCTGGTGGTAAAAGTATTGGAGCTTCAGCTTCAGCATCAGTCCTTCCAATGAGTATTTGGGGTTGATTTCCTTTAGGATTGACTGGTTTGATCTCCTTGCAGTCCAAGGGACTCTCAAGAATCTTCTCCAGCATCATAATTCAAAGCATCAGTTCTTCAGCACTCAGCCTTCTTTCTGGTCCAACTCTTACATCCATAAATGACTGCTGGGAAAACCACAGCTTTAACTAGACAGACCTTTGTGAGCAAAGTTGATAACTCTGCTTTTTAATATGCTGTCTAGGTTTGTCATAGCTTTCCTTCTAAAGAGCAACTGTCTTTTAATTTCATGGCTGCAGTCACCATCCACAGTAATTTAGGAACCCAAGAAAATAAATCCACCACTGCTTCCACTTTTCCTCATCTATTTACCATGAACTGATGAGACCAGATGCCATGATTTCAGTTTCTTGAATGCTGAGTTTTAAGCCAGTATTTTCCACTCTCCTCTTTCACAATCATCAAGAGGCTCTCTAGTTCCTTTTCACTTTCTGCCAATAGAATGGTATCATCTGCATTTCTGAGGTTATTGGTATTTCTCCCAGCAAACTTGATTCCAGCTTGTGATTCATTCAGTCTGGTATTTCTCATGATGTACTCTGCATATTAGTTTAATAAGCAGGGTAACATTATGCAGCTTTGTAATCCTTTCCCAATTTTGAACCAGTCCATTGCTCCATTTACAGTTCTAACCATTCTTGACCTGCATACAGGCTTCTCAGGAGGTAGGTAAGATGGTCTGTTACTTCCATCACTTTAAGAATTTTCAAGTTTGTTGTGGTCCACAGAGTAAAAGTCTTTAGCGTAGTCAATGAAGCTGAAGTAGATGTTTTTCTGGAATTCTCTTGCCTTTTACAGTCCAAGGAATGTTGGCAATTTGATCTCTGGTTCCTCTGCCTTTTCTAAATCCAGCTTGTACATCTAGAATTTCTTGGATCACATACTGCTGAAGACTAGCATGAAGGATTTTGATATAACATTACTAGCATGTGAAATGAACACAATTCTATGGTAGTTTGAACACGCTTTGGCATTGCCCTTTTTGGGGATTGGAATGAAAACTGACCTTTTCCAGTCTGTGGCTGAATTTTTCAAATTCATTGACATACTGCGTGCAGCACTTTTACAGCATCATCTTTTAGAATCTGAAATAGCTCAGCTGGATTTCTGTCACCTCCACTAGCTTTGTTCCTAGTGATGCTTCTTCCTACAGCCTAGTTGACTTCACACACTAGGATGTCTGGCTCTAGGTGAGTGATTACACTATTCATGGTTATCTGGATAATTTAAGACTTTTTTTTTTTGTATAGTTCTCTGCATTCTTGCCACTTCTTAATCTCTTCTGCTTCTGTTAAGCCCATACTTTTTGTGTCCTTTATCATGTACAGCCTTGTATGAAATGTTCCCTTGATATTTCCAGTTTTCTTGAAAAGATCTCTAGTGTTTTCTAATGTTTTCCTATATTCGTTAGCATTGGTCATCAAAGAAGACCTTTTTATTTCTTCTTGCTATTCTCTTTGACCCTGTATTCAGTTGCATATATCTTTTCCTTTCTCCCTTGTCTTTCACCTCTCACCTTTTCTCATTTATTGGTAAAGACTCCTCAGTTAACCACTTGGCCTTCTTACATTTCTGCTCTTGGGGATGGTTTTGGTCACTGGAGTGATGCTGCCACAAGCCAAGGAACAGCTCTGGCCATCAGAAACTGAAAAAGAGAAGGAATCCTCCTTGAAGGCTTTGGAGGAAGCATGGCCCTATCAACACCTTGATTTTGGACTACTAGTATCCAGAGCTGTGAGAGAACAATTTTTTGTTGTTTTAAGACATCTAGTTGTGATACGCTTTAGAGCAACTCTAGGCAATGACTGATGCTGAAGCAGAAACTCCAATACGTTGGCCACCTGATGTGAATAATTGACTCACTGGAAAAGACCCTGATGCTGGGAAAGATTGAAGGTGGGAGGAGAAGGGGACGACAGAGGATGAGATGGTTGGATGGCCTCACCGACTCAAAGAACATGAGTTTGAGTGAACTCCGGGGAGCTGGTGATAGACAGGGAGGCCTGGAATGCTGCAGTCCATGGGGTCTCAAAGAGTCGGACACGACTGAGCAACTGAACTCAACTGAACTGAGACAATGAGTGTTCAGTGACTTCATATGACTCTTTATCTAAGAACATGGGTTTAAAATTGTAAACATTTAAAATTGTATATTGCAAGGATTTGAGAAAGAAAATAGATATAGAAAAACCTCAGAGTGAAACAGATACACAGGTAGATATTCTATACTTGAAATTGTGAATTTTGAACAATCTCAGTAAAGAATGAGCAAAGAGATAATAAGATGTTTGTGTAAAATACGTTTTAAATGTTTAAGGAGTTTCAGAAACATATCTAAATCTTAAACTTACTTCTGGCTGAGAGCTTTTTTAGCCATGCTGTAGGTAGGCTAGTCTATTAATCATGGTTTGTTGAGATTAAAGTATGTACTTAGGCTGACAGTTTAACAACTTGCAACTGGTTTGTTCCATCATGTAGATTCTGTAATGTTAGTGGTTTTCTCTATATTTTCAATTGTCAGCGCCTCTACTGAGCCAGCTGGAACATACCAAGTGTAGCCACAATTCTGGTGTCCAGAACAGAGCACTCAGGAAGAACCCTCACAGGATGAAGCCAGAGTAAGTACTCCAACTTTATTGATATGCTGCGCGTTATAAGCCGAAACTCTGTGCTGCTTGAAATAGTCTGTGGAATAAGGTAAAGTCAAAAAATAAGCAAATGCATTAAACATGTTTAGTCTTTGCAGAAATTTGGGGCCATGCAGCCATTTTTAAATTTTCAAAACATCCAAATCATTTTGCTTTGCTCTTCAAATATATTCAAAAAAATTCCATAAAATAAGATAATTAAATAATATCTAATAAAATAAGATAAATAGATAATTTCACACTGAATGACATACTCAAATTTTAGCCTTAAACATTCTTTTGGGGGAATGCAAGTTTTTTTTTTTTAACACTAAATTTTTTTTCTTTTCATTTTTTATCTATTTGTTTTATTTAACAACCTTCCTTTCTTTTTGTTTTCTTTCTTCTTTTATATACTTTTCTATCAGTTAGATGGTCAGTCTTCCCCTGATTTAGTCTTTATAAAATATAGTAAGAACTTAGTAGTTAATTCAGCTGACCATAGCCAACAACAATAGCAAAAAAGAAACGATACCCTTATGTAGATTCAAATAAGTCATTTTCCTACAATGGAGCTCACAGATAGAAAGACATACATGAATCAACGACAATTTTAATCACAAGCGCTGTTACTGACAAAGCCTCAAACTTGTCTTCTTTGATTATGTTAGGATGTACAATTCCTTGCTATATTTACTTTCTAATAATTTTTTTTAACAGGAAAAATAATGATAGTTTTAAGTAGTAGTAATGCTACTGTTGCTACTATTTAAGAAGTTGGAAACTAGAGACATTATATTTTTAAACATAGTTATAGAAATATTATCAGAGTACAGATACACTCACATTCCCATATCCTGAACAGTAAGTTACTCTTCAGCCCATAAAACTTGAACTGCCTTTTAATAAAATAATGATCGACTAAAAAGGACACATTTATACATACACTGATTTGTCATCCCAAGAAACCCACAGGAAAAGAATATAGATTGCAAAAGCAAACTATGATATTTTTGGTCCAGACATTGCCCAATGGAGATGAAGCCCAGCTACAATTTAACTGCTAATATGGAGAGAGGAGATAATGCTTCAACCAAAAGTTCTTGAGTGTCTGTGATCTAACAAAGGAGGCCATCACTCTGGTAAGAAAGATGCATCGTGATGTCTATTTGATGCCATTAAGCAACAAATTCATACAACTGCCCAGTTCTCCACATTTTAACTCCACTTTGGGCCAGAAACATTCCAGTTTGCCTCACTTATGAAGTTTGACTTCGGAAGGCAACCATGATGGGCAGGCTGATAAAAGTATTCTAAGCACAGGAACAATTCTTTTTCCCCATAGAAATGTTTACAAATACTTATAAACATGAAATTTACATTCTGGATGCCTGTACAAAAATCACAGCATAAAATTATTTTGGTAATCTACACCATAAAGTACACAAAGGTTGTAAAGTTTTATAAATAGTAGTGATTCAATAACATTTTTTATAAAAAAATAAATTACTGACGATTTGAAGTCTTTATAATCTTCCTTGTTGCATCAAGTGCAAAAGTGAGTTCTGGAAAAATAAAGTATTATTTGTACGGGGAAAATAAGATGGAAGTAACATTTTTGAGTACCAATTATCTACTAGACCACTATGCTAGGTATTTTGCACAGGTTATTGCATGCAAATCTTATCTCAACCAAATAATCAATATCTCTTTTTTTACATGTTAAACATAAACTAACTGAAACTAAACTGGGGTTATAAGGAATCCACGAGGTTAGTAAGTTACAGATCTATTGTTCAAAGAGAAGTTAGACCAATCGCAAAGCCCGTGTTCTTTCTGCCATGTTTCACTTCTGGCTGTATTAAAACTGTAACCTGTAAAATGCAGTATGCATACGTTAAAGGATATGTGAAAATTTTCCAAAGATCACGTGGGTGTAGAAAATGCTGAGACTGTTCCTTTTAGACCCTTTAATCTTGGCGTGTTCCTATTTTTATGTTCCCTAAATTTGGTGTTGCACCTGTGTTCTCTTGCTGTCTTGCTGGTTGTCTTATTCTGATTCCCATGTCACAATAGGTCTTGCTGCAACTTATGAAACTATAATTCTTAGTGACCACAAATCTTATTAATTAACATTGACTTTACAGTGTGCAAGTCTCTGCTTTCCAAATTCAAATACAGGTGTTGAGGAATTCTCCCAGTAATCAAGGCACCGTGAACCCACAATACTCTTTGTGTCTTCCTTGTCATTTAAATATTTCTGTTACTGGTGAAGAATGTCATTAGAAATTGAATATTTTTCACAAATTATAATGCCAAGAATTAGCATATATCATATGTTGGGTGGCAAAGTGGGAACTTTCCTAGGTATTCAAAAAGTGAGTGGTTTGTTTCCATACAGAAAGCTTGTGAAACCAACTAAACAGAGCCCTTGTCAGATATATTAAATACGGCAACAGTATTGATATATTCCTTCATGAAACCAGGTCACAAGTACAGGTGTTGAGGAATTCTCCCAGTAATCAAGGCACCGTGAACCCACAATACTCTTTGTGTCTTCCTTGTCATTTAAATATTTCTGTTACTGGTGAAGAATGTCATTAGAAATTGAATATTTTTCACAAATTATAATGCCAAGAATTAGCATATATCATATGTTGGGTGGCAAAGTGGGAACTTTCCTAGGTATTCAAAAAGTGAGTGGTTTGTTTCCATACAGAAAGCTTGTGAAACCAACTAAACAGAGCCCTTGTCAGATATATTAAATACGGCGACAGTATTGATATATTCCTTCATGAAACCAGGTCACAAGATGGCATTCCTAATATCCAAAATGTTTAGAAGGTCATTGTAGAAATACCTGTCTGGGCTTCTTTTTGCACTGTGGTCTTCCTTCTGAGAATGGAGGGACTCTTCTCTGATTCACTCATTGTATTTAGCATCTACATTTGAAAATATGCTTAAATCATGTAACAAGATTAAAGCCTATTATCAAGAATATTGTGTTGACAAATGAGATTGTATAGCACACAAGCCACAGATATAGAACATATACATGGGTTCATCTGAACCAATGAACTACATGAGTGCATTTACAGGGGGACATTTTCCCATAGTAAATATGATAGTACTTCACCATCTGAGGTTGATTCAATCAGTGCTATAGAATCATGGATATGGAGGGACTCTCATGGACATTTAGGTTAGTATGAAAGACTAGATCATTGAAAAAGCAAGAAAGTTCCAGAAAAAAAAAAAAATCTATTTCTGCTTTATTGACTATGCCAAAGCTTTTGACTGTGTGGATCGCAATAAACTCTGGTAAATTCTTCAAGAGATGGAAATATCAGACCACCTGACCTGCCTCTTGAGAAATCTGTATGCAGGTCAGGAAGCAACAGTTAGAACTGGACATGGAACAACAGACTGATTCCAAATAGGAAAAGGAATATGTCAAGGCTGTATATTGTCACCCTGCTTATTTAAAGTATATGCAGAGTGCATCATGAGAAATGCTGGACTGGATGAAGCACAAGCTGGAATCAAGAATGCTGGGAGAAATATCAATAACTTCAGATATGCAGATGACACCACCCTTATGGCAGAAAGCAAAGAAGAACTAAAGAGCCCCTTGATGAATGTGAAAGAGGAGAGTAGAAAAGTTGGCTTAAAACTCAACATTCAGAAAACGAAGATCATGGCATCTGGTCCATAACTTTATGGCAAATAGATGGGGAAACAGTAGAAACAGTGTCAGATTTTATTTTGGGGGGGGGGGGCTCCAAAATCACATCAGATGGTGACCACAGCCATGAAATTAAGAGATGCTTACTCCTTGGAAGGAAAGTTATGACCAACCTAGACAGCATATTGAAAAGCAGAGATTAGCAAAGAAGAACTAAAGAGCCCCCTGATGAATGTGAAAGAGGAGAGTAGAAAAGTTGGCTTAAAACTCAACATTCAGAAAACGAAGATCATGGCATCTGGTCCATAACTTTATGGCAAATAGATGGGGAAACAGTAGAAACAGTGTCAGATTTTATTTTGGGGGGGGGGGGCTCCAAAATCACATCAGATGGTGACCACAGCCATGAAATTAAGAGATGCTTACTCCTTGGAAGGAAAGTTATGACCAACCTAGACAGCATATTGAAAAGCAGAGATATTACTTTGTCAGCAAAGGTCTGTTTAGCCAAAGCTATTGTTTTTCCAGTAGTCATGTATGGATGTGAGAGTTGGATTATAAAGAAAGCTGAGTGCCAAAGAATTGATGCTTTTGAACTGTGGTGTTGGAGAAGACTCTTGAGACTCCCTTGGACTGCAAGGAGATCCAACCAGTCCATCCGGAAGGAGATCAGTCCTGAGTGTTCATTGGAAGGACTGATGACGAAGCTGAAATCCAATACTTTGGCCACCTGATGTGAAGAACTGACTCATTTGAAAAGACCCTGATGCTGGGAAAGATTGAAGGTGGGAGGAGAAAGGGACGACAGAGGATGAGATGGTTGGATGGCATCACTGACTCAATGGACATGAGTTTGAGTAGACTCCAAGAGTTGGTGATGGACAGGAAGGCCTGGCATGCTGCAGTCCATGGGGTTGCAAAGAGTCGGACACGACTGAGTGACTGAACTGAACTGAAAGGCTTTGGATATGAAAAGCTAAATATTAATTATAGTTTTGACAGAAGAGGGTCAGCATCTGGAACTCTTGTGTTGTTAAAAGGTGAACTGTATTATAGCTGTTGCAAATACATGTAAATGCTATATATGTAATTATGGAGAAAAGAATATAATATTGTGATCAATAAAAGACTTTTGAATGTAAAGTTAGGTTATAAAAAATTATGAGTTGGTTGTAGAATGGAAAACTTAATTCAGATAGAGCAAAAAAGAGATTTAAAAATGTGCAATATTTGAACAACCTATATGTATATATAATTTTAGTGATAGATATCCAACTAAAATGATCTCTACAGTCATTTAGTACATTTAAAAGATTAACAAAACAATCAGGTTAAAATATTAACACAATACAGTAAAATGTATCTTTTTTGCAACTTTTTAAGCTAAGAATTTAAGTTTTTAGATGTTTAAAATGTTTTAGGATGTATACAGCTTCTAAAAGCTATGTAGGGGACATTTGAAAAACACATAAAGCCTGAATTCTGCCATTATTAGGCAAAAAGCACTGTTGCTAAGGGACTTGAAATTTGCATGAGCTAAAGGATTGAATCTTCTGGGACTGCTGTTTACTCCTCAGGTACTGGAAAACAACAAGTCCCGAAAATATTATTGATAATCAAAGCATGAAACAGCTGCATTTTGAAACATTGTTACTATGTTTTGAATAAAATTGGAGTTCAAAGGAGGATTGAAATGAGACTATTTGGTTAAGAGTAAAGATAAAGGTTTTATTTCATTTGAGGTATCACCTCACACTGGTCAGAATGGCCATCATCAAAAAAAGGTGTAAACAATAAATGCTGAAGAGGGTGTCGTATAAAGGGAACCGTTTAGCACTATTGCTGGGAATGTAACCTGGTACAGTCACCATGAAGAACAATGTGGAATTCCCTTACAAAGATAAAAATAGAAGCAACATATGACCCAGAAAACCCACTACTGTGAATATACCCTGAGAAAACCATAATTCAACAAGATACATATACCCCAATGTTTTACTGCAGCACTAGTTACAATAGCCAAGGCGTGTAAGCAACCTGAATGTTAGTCAACAGATGAACAGGTAAAGAATATGCGGTATTTTGGTTAAGAGTAAAGATAAAGTTTTTATTTCATTTGAGGTATCACCTCACACTGGTCAGAATGGCCATCATCAAAAAAAGGTGTAAACAATAAATGCTGAAGAGGGTGTCATATAAAGGGAACCGTTTAGCACTATTGCTGGGAATGTAACCTGGTACAGTCACCATGAAGAACAGTGTGGAATTCCCTTACAAAGATAAAAATAGAAGTAACATATGACCCAGAAAACCCACTACTGTGAATATACCCTGAGAAAACCATAATTCAACAAGATACATATACCCCAATGTTTTACTGCAGCACTAGTTACAATAGCCAAGGCGTGTAAGCAACCTGAATGTTAGTCAACAGATGAACAGGTAAAGAATATGCGGTACATATATGCAATGGAATATTACTCAGTCATAAAAAATGACCCAATTTCATTTGGATCATTTGTAGAGTTGTGGATGGACCTAGAGTATGTCACACAGAATAAAGTAAGAAAGAGAAAAGTAAATATTGTATATTGATGCATATATATTGTATATTGATGTACATAGGTGTGAAATCTAGAAAAATGGTATAGATGAAACTATTTTCAGGTCAGGAAGAGAGACACAGACATAGAGAACAAACACGGAATTAGGGGAAAGGGGAAGATGGGATGAACTGGGAGATTGGGATTGACATATATACGACACTGTGTAAGACAGATACCTGGTGGGAAGCTACTGTATGGCACAGAGAGCTCAGCTTGGTGAGGACCTAGATGGGTGGGAGAGAGGTTCGAGTGGGAGGGGACATATGCATGCATACAGCTGCTCAGTTCACTGTACAGCAGAAACGAACACAACGTTGTAAAGCAATTTCATTGCTGTTCAGTCTCTAAGTCATCTCCTACTCTTTGCAGCCCCATGAACGGCAGCACGCCAGGCTTCCTTGTCCTTCACTTTATCCTAGAGTTTGCTCAAACTCATGTCCATTGAGTTGCTGATGCCATCCAACCATCTCATCCTCTGCCGTCCCCTTCTCCTCTTGCCCTCAATCTTTCCCAGCATCAGGGTTTCTTCCACTGAATCATCTCTTCTCACCAGGTAGCCAAATTATTGGACCTTCGGCTTCAGCAATTTTACTTCAGTAAAAATATAATAGATATAGTTTTCCTCCTTCTGGTTATATACTAGCATGGACAAATAATAATAATGGTAGTAGTTAATGGATAGCATAAAATAGACCCTTCATAGTCACAGTCTCTCTGTTGAAAATCTTAATGATTTATTACTTTACATGAAACTTTGTGTGTCTGTTAACATTTTCAGGCTTCCCTGCAGAGTCAGAGGTAAAGAATCAATGAATTCTTTGCAACAGATGGTAAAGAATCTGAATTCAATGCAACAGACATAGGTTCAATCCCTGGATCAGGAAGATCCCATGGAGAAGGAAATGGCCACCCACTCGAGTATGTCTGGCCTGGGAAACCCCTTGGACAGAGGAGGCTGGAGAGCCATCATCCATGGGATTGCAAAACAACAGGACACGACTTAGAGACAAAGCAACAGTAACAATTAACATTTTCAACATGTGCATTTAATCCAGTGTACCTTCTGCACGGAAATAGTTGTAATGTATCTTCAGTTCAGTTCAGTTCAATTGCTCAGTCGTGTCCGACTCTTTGCGACCCCATGAATTGCAGCACGCCAGGCCTCCATGTCCAACACCAATTCCTGGAGTTCACTCAGACTCACGTCCATCAAGTCAGTGATGCTGTCGTCCCCTTCTCCTCCTGCCCCCAATCCCTCCCAGCATCAGAATCTTTTCCAATGAGTCAACTCTTCACATGAGG
>SJXQ01013029.1:0-152220 GCA_006408695.1 Aepyceros melampus
CAAGAAAATGCACTGGTCATAGCAAACACCCTCTTCCAACAACACAAGAGAAGACTCTACACATGGACATCACCAGATGGTCAACACCAAAATCAGATTGATTATATTCTTTGCAGCCAAAGATGGAGAAGCTCTATACAGTCAACAAAGACAAGACCGGGAGCTGACTGTGGCTCAGATCATGAACTCCTGATTGCCAAATTCAGACTTAAATTGAAGAAAGTGGGCAACACCACTAGACCATTCAGGTATGACCTAAATCAAATCCCTTATGATTATACAGTGGAAGTGAGGAATAGATTTAAAGGTCTAGATCTGTTAGATAGAGTGCCTGATGAACTATGGAATGAGGTTCGTGACATTGTACAGGAGATAGGGATCAAGACCATCCCCATGGAAAAGAAATGCAAAAAGGCAAAATGGCTGTCTGGGGAGGCCTTACAAATAGCTATGAAAAGAAGAGAAGCAAAAAGCAAAGGAGAAAAGGAAAGATATAAGCATCTGAATGCAGAGTTCCAAAGAATAGCAAGAAGAGATAAGAAAACCTTCTTCAGCAATCAATATTGATATATAATCCTAATATAAATAGATACATATACTTTTTTCAAGACAACTGGCATAGAATTTGTATGAATAAATTTGGTGTTTAATTGAACAAAATTCTGAAGGTTATATGATTTAAAATTCCTTACCAAATTCATAAAAAATCTATATATTTTGATACTATTTAACATGAAAATAGCAAATACTTAAAAATTTTTTCCTTTGCATGTCAAGTTTTACTCTCTTTTTCTACATTTTTATATACTTCATACAGAATCTATTAGCATTAGTTGCTCAGTTATGTCCAATTGTGGGCCCCATGGACTGTAGCCTGCCAGGTTCCTCTGTCCATGGAATTCTTCAGGCAAGAATACTGGAGTGGGTAGCTATTCCTTCTATAGGGGATTTTTCCGACCTAGAGATTGAGCACAGATCTCCTGCATTGCAGGTAGATTCTTCTTCTTCTTCTTCTTTTTTAAATTTAAATTCATTTATTTTAATTGGAGGCTAATTACTTTACAATATTGTATTGGTTTTGCCATACATCAACATGAATCTGCAACGGGTGTACACGTGTTCCCAATCCTGAACCCCCTCCCACCTGAGCTACCAATATCTTAATAAGTATTCAACTGTTTCATTATCACATTTACTTGCATTGTATTCATTATTCAGAGTTGTTCTACAAGCTCATTCTTTGCTTTCTATTGTTTGTCTCCACTTGTTTTTAATCTTTTAATGAGGAGAAACATGCTTAAATAAAACAAAAATAACTCTATATTTATTATAACTTTGTTTTCTGATACACAGTCATTGCATAGTAAAAATAAAATGCACCTCTACCTATGTTATTAGGCTCATTAAATCACAATCCTTGTGGTTGGGTTCCAACCTGCACTGTAAGAGAAAAGCTGCTTACTTGTTAACAGTTTACTACACATTTGAGTTTATTTGGGGGGTCTCAAAATCACTGCAGATGGTGAGTGCAGCCATGAAATTAAAAGATACTTACTCCTGGGAAGGAAAGTTATGACCAACCTAAACAGCATATTAAAAAGCAGATACATCATTTTGCCAACAAAGGTCCATCTAATCAAGGCTATGGTTTTTCCAGTGGTCATATATGGATGTGAGAGTTGGACTGTGAAGAAAGCTGAGCGCCAAAGAATTGATACTCTTGAACTGATGGTGTTAGAGAAGACTCTTGAGAGTCCCTTGGACTGCAAGGAGATCCAACCAGTCCATCCTGAAGGAGATCAGTCCTGGGTGTTCATTGGAATGACTGATGCTGAAACCGAAACTCCAATACTTTGGCCACCTCATGCAAAGAGTTGACTCATTGGAAAAGACTCTGATGCTGGGAGGGATTGGGGGCAGGAGGAGAAGGGGATGACAGAGGATGAGATCACCGACTCAATGGACATGAGTTTGAGTAAACTCCAGGAGTTGGTGATGGACAGGGAGGCCTGGCATGCTGTGATTCATGGGTTTGCAAACAGTCAGACACAACTGAGTGACTGAACTGAACTGAAGTGAATTTATATAAGAAATATGGATGAGTTTATGTTATATTTACTGTGAAGTGCTTTTGTAATATTCTTGACATTTCAGTTTCTTTCAAATAGTATGGTGTGGAAAAGGAATACAAAACGGTAATTCTTCTTAAAGAAATGTGATGACTAACTCCAAGAAAAAATGATCATTAGAAGAAAAAAGTGGTTTCTATGTTAAACACAAATATTCCTTCAAATATAATAAAATCATACTCAATGATATAAAATTTAATGCTTACTATAGACTGCCAGGTATCATAAATGACTCTTTCACATGCACACAAAATGAAAAAACAGTTATGTTTAAAACACTTTCTCTCAAACAATGGCTATGCCTCCCTTGGGGATTCACCTGATATATAGAGTAGGTGTCCTGTAAATGTTATTGGATGCTTTTGGACTATAAAGGTGAGTTTGTTACTGTGACTATTGAAATATTGCATTACATTCTATTTCTCTGTGTTATGGTTCCATTTACTTAAGCATGTACATCAATATGATGTAAGAGTGGAGGAAGGGGAAATGAAACAATTGAAAACGAGTAGTTTTTCTTTAAATATCTGAGAATAATATCCAAGTGTTACCAGAGAGTAAGTTTGCATCTTATAACAGAAAAGAATCAGAAATAAGACACAGAAGTCAGTAAAGTAAGTTCAGTTCAGTCATTTAGTCGTGTCCAACTCTTTGCAACCCCATGGACTGCAGCATGCCAGGCTTCCCTGCCCATCATCAACTCCTGGACCTACTGAAACTCATGTCTATAACATCGGTGATGCCATCGAACCTTCTCATCCTCTGCCATCCCCTTCTCCTCCACCCTTCAATCTTTCCCAGCATCATGGTCTTTTCCAATCAGTCAGTTCTTCACATCAGGTGACCAAAGTATTGGAGTTTCAGCTTCAGCATCAGTCCTTCCAATGAATACTCAGGACTGATTTCCTTTAGGATTGACTGATCAAATCTTGAAATCCAAGGGACTCTCAAGAGTCTTCTCCAACACCACAGTTCAAAAGCATCAATTCTTCATCAATAAAGTAAAGTGAGGATTTATTAAGCAATATTACACTGTGGAGGGGAGAGCGAGCAGACTCAGGTGATTGGCCACCCCAAGTTTCTTTGGCAAGCTGGTTATATGAGCAGTAAAAGTAGACAGAATGTTCATTGAGGAGGGAGGGTTTGGGGGTGGAATTTCCTGATTTTTCATCCCAGTTCCACCTTCGCAAGGGGAGGTGGGATTTTTGTCCTTCTTTAGTCTTGATCTTTAGTCTTGCCAACATCCCCTGGATCATGGAAAAAGCAAGAGAGTTCCAGAAAAACATCTATTTCTGCTTTATTGACTATGCCAAAGCCTTTGACTGTGTGGATCACAATAAACTGTGGAAAATTCTGAAAGAGATGGGAATAAGGGCTCCAAAATCACTGCAGATGGTGACTGCAGCCATGAAATTAAAAGGCGCTTACTCCTTGGAAGAAAAGTTATGACCAACCTAGATAGTATATTCAAAAGCAGAGACATTACTTTGCCGACTAAGGTCCGTCTAGTCAAGGCTATGGTTTTTCCTGTGGTCATGTATGGATGTGAGAGTTGGACTGTGAAGAAGGCTGAGCACCGAAGAAGTGATGCTTTTGAACTGTGGTGTTGGAGAAGATTCTTGAGAGTCCTTTGGACTGCAAGGAGATCCAACCAGTCCATTCTGAGGGAGATCAACCCTGGGATTTCTTTGGAAGGAATGATGCTCAAACTGAAGCTCCAGTACTTTGGCCACCTTATGCGAAGAGTTGACTCATTGGAAAAGACCCTGATGCTGGGAGGGATGAGATGGCTGGATGGCATCATGGACTCAATGGACGTGAGTCTGAGTGAACTCCGGGAGTTGGTGATGGACAGGGAGGCCTGGCGTGCTGCGATTCATGGGGTCGCAAAGAGTCGGACACGACTGCGAGACTGAACTGAACTGAACTTAGTCTTGATCAGAAGTGTCAATTCATCAGTACATGGTAGGTACTGATGGAGGGCTAATTTTACTGTAATGAGGACATAAAGAACAAAAGGTTAGATTCAGACACCAGAGATTCCTGTCTTTTTCCACTTTTCTTTGCCTCTAGCCCTCTAACACAGGTGCCACAGTGGTAAAGAATTTGCTTGTCAGTGCAGGAAACAGAAGAGATGTGAGTTTGATCCCTTGATATTCAAGATGCCCTGGAATAGGAAATGGTCACCCACTCCAATATTCTTAACTGGAAAATTTCATGGATAAAGGAGCCTGGTGGCCTACAGTCCATGGTCACAAAGAGTTGGACACAACTGAGCACACATGCATTCATTCATTCAGGACTCTTATCATCTCAAGATATATGGTTTCCTGTCAGGCCAGAGGTTCCTGCTTTTCTTTAGATGCCTAGGGATTCCTGTTGTTCCCAAGGTGTATGATTTCCTGCCATCTGCCTGTGTCCCCTTTTCTCTCATCATATCTAGCTATTTGCCTGATATAATGAAATAACTTTCACTTATAATAGTAAAAAAAATCAAAACAAAACAAAACCCAAAATCCTTATCAGGGGAGTGACCAAACAGCCTACACAGAGGATTGTCTGGATAAAAGTTAATCAGGGGAAAAGTAAAGACAGTGGCAGAAGTTCAGTGTTTCAACATCTTCAGCAATGCACAGCATCTGGTAGGACTAGGCACTGGAATCCAAGAAAGGCATTCTGGTCCTTTAGTTGCAGGGCTTTTAAATTGCATAGGGGAGGTAAACATTCACACCTCTATTGGTGTTATTTACAGGAGTTAATGGACATGTCTTTAGCTTCCAGCTATGCATTCCTTCTAAATTGGCATTCATAATTGGGGGACACCAGTCCCTCCTCACCTATTGTAACTCAAAAACTTGGGTTAAAACTTTACCAGTTTACCACCGCAGCATACAGTTAGTATTAACTGCCTAAGCATCAGGCTTTAGGAGGTTCCCCTGGAGCTCTACAGGAGATAATGTGTTTGTGCGTGTTCATATTTGTGCTTTTAGTCTCTCACTCATGTCCGAATCTTCATGACCTCATGGACTGCAGCCTGACAGGCTTCTCTGTCCATGGGATTCTCCAGGCAAGAATGCTGGAGTGGGTTACCATTCCCTTCTCCAGGAGATATTCGTGACCCAGGGATCAAATCTAGATCTCCTGCATTTCAGGCAGATTTTTTTATTGTAGGGAAGTAAAGTTTACTTCTCAGTCAAATCCTTTCAGCCCAAAGATGACATTTCCACAATATTGTCAACAGCTTATGTCATTTGAAACTGAGAGAGTTATAAATTTAGGCAGTGACTGTGCCATGAGATATACTAGAGGACAAAAGTTAATAAAACAAAAGGAGGACAAAGTTATCTTAAAGTCACTAAACTCTGGGGAGAAGGAGCCTAGATTTAACCAAAGGAATAGGTCCCAGTTTGCAGCCTGGAGCTTTAGAGCTTATGTAGACTTGAGCAGTGATTTATGGGAATATATCAAGTGATAGACCTGTGATTGAAGAAGAAAAGGGAAAAAAAATGGAACAGAAAGAAAAGTGTCAATAGTTACTGGTTGAAAAGTTAAAAAACTTGAGAAGTTATATACATGTATTAATATGTGCATAATTATATATAATGCAATTACATGTATATCAACATATATATTATCATAATTGAATAGATAATATAATTATAAAATTATTTGTTTATATAAAGTTATTTAATTCTATGTAAGCATATATAATATGCATAAATTACAAAATTATATATATAGAGAGATAATAAAATGAAAACCCAGTTCAGTTCAGTTGCTCAGTTGTGTCCGACTTTTTACGACCCCGTGGACTTCAGAATGCCAAGCCTCCCTATCCATCACCAAGTCCCAGAGTTTGCTGCAACTCATGTCCATTGAGTTGGTGATGGCATCCAACCATCGCATCCCCTGTTGTCCCCTTCTCCTCCTGCCTTCAATCTTTCTCAGCGTAAGAGTCTTCAAATGAGTCAGTTCTTCACATCAGGTAGCCAAAGTATTGCAAGTTCAGCTTCAGCAGCAGACCTTCCAATAAATATTCAGGGTTCATTTCCTTTAGGATGGATTGATTGGATCTCCTTGCTGTAAAAGGGACTCTCAAGAGTCTTCTTCAACACCACAGTTTAAAAGCATCAATTCTCAGGTGCGTAGCTTTCTTTACACTTCAACTCTCATAACTATACATGATTACTGGAAAAAACATAGTTTTGACTAGACAGACTTTTGTTAGCAATGTCTGCTTTTTAGTATGCTGTCTAGATTGCTCATAACTTTTGTTCCAAGGAGTAAGCATCTTTTAATTTCATGGCTACAGTCACCATCTGCAGTGATTTTGGAGCTCAAAAAAATAAAGTCTGTCACTGTTTCCATTGTATCCCCATCTATTTGCCATGAAGTGATGGGACCAGATGCCACGGTCTTTGTTTTCTGAATGTTGAGATTTAAGCCAACTTTTTCATCTCCTCTTTCACTTTCATCAAGAGACTCTAGTTCTTCTTTGCTTTCTGCCATAAGGGTGCTATCATCTGCATATCTGTGGTTATTGCTATTCCTCCCAGCAATCTTGAATCCAGCTTGTGCTTCATCCAGCCCAGCGTTTCTCATGATGTACTCTGCATATAAGTTAAATAAGCAGGGCAATAATATACAGCCTTTATGTACTCCTTCCCCAATTAAGAACCGGTCTGCTGTTCCATGTCCAGTTCTAACTGTTGCTTCTTGACCTGCATACAGATTTCTCAAGAGGCATGTCAGGTGATCTAGTATTCCTATATCTTTAAGAATGACAATTAAAGCCCATGAAAAGGAATGACTGGAATTGTAGTGGGAATTCTGTCAGAAATTTCAAGAACAAAGTACAAGAAACAGTTACTTTGATGGAACAAAAAAATAACTGTATCTCTCCCTTGCATCATATGTAAAGTTTACTTCAAAATGGGCTGAAGTCCTGAATATAAAGCCTTATATTTAAAATGAGAGATAAAAATTCTAGAAGAAAACACATAAAGTGTTTTCTGGGGTTGATTATAGTATATGATATCAGTTCAGTTCAGTCACTCAGTCGTGTCTGACTCTTTGCGACCCCATGATTTTCAGCACGGCATGCCTCCCTGTCCATCACCAACTCCCGGAGTTTACTCATGTCCATCGAGTCAGTGATGCCATCCAGACATCTCATCCTCTGTCATCCCCTTCTCCTCCTGTCCCCAATCCCTCCCAGCATCAGAGTTTTTTCCAATGAGTCAACTCTTCACATGAGGTGGCCAGAGTATTGGAGTTTCAGACTCAGCATCAGTCCTTCCAATGAAGGATTGATCTCCTTTAGGATGGACTGGTTGGATCTCCTTGCAGTCCAAGGGACTCTCAAGAGTCTTCTTCAACACCACAGTTCAAAAGTATCAATTCTTTGGCGCTCAGCTTTCTTCACAGTCCAACTCGCACATCCATACATGACCACTGGAAAAACCATAGTATATGATAAGTGATATATATATATGTCAGATGTATCTAAATTAGACTTGAGACGTGTATTTCATTGGATGTGAACTGTATTCAAACGATGTTTAATGAGGCAGGTAAAAGATAAGGGTCATGGTCTTAGTGCAATAAGCTATTGACAATCAACTGGGAGGCTGGTGTCAATGTCAGATTACCATGTACTTCCTGGCAAGAGATGCAGTCGAGACTTCCCAACTGGCTGAGGAAGTTTTAGTGTGAAAGAGTAAAAAAAATAAATAAATAAAAGGGAAAGAGATATATGAATCTTGGTTTCTGCAATGTAGTTGTGTAACTTCTAATATTTTTCTCACCTCTTAATTCCTGACTTCTGAAAGACAGCTATTGGGTTTCTCAAGTGGCACTAGTGGTAAAGAACTTGCATGCCAATGCAGGAGATGTAAGAGACATGGGTTCAATCCTGCATCAGGAAGGTCCCCTGAGGGGGGTATGGCAACACATTTCAGCATTCTTTTTTTTTTTTTTTAATTTATTATTTTTTTTTTATTGAAAGATAATTGCTTTACAGAATTTCTTTTTTTTTTTTTTCTGTCAAACCTCAACATGAATCAGCCATTCAGTTCAGTTCAGCCACTAAGTCATGTTGGAATCTTTGAGACCCCATGAATCACAGCATGCCAGGCCTCCCTGTCCATCACCAACTCCCGGAGTCCACCCAAACTCATGTGCATCGAGTCAGTGATGCAATCCAGCCATCTCATCCTCTGTCATCCCCTTCTCCTCCTGCCCCCAATCCCTCTCAGCATCAGGGTCTTTTCCAATGAGTCAACCCTTCACATGAGTCGGCCAAAGTATTGGAGTTTCAGACTCAGCATCAGTCCTTCCAATGAACACCCAGGACTGATCTCCTTTAGTATGGGCTGGTTGGATCTCCTTGCAGTCCAAGGGACTCTCAAGAGTCTTCTCCAACACCACAGTTCAAAAGCATCAATTCTTCGGGGCTCAGCTTTCTTCACAGTCCAACTCTCACATCTATCCATGACCACGGAAAAACCATAGCCTTGACTAGATGGACATTTGTTGATAAAGTAATGTGTCTACTTTTGAATATGCTATCTAGATTGGTCACAACTTTCCTGCCAAGAAATAAGCATCTTTTAATTTCATGGTTGCAATCACCATCTGCAGTGATTTTGGAGCCCCCCAAAATAAAGTCTGACACTGTTTCCAATGTTTCCCCATCTATTTCTCATGAAGTGATGGGACCAGATACCATGATCTTAGTTTTCTGAATGTTGAGCTTTAAGCCAAATTTTTCACTCTTAAATGAGATGATAGCTGTTGTGAGAGGGCATCAGAGGGCAGACAAACTGAAACCATAGTCACAGAAAACTAGCCATTCTGATCACACAGACCACAGCCTTGTCTAATTCAGTGAAACTAAGCCATGCCATGTGGGGCCACCCAAGATGGGCAGGTCATGGTGGAGAGGTCTGATAGAATGTGGTCCCATGGAGAAGGGAATGGCAAACCACTTCAGTATTCTTGCCTTGAGAACCCCATGAACAGTATGAAAAAAACAAAATGATACGATACTGAAAGAGGAACTCCCCAGGTCAGTAGGTGCCCAATATGCTACTGGAGATCAGTGGAAAAATAACTATAGAAAAAATGAAGGGATGGATCCAAAGCAAAAACAATACCCAGTTGTGGATGTAACTAGTGATAGAAGCAAGGCCTGATGCTCTAAAGAGCAATATTGCATAGGAAACTAGAATGTTAGGTCCATGAATCAAGGAAAATTGGAAGTGGTCAAACAGGAGGTGGCAAGAGTGAACATCAACATTCTAGGAATCAGTTAACTAAAATGGACTGGAATGGGTTATTTTAACTCAGATGACCATTATATTTACTATTGTGGCAAGAATCCCTCAGATGAAATGGAGTAGCCATCATGGTCAACAAAAGTATCCGAAATGCAGTACTTGGATGCAATCTCAAAAAATGACAGAATGATCTCTGTTCATTTCCAAGGCAAACCATTCAATATCGTGGTGATTCAAGCCTAGTTCCAACCAGTAACACTGAAGAAGCTGATTTTGAACGGCTGTATTAGACCAACAAGACCTTTATAACTAACACCCCAAAAAGATGTCTTTTTCATTATAGGGGACTGGAATGCAAATGTAGGAAGTCAAGAAACACCTGGAGTAACAGGCAAATTTGAGCTCGGAATACAGAATGAAGCATGGCAAAGGCTAATCGAGTTTTGCCAACCAAATGCACTGGTCATAGCAAACACCCTCTTCCAACAACACAAGAGAAGACTCTACACATGGTCATCACCAGATGGTCAACACTGAAATCAGACTGATTATATTCTTTGCAGCCAAAGATCGAGAAGCTCTATACAGGCAGCAAAAATAAGACCAGGAGCTGACTGTGGCTCAGATCATGAGCTCCTTATTGCCAAATGCAGACTTAAATTGAAGAAAGTAGGGAAAACCACTAGACCATTCAGGTATGATCTAAATCAAATCCCTTATGATTATACAGTGGAAGTGAGAAATAGATTTACAAGACTAGATCTGATAGATATAGTGCCTGATGAACTATGGATGGAGGTTCGTGACATTGTAAAGGAGACAGGGATCAGGAACGTCCCCATGGAAAATAAATGCAAGAAACGGAAATGGCTGTCTGGGGAAGCCTTGCAAATAGCTGTTAAAAGAAGAAAAGTGAAAAGCAAAGGAGAAAAGGAAAGATATAAGCATCTGAATGCAGAGTTCCAAAGAATAGCAAGGAGAGATAAGAAAGCCTTCTTCAGCAATCAATGCAAAAAAAAAAAAAAAAAATAGAGGAAAACAACAAAATGGGAAAGACCAGAGATCTCTTCAAGAAAATTAGAGATATCAAAGGAACATTTCATGCAAAGATGGGCTCAATAAAGGACAGAAATTGCATGGACCTAACAGAAAGCAGAAGATATTAAAAATAGGTGGCAAGAATACACAGATTAACTGTATAGAAATACCAAATATACTCACAGATAAGGAAATGACCACTGTGTGGATCCATGGATCCAGTAAACTATTGTGACTGAACATTAGCCAAGATTCTGGAGAGTTCACAGTGGACTTAATCAGATTCAGTACTCTGGTTGTCTGCTTCTAAGTCTACATCTTTGCAGCACAAATCCCTGATTGTTGGAGGAAAGGATTCTTATTGGGCTCTCTAGCTCCCATAATCAGAGTTCATGCTGCTCCAGGAATGTATGCAAGGCTTCCTGCTAGGGAGCTGGGTATCTGGAGATGGGTAGCTACCATGGAGAGGCTTCCCACATGGCTCAGTGGTAAAGAATCCACCTCGCAATGCAGGAGATGTGGGTTCAGTCCCTGAGTTAGGAAGATCCCCTGGAGCAGGAAATGGAAACCCACTCTGGTATTATTCCTGAAATATCCCATAGACAGAGGAATCTGTAGGGCTACAATCCATGGGCTCACAAAAGAGTCAGGCATGACTTAACAACTTCACAACAACAAGTTATCAAAGAGCTAAGGGCTGAATTGACTGAAATCAATTATGATTCACTGTATGATATTTCCCCTGGAAGTCACACACCTTTGTTAAACTTTAGAGTTCTGAAATAGTTATATCAGACAGATTCTGCCAGAACAATTGTGATGTAGACAGAGATGGTACTTCCCACTTCCTGTACTTCCTACTCCACCATCACCACAGAATCCTCTTGCCTGCTCTACTCTCTCAAAGACACCATGTCTATTAACCAGCTCCACAACTCACTGTGAATCAAGCACTCTTAGTTGGTCATTTGGTTATGGTAATTATGATCTCCTGAATTCTGATGGTTAAATGCTGTCACTTGCTTCCCATTAACATGGAGCCTCTCCAAGCTCATTAGTATTTATGGGCCTACTTATCATGAGCCATGTACTGCAGAAAGAAACCACCAATCCTCCCAATAATGTTATTGCCCAGCTCACCAGCACAGTTCTGGCAGATTTTGTCAGTGGTGTTTTCTCTTGGCCCTCCACTGGCACATATATTTTGGTACAGTTCACTGCCAAGTCAGATTAGCATTTATTGCTACAAGAGGGCAGATACAGTCTAAAAGAAAGCAGTTAAATATTGAGATTATTTTTTCAAACTACTAACAGGGATTGTAGATTAAAATCAAAGCAATTTTTCTTTTAGAACACAATAGCATGAAAGAGAAAAAGGGATCTGGCAATCAAAAACTTGTCCTTGCAAATCCAAATCAAAGCTTGAGGCCATTGCAGCACAAGCCTCATATCATATAACATAGACTAAAACATACAATGACATACAGAGTTTTTCCCACTGTACAGTTGCAGAGCAGGAACCTATCCTGAGAGTTAATATGTCTGGGAAAGGAGAACAGAGATAGTCCCCTCTATCTGGCCTCTGTTTTAGAAAACCTATCAAAGAGAAACCTTTAGGTAATTCTGAAACTATGAGGGTAGGAAAATTTATTCCCTTTACTAATTTGAGTTTCTGGCAGGAGGTAATTTCAGATAACTCATTCAAAATAGGGTCATCACACTATGTAGGTAGAGAGAGAATCATATAGCCAACTTCATTGAATGCCTCAAATATTCATTCATCCCAGAGCATAAAAGACTGCTCAGAATTGAGAGCTACTAAGCTGTAGGGGCAAAATGCAAGGAAACTCTAGATCTGAGAATGTAAAAATAGATGGACAAAGTGGGAACTGATCAATGGTAAGTCTGCGATTTATATCAGCAGTGATAATATGAGTTGAGATTGGAGGATCAGTCAACATGAATGGAACTCCCAGCTCCCCAGATTTATCACCATGAATTGGCTGTGCTAAAAAAAAGAGATGTGATCATCACTAGCACATTATGTCCATGTGGTGAACATCCTGCTAGCTGTATGTATGTATGTCTGTGCATATACGTACAGTATATGTTAATATTGAGAAAACACAAGGAGAATACTGAATGAAATAAATCTGAATATAACTAAGCTTTTGCTGCTGCTGCTGTGGCTGCTGCTAAGTCACTTCAGTCATGTCGGACTCTGTGTGACCCCAAAGACTGCAGCCTGCCAGACTCCCTGAACCCTAGGATCTCCAGGCAAGAACACTGGAGTGGATTGCCATTTCCTTCTCCAATGCCTGAAAGTGAAAAGTGAAAGTGAAGTTGCTCAGTCATGTCTGACTCTTAGCAACCCCATGGACTGCAGCCTACCAGGCTCCTCCATCCATGGGATTTTCCAGGCAAGAATACTGAAGTGGGGTGCCATTGGCTTCTCTGAACTAAGCCTTTAGCCTTTCCTAAATCTAATTCTTAAAGATGAAATGATTTATTGCCTTGAATTAACAAGATTAAATTTCTGTAAGCATCAGAAATGGGATTGTACATATACACAATGGAGTATTACTCAGCCATTAAAAAGAATACATTTGAATCAGTTCTAATGAGGTGGATGAAGCTGGAGCTGATTATACAGAGTGAAGTAACCCAGAAAGAAAAACACCAATACAGTATACTTACACATATATATGGAATTTAGAAAGATGGTAATGATAAATCTGTACGTGAGACAGCAAGAGACACAGATGTATAGTACAGCCTTTTGGACTCTGTGGGAGAGGGAGAGGGTGGGACGATTTGGGAGAGTGGCAGTGTAACATGTATGATATCATAAGTGAAACGAATCACCAGTCTAGGTTTGATGCAGGATGCAGGATGCTTGGGACTGATGCACGGAGATAATCCAGAAAGAAGGTGTGGGGCGGGAGGGGGGAGTTGGGGGTCGGGATTGGCAGTTCATGTACACTTGTGGCTGATTCATGTCAATGTATAGCAAAGCGAATACAGTTTTAAAGCAAAACAAACTAAAAAATAAAAATTAATTAAAAAAAGAAATGGGATTGATAAACTGAGAAGAATTTTATAAAATTTCATACTGTATAGTGCTATATGCACTATTATAGTCTATAAAATCTCAAATCTATTTCACATGTTTAACAAAGAAGTATTTATGTAGTGGAAACAGTCTATTAGTATTAAATTTTGCCTATGCTATTGACATAGGAAATTAGCTTTTAAAAGGAACACTGATTAAATTACTTCAAATGCTCACTTATATGATTTTGATTAAAACATCTATAAGATAGATTAGTATTATATAGCTGGTCAGTTGCTGGAGTTCAGTGGAAAAACAACACTCCTAGTGATAACCAGATGAAAATCAGTAAGGCATAAAGAAGAAGGGAGGGAGGTCAGGTAAGAAAGAGGGAGAATAAAAGAAGCGAAGGAAAGTGCAAAGAAGAAAAGTAGTAAACCTTATTTTGAAGGTACCTCATAGCTGCTAAGGCAACCAGGACTTGAAGATCCTAGAGCCCTGAGAGAAGGAAGCACAACTTTCTGTGGATAACTTTTATCCTCAGGGACTGTGCTGAATTTTGGGTAAGACTCAAATTAGAAAATTCAAGACAGAAGGTTACATTTTAAAGATAGAAAAGCCTAGGGAACTTTGAGAACATTCTCAGTGATAGAATAAAAATTTGGATTTTATAGACATCAGGGAATAGGCTTGAGGGAACAAGACCCAGAGAGAAGAGAGGAACCCTTCTCAACAGGCTTCTCCTCTCAAAGCATTAGTTGATTTCTTAAGATGCTCAGGGTCAGAGGCTAAACAAAAGGTCAATGAAAAGTAGAGCAAAAATTTTGCAGTCTCACATTGCTAAGAGGATCAACACTGGAGTTCAGGAAGAAAGACTCTACTAAACATGCAAAATTCCCACTTGGGACCAATGAAGACTTAAACTTAGTCATGTCAAGAAAAATGAAGGGTCTGAAATTTTACTTCACAAGTTTGCCTGCTCCAATTTCACAGATACTAGCAAAGCATATGAGACTACTGGGGCAAAGGCAAATAATTATTTTCAGCACAGCAGGCAACACATCTGCACTATTTCTTACTACCCTTCAAGTCCTTTGTTGGTGGTTTAGTCGCTAAGTTTTGTATGACCCTTGCAACCCTACAGACTACAGCCCATCAGGCTTCTCTGTCCGTGGGATTCTCTAGGCAAGAATACTGGAGTGGGTTGTCATTTCCTTCTCCAGGGGACCTTCCAGACCCAGGAATCAAATCCATGTCTCCTGATTATAGGCAGATTCTTTCCACTTACCTTGCCCTTTACCTTTTACCTTGCCCTTTAGGGGCAAGGTAAAATTTGGTCTGGGAGGACGCTGCACACATAGTGAGTTTGTGTCACAGGTTTTGTCCCTCTGGCGGGCAGGGCCATGTCAAGGGACGTATTTAATAGGAAACTGTGGTTTCAGGGAGACTTTGGCAGCCTGTCAACTGATGAGTGGGGCTGTGTTCCTGCCCTGTTCATTTTTTAGCCTGAGGTGTCTCAGAACAGGGACACACAGGCTGTTGGGCAGGGCCAGATCTTGGTGAGAAAATGATGGCCTTCAGGAGGGCTCATGTCCCTATTGTGAGTCGCAGCTGCCCCCTGCCTCTACAGGCACCTTCAATACCAGCAGGTATTGTCTGGCCCAGGCTTTTGTGAGGTTACTGTTTTTCACAGGATCCTGGTGTGTATGTGTGTGCCATCCTATAATGGAATTCCTGTGATCAAACCCCACCGGCCTTCAAAGCCAGATGCCTGGGGACTTTCCCTCTTGTTAGCCGACCCCCAGGATGGGAAGCCTGACAAAGAGGTCAGAACTCTTGCTTCTGTGGGAAAACCTCTGTGATATAATTATTTTCCAGTTTGTGGGTTGTTCACCCAGTGGTTATGGGATTTGATTTTACCGCGATTGCACCCTTCCTACCATCTATACTGGTTTCTTCGTCCCTGGTGTAGGATATCTGTTTGGTAAATTCTAGCATTTTTTTTTTGTTGTTGCTGGTTGTTCAGCAGTTAGTTGTGATTTCGGTGTTTTCGTGGGACGAAGTGAGCTCACATCCTTCTACTTCACTATACTGTTTCTAGAAAAAAGTCAGAAACAGATTATTTTACTACCTTTAACCTCCCTACTAGCTTTGGGTATGGATGATTTTCTACCTTTACTGCATGTCTGCCTTTACCAGTGACCTTTTTTTATTTCAGCTTTTAAAGTTTGTCTGTTTCTAGCTCTACCCTTTTCTTTTTATCCCCTAGAGAAGTTCCTTTTTTTTTTTTTTAAATTTGTAGTAAAGCTTTTTTGGTGTTGCTAAATTCTTTTAGTGTTTGCTTTTCTATAAAATTTTAAATTCAACTGTCAAATCTAAATAAGACCCTTGCAAGGGAGAGTATCCTTAGCTGTAATTTTGTCCCTTTCATTTCTTTAAATATGTTATGCCACTCCCTTCATGTAGAGTTTCTGCTGATGAATCAGCTGATAAAATCATAGGAGTTATCTTGTATGCAACTTGTTGCTTTTCCCTTACTGCTTCTGATATTCTCTCTTTAATTATTCTCATTTTCATTATAATATGTCTTAGTGTATTCTTTGGGTTAATCCTGTGTGGGAATCTCTGTACTTCCTGGACTTGGAAGTGTCAACTACAAATTGGCACTTAACAAGAGCATTGCCAATGACTGAACAACAAAGGCATTTGCCATCTGCCTCTACAGTGATTGAACCCCATGCTGCTATAACTGTTGACCTTCAACAACTCCTGAGGGAGTTCAGGGTGGAGTGAGGCACTCTGTGCTCCAGGGAATCTGATGGGACAGGTCTTTAGATAGTTGGATATTTTTAGGAATATATTTTATTATCTCAATCCTTGCATCTCCTCATATCTAATGAAGCACTAAATCCCTTCATGATAACATCAGTTCCTCATGACTAACAAAAAAAGCTTTTGTAAATGAGTGCTTCATGGAAATGAACTCCACCTTCACCAAAACCTTATATATTGATTTTCCCCAACTGCCACTTTGGAACAGTCTCTCAGAGCTATCTGAGATGCTGCCTCATGGGCTGCAGTCCTCATTTTTCTCCAAATAAAACTTAACTCATTGAGGAGGGAGGTGGGAGAGGGGTTCAGAATTGGGAACACGTGTACACCTGTGGTGGATTCATGTTGATGTATGGCAAAACCAATACAATATTGTAACATTAATAAATAAATAAATAAATAAATAAAACTTAACTCACAACTCTCAAGTTGCACATCTTTCTTTAGTTGACCGAAGGCTATTTCCTTCCCTAGGTAGGGGAGTTTTCAGCTATTATGTCTTCACATATTTTCTCAGGTCCTTTCTCTCTTCTCATTCTGAGACTCCTATAATGCAAATATTAATAAACATGATTCTGTTTCAGAGGTCTCTTAAACTGTTTTTTTTTTTTTTTTTTTTGTTCAGTAACAGTGAGTTCCACTATTCTGTCTTCTGGTTCACTGATACAGAAGAATGACTCATTTAGTCTATATAGTGTACTTCTAATTCCTTCTAGTGTATTTCCATTTCAATTATTTTATTCTTTTATCTTTGCTCTGTTGATTTTTTTATTTTCTAACTTTTTGTTAAAAACTCTGAACTTCTTGCTCTTGGCATCTATTATTCCTCTCCCAAGTTCTTGGATCATCTTTACAATCATAACTCTTAACTCTTTCATAGGTAACCTCCCTATCTACACTTCATTTCGTTATTCTTCTGGGGCTTTCATCTTGTTCCCTTGTCTGGAACATGTTCCTAAGCCACCTCATTCTGTCTATGTTGTTATTTGTACTTTTATGTATGTGGTAGGTTAGTTACATTTTATTAACCTTGGAGAAATGCCTTCTGTAGGTGATGGCACATGCTTCTCAACAGTGTCTCCTCTTGTCATCCAAATCATATGTTTCAGGGGTTCCTCCTAAGTGGGTTGCATGGGTCCTCTGTTGTGTTGGGGTGACTGGTCTAGTAGGCTTTGTCAGACCCTAACCTGGTTGGTTGTTAGGCCCTGCCTTGGTGGTTGCTGCTGGCCGGACTTTCAGGCAGAACCAGTTCCTGGAGTCTGACTGCAAGACCTAGGGATTCCAGAGCTTTTTTTCTTTTCTTTTCTTTTCTTTTTTTTCTCTTCAGATTTTCTGCAGTAAGGGTTGGTTCCTGATGCTTTGGCTATGGAGTCCAGGGTGTTCTAAAGCTTCACTGGCCTGCTTCAAGTTCAGGACCTGATGGTTCCAGGGAAGCATCTGGCTGAGTTTGGAGGCTTGTAAGATCATCGTTTTCTTCCATCTGGTGTCTTCTCCCCAGTAGGGGAGACTGTTACTGTGTGCAGGTTTCCTGGAGGAAAGGAAACCTTCCCACTAGTGGTTAGAGCTGAGTCTTGGCCTACTGGTGGGCAGGGCCATGCCAAGAGGTGGCTGTGGGCTCACGAGTCTTTAAGCAGCCTGTCTGCTGATGGATGGGCTGTGTTCCCTCCAAGTTAGTTGTTTGGCACCCAGTAATTGTGCCTCCTGGCTATTGGGGTGGGAGAACAGGTTTTGGTGCCTATGACCTAGAGGAAGGATCCTACTTTGGCAGCTTACAGCAGCAATGCCACAAGGTAGAATGTTCCCAAATATGGCGGCCACCAGGGTCTATATCCCCAGAGTGAGCAACAGCTGCCCCCTTACTCAATAGTAGACTCCCCAAGAACAGCAGGTAAGTCTGATCCAATCTACTATCAAGTTTCTGCCTTTGCCCTAAGCCCTGATGAATGTAAGATTTTATATGTACTCTTTAACAATGACAGAGAAGGCAATGGCACCCCACTCCAGTCCTCTTGCCTGGAAAATCACATGGATGGAGGAGCCTGGTACGCTGCAGTCCATGGGGTTGCTAAGAGTCGGACATGACTGAGCGACTTCACTTTCACTTTTCACTTTCATGCATTGGAGAAGGAAATGGCAACCCACTCCAGTGTTCTTGCCTGGAGGATCCCAGGGACAGAGGAGCCTGGTGGGCTGCCATCTATGGGGTTGCACAGAGTCGGACACAACTGAAGCGACTTAGCCACAGCAGCAGGTTTAACAGTGAAGACTATTACCTCCAGTCCAGTACAGCTTCCAACATTAAGCCCTGCTGGCCTTCAAAGCCAGGTGTTCTGGGGGTTCATCTTACTGATGCAGGACTCCTGGGCTGGGGAGCCTGATGTGGCTGTATTTTTCAACTGGGCCTATTATATACTGCCAAATATGTATGGATGTGAGGGTTGGACTGTGAAGAAAGCTGAGCACCAAAGAATTGATGCTTTTGAACTATCGTGTTGAGAAGACTCTTGAGAGTCCCTTTGACTGCAAGGAGATCCAACCAGTCCATTCTAAAGGAGATCAGTCCTGGGTGTTCTTTGGAAGGAGTGATGCTAAAGCTGAAGCTCCAGTACTTTGGCCACCTCATGCGAATAATTGACTCATTGGAAAGACTCTGATGCTGGGAGGGATTGGGGGCAGGAGGAAAAGGGGTGACAGAGGATGAAATGGCTGGATGGCATCACCAACTCGATGGATGTGAGTTTGCGTGAACTCCAGGAGATGGTGATGGACAGGGAGGCCTGGCATGCTGTGATTCATGGGGTTGCAAAGAGACACAACTGAACGACTGAACTGAACTGAACTGAACTGAAATAAAATTCAAGATCATCAACCAGTAATTGGTAGATCTGAGATCTAGGAGAGACTCACTAAAATTTGTCTGGACTCTCCAAGGAGGTAGATGGACATAAGAGGCCTCTGATGGTACCAGGCTCCAAATCCTCATAGATTCTAGGAAAAGGAAAGAAGTCAGATCTGGACTTCATATTCGCCAAAAATGTTGACTTAAAAAAATAAAAGCACAACTTAAAAGTTAAGAATTATGTTTCATTTAGCAAACTTGCTGACGACTTCACCTAGGAAGACAGCTTCACAGATGACTCTGAGGGACTGTCCCAAAGTGATAATGGAAGAATCAGGATATATAGGAGTTTTGCAATGAAAACTAGGTGGTGGAATATTGAAAGACTCCTGTCAATTAAAGACAACCACATGGCTAAAGTTAATGAATTTAGTGCTTTTCTATGTATGGGAAGATGCAATAGTCTGGGCTCAATGAAGTCACTCCTTTTATATGCACCCTATCTAAGGCCAGTATCCTATTTTTCTTCATTCTGAGTCCTCTGTACAATCAGGGGAGGCTACAGTGACTGAAGGCTTGATGATCATGCATCCTTTGTTTACTGATATGGAGAATAGTCTGTGTTCAAACTTACAACCTGAAAGATTTTTCACATACAAGCATGCACACAAAGCCATGGACTGGGGGAATGTATTATAGCTGGAAAGCCCAATTAAATTGTTTCACATGTTCCCTGTCATTGAATAATTATTATATAAAGAAGTTTCATTTGGTTTAGGTTGAATTATTGATTACCAGTCAGTACATTTTCCTTACTTTTTTTTTCTATTATAGGCTAACCAGTAGTACTATATATGTCATTGTAGATAAGTTGTTACATTTATAGACTTCAAATATGGTATTAGTTTCCTTAGATTTTCTTATTAGAAATATTTAAACATAATTTCATATTTTATAATTAACTGCTACATAAGTAAATGTTTTTGTTAATTACTACTTGCATATTAATTATACATATTTTAATTTGACATTATGTATTTGGAGGCAATTTTTACCCTAAAAGTAATAGCAATGAATAGCAAATATGCTAACAATTTTGTTTTATTAATTTTGCATGGGTATGAAAATATGTATGGTTTAATAAACATAATCACTTTACTAAAATTTAAAGATTGAATATCAAAATGACCAATGTTCCTATATCCCAAGATTAACATTACTGCCCTTTGGTTGCTGAATATGTAATGGGAATAAAAACTTTTTTTTTTTTTAATTGCATCCTATCCTATCAATTTTCTAATGTCCTTTGTTAACATTTATTACATTTTAGGCTACACTGATCTGATGCATTTGGGAGAAACTTGAAAAATCCTGGCAAGAAATCAGTCATAAAGAAAATAAGTCATATAAAAAACAATTACAAAAATTACCATAATTTTAATTTATTACACATGAAAGTACAGGCTGTCTTTTCCTTAAAAGACTAACACAATGGCTCTGACTAGATTACCTTATTTTTCATAGGAAGATATGAAAAAATAAGATTTGACAATATGGAACCTAACATTGTTGATTATGTTTATAGAAATGTTACTTACCTCACAGAAATGAAAATCAAATCTAAAGTCTATCTTGACTAAACATATTAATATTTCCATATAAACTTAAGGAAAAATCTTCACATGACCCTTCTTGCTACATTATTATAATTATTATAGCTTTTTAAACCTTATTTCTTCACAAAGTTTCTTGTGTTACACTATACCCAAATTGTGATTTCAAAAAAAAGAGCCATGCTTTATTACTTTTTCTTTTGCATGTGATATTCTTCTTTGCTTCTTCTAAACTATATCCCCTCAGCCTACATGTTACAGATTAAACACTGTATCCTCCAGGAAGCCACTCGTGCTACCATTAGGCAGTTAGAGGTGCCATCCCATGGCCTTAGCCAAGCTTTGGGGAGAAAGATACCCCATCCTTTCAAGGGTTTGCTCTCTCTTATTCCAGTTAAACTATGGAAGACTCAGGTAAAGAACCCATGTTCAAATGTTATTTTTTAAGATTCTCTTTACTGACTTGCTTAAAGCCTGACATTCTGCATTATTTTTAACAAATGATATTGAAAATTAAAGTGAAATAAATAGTGTAGCAATTCAAACTTTAAAATTTTTTAGTTTAAGGTGAAGGAAAAGCGTAGTTTATATAGAACTTAAAACTAATTATGAGGGCTTCCCTCATGTCTCAGTGGTAAAGAATCCATCTGCCAATGCAGGAGACACAAGTTCGATCTCTGGTCTGGAAAGATCCCACATACCACAGAGCAACTAAGCCCGTGGGCCACAACTACTGAGCCTGTGCTCTAGAGCACAAGAATTTCAACTGCTGAGCCCACATGCCATGCTCCTCGACAAGAGAAGTTACCACAATGAGAAGCCCTCACATCACAACTAGAGAGTAGCCCGTGCTTGCCACAACTAGAGAAAAAGCCCACATGCAGCAATGAAGACCGAGCATGGCCAAAAATAGATAAAAAAAGCTAATTACAGTTGAAAGTAAAGTTAAGTTTGAGGGACACAAAAGGAGAATTCTGAAAGCTGATTATTAAAAATATCTTAAATGTTATATAGGATAAGAAAACTGAAGATAAAAGTTTCAAGAGAACATTTATTATAAATATACTTATATACATTGGCTCAATTTATATAATGACTCAATGAAGTTACAATATTATATAATGATTTCGAGTCATTGTATAATCTAATTTTATACTAAAGTCAATCTATAAAATTGAAAATAACATTTAGAGATGTGATCGCTATAATAATGTTTGTGGAGGTGAAAACTCATATTATTCTATATAAATAAAAAAAACAGATGCTATGCCTAAGGTAATATACAGTCTGTCTGGGTTACTGTTCTGTATTTCACAATGTTTAGGAAGTGGTTTCCTTATCTGTCAGTGTATCACCATAACATAAAAGATCATAAAACTATGAGCCATTTTTAAATTGAAAATTTCAGATTTATGTCTCAAAACAACTACCACAAAATTCAGAACCTCTAGAAAATAAGTAAAATAATGTATATATTTAGTTATATGATACACAAATCTAGTCTTAGATCTCATTTTGGGACCACAGATCAAAAGATAAGTCTCTTTCCAGTAGCACTCTTCTTGTTACTGGCAAAACCCATTAATAATTCTTAGAAAATAAAAATAGAATCTGGTAATAAAGTAAAATCTAAATGTTTTTCTTCATCTTTGTACTTTGTTTAGTTTCACTTGCTCACAGGGTTCAGCCTGCAGAAGCCTTGCACCCAGTACTTCAGACTAGAGTCCCATTGCAAAGCAGCTGCACTCAATAGCTCAGCTCAGTGGTCCATATGCAGAAGTACCATATATGACACAATTCAGGGTAGTGGAAGCAGGCCATGTGAATAGGTGCTGCGCCTGACCAGTAAGAACTCTGCCTCTTCTTCTTCCTCCCAGTACAGTAAGGACTGCTTCACTGGAGACCTGTCAAGGACAGTGTGTAATCTAGAACACAAGCTCATATCAAGGTTTTACAACCTCAAACGATCCTGGGAAGGAGGGTCTTTATTGGGGACCAACTCAGGAAATTCAGAAATATTTCAGCATCAAAGTTGGGACAGACAGTGGCCTTTTTGTGCCTGCAGCCATCCACTAGGTTCCAGGTTCACCCTGGCTTCAGTGGGAGGAGACAGCAGAAGCACTGCGAAGTTCAAGTTTGGATGACTAACTGTTCTATGAGTTCATGCTGATGTGGCAAAATGGCAACAACCTTCAGCTAAATTTAGAGACTGCCCAGCAACCCAATATGTGTTTGTGGTGCAAACACAGTATAGCCCCTAGAATGATATGAACTGTGCTCCTTGAGGGGATCACAATGTTGGTGATCAAACACTAAAACTTACATGTACCTGCTCACTGCCCCTTATGGGACCAGACACCGAGGAACAATGGGGACCTGTGGGTGACAGGGAGTTATGGTAGTCTTGCTACTGTCTTCCAGTAGTACTTTCCTCTTGACCCCTGTACAAGGACAACAGTGGCTGCACCAGGGTTTTTCTTTTCCCTGCTTGTCCACCTCCAGAGGTCAAGAGTAGCATCCTCCAATCAGCACTTTCAGTTTGATAAAGGAAAGTGGCCAACCCCGTGAGCCAGGCAGTAAGATCAGAAAAAGCTCCATGTAATAAGTACTGTCTGTACAAACAGAACAAGGAACTTTGACCTGAGTTCAGAAAAAGGCACCAGGTATGCCAAAATGACTATCGTGAGTGACCCCCTGCCATACTATTGGATAGCAAACCAAGGAAACTAGGACCCAAGCATTGCCAGTGTGCCAAATGTAAACAGGAGGAACACGATGAGAAAATGTTCTCACTGCCCCCATAAGCAGGATAGAAATGGCAGATCCTGGCCGTTATCCTCAAAGCAGATCCTCCAAAATAAATGAAGAATTAGGGGTCAGGAGATTCCTAAGCTGGCACTCCAACTGACCCCTGAGGAGCCCTGGCTAACAATGGACATAGGTGGAAAGCCTGTCAAATTCTTAGTCAACACCAGTGCCACTTCATTCTGGACACCAGATCAGGCAAACTTGGTCACAATATTTGCAAAATTAAAGAGGTATCATGGAAGGCTGAAAAACATTTACAGTGATACAAGCTTGTATCAAGAAATAAGAAAAATCTCAAACAACCTAAACTTACTCCTAAAGCAACTAGAGAAGAAAAAAACAAAATTCAAAGTTATTAGAAGGCAAGAAATTGTGATGATCAGAGCAGAAATAAATGAAGTAAAGGCAAAAAAAAAAAAAAAAAACAGAAAAGATCAATGAAGCTAAAAGCTGGTCCTGTAAAAAGATAAACAAAATTGATAAACCTTCAGCAGGTACATGAAGAAAAAAGGGAGAGGGCACATATCAATAAAATTAGAAATGAAAAAGGAGAAGTTACAACAGAAACACAAAGACATCGCAAGAAGCTTCATGTAATAAGTACTGCCTTATAGAAACACAAAGCCTCATGAGAGATTATTATAAAAAACTATGTGTCAACACAATGGACAACTTAGAAGAAATGAACAAATTGTTAAAAAGGTATAATCTCACAAGACTGAAGCTGGAAGAAATAGAAAATATGAAGAAAACAATGAAAAATACTAAAATTGAATCTGTGATTAAAAAACTCACAATAAATGAAAGTCCAGAACCAGATGGCATCACAGGTTTGAATGTTTGAATTCTATTAAACATTTAGAAGAGAGTTTAACATATATATTTCTAAAACTATTCCAAAAAACTGTAGAGGCAGGAATACTTCCAAGCTAATTTTATGAGGCCTCCATTAGCCTGACATCAAAGATACCACACAAAAAAGAAAATTACAGGACAATATCACTTAACACAAACATAAAAATGTGCAACAAAATACTATCAAACAAATCCAATGATAAATTAAAAGGACAATCCACCATAATCAAGTGGGATTTATCCCAGGAATGAAAGGAGCTTTCAATATTTGCAAATCAATCAGTGCAATATACCACATTAATAAAATGAAGACTAAAAATTATATGAATATTTCAATAGATGAAGAAAAAGCTTTGGATAATTTTCAACATACATTTATGATAAAAACCTTCTAGGAAGTTGGCACAGAGGGAACATACCTCAATGTAATAAAGGCCATATATGACAAATCAACAGCTAACATCATATTCAATGGTGAAAAGGTGAAAGCATTTCCTCTAAGATCAGGAACAAGACAAAGATATCCATTCTTGTCACTTTTATATAAAATATAGTTTTGGTCCTAGTCACAATAATCAGGTAAGGAAAAAAAAAAAGTAAGAAAGAAAAAAAGAAAGAAAGGAATCCAAATTGGAAAAGAAGTATTAAAACTGTCATTGCTGCAGATGACAGGGTACTATTCATATAAAATCCTAAACACATTACCAGAAAACTGCTAGGCCTCATCAACACATTTTCTAAAGTTGCAAAATATAAAATTAATACAAAGAAATAACTTGCATTTGTATTCAATAACAATTCACTTCAGTCATGTCCAACTCCTTTCAACCCTATGGACTGTAGCCCACCAGACTCCTCTGTCCATGAGATTCTCTGGGCAAGAATATGGGAATGGGCTGCCATGCCCTCCTCCAAGAGATTTTCCCAACCCAGAGATTGAATATGCATGTAAGTCTCTTACACTGCACTGGCAGGTGGGTTCTTTACCACTAGCACCACCTAGAAAGCCCAAAGAAAAATTTAGCAATTCCACTTATCATCACATTAAAAAAGGGTAAAATACCTAGGCATAAATCTACTTAAGGAAGCAAAAGATTTGTACTCTGAAAACTTTGAGACTGCTGAAAGAAATATATGACAGAAACAGATGGAAAGATATATGATTTTCTTGGATTTGACAATATTTTCAAAATGGCCATAGTGCCCAAGGGAATGTACAGTCAATGCAATCATAATCAAATTGCCAATGGCATTTTTCACAGCCCTGGAACAAAAAATTGTGAAAATTGTATAGTGACACAAAAGACCCTAAATAGCCAAAACAATCATTGAGAAAGAAAAATGGAGTAGAGGAATCATGCTTCCTGACTTCAGACTATACTACAAAGTAACAATTATCAAAACAGTACTGTACACATACAAAACCAGAAATATAGATCAAAACAGTAAAGTACTTACACAAAAATAGACATATAGATCAAAAGACTAGGATAGAAAGCAAAGACCTAAATTATGTCCATATGTTCAATTAATGCATGACAAAGAAATCAAGACTATACAAATGGAGAAAAGACAATTTCTCCAATAAGTCATCTTCAGAAATCTGGACAGTTCCATGTAAAAGAATGTAATTAGACGTTATCTAACAACACACACAAAAATAAACTCAAATTGAATTAAAGCTTAAATGTAAGGTATTATAAAGGTCTGGCATTATAAAGTTCCTAGAGGAAATCTTACGCAGAACACCCTGGCATAAATCACTGCAATATCTTTTTCAAACCATCTCCTAAAATAATGGAAATAAAAATAAACAAATGGTAGCTCATTGAACTTAAAACTTTTTGCACATCAATTGAAACCATAAAAATGAAAAGACAATGGTGTGAATAAGAAGGGATTAATGCCAAAGCCTTTGACTGTGTGGATCCCAATCAACTGTGGAAAATTCTGAAAGAGATGGGAATACCAGACCACCTGACCTGCTTCTTGAGAAGTCTGTACGCAGGTCAGGAAGCAACAGTTAGAACTGGACATGGAACAACAGACTGGTTCCAAATAGGAAAAGGAGTATGTCAAGGCTGTATATTGTCACCCTGCTTATTTAACTTCTATGCAGAGTACATCATGAGAAATGCTGGACTGGAAGAAACAGAAGCTGGAATCAAGATTGCTGGGAGAAATATCAATCACCTCAGATATGCAGATGACACCACCCTTATATGACACCAGACTGAACTGAACTATGGCAGAAAGTAAAGAGAAACTAAAAGGCCTCTTGATGAAAGTAAAAGAAGAGAGTTAAAAAGTTGGCTTAAAGCTCAACATTCAGAAAACGAAGATCATGGCATCTGGTCCCATCACTCCATGGGAAATAGACGGGGAAACAGTGGAAACAGTGTCAGACTTTATTTTTTTGGGCTCCAAAATGACTGCAGATGGTGACTGCAGCCATGAAATTAAAAGATGCTTACTCCTTGAAAGGAAAGTTATGACCAACCTAGATAGCATATGCAAAAGCAGAGACATTACTTTGCTGACTAAGGTCCGTTTAGTCAAAGCGATAGTTTTTCCAGTGGTTATGTATGGATGTGAGAATTGGACTGTGAAGGAGGCTGTGCGCCAAAGAATTGATTCTTTTCGACTGAGGTGTTGGAGAAGACTCTTGAGAGTCCCTTGGACTGCAAGGAGATCCAACCAGTCCTTCCGAAGGAGATCAACACTGGGATTTCTTTGGAAGGAATGATACTAAAGCTGAAACTTCAGTACTTTGGCCACCTCATGCGAAGAGTTTGACTCATTGGAAAATATTTTCATGCTGGGAGGGATTGGGGGCAGGAGAAAAGGGGATGACAGAGGATGAGATGGCTGGATGGCATCACTGACTCGATGGATGTGAGTCTGAGTGAACTCCGGGAGATGGTGATGGACAGAGAGGCCTGGCGTGCTGCGATTCATGGGGTCTCAAAGAGTCGGACACGACTGAGTGACTGAACTGAACTAGACTGAACTGAATCTCCAAAAAAGTATAAATAACTCAGTAAGCACAATATCAAAACACAAAGAACCAAAACCCAATCAAAAATGATCAGAAGATCAAAATAGAGCTTTCTCCAAAAAAGACACAGATGATCAAAAGGCACAAAAAGATGCTCAACATCACTAATTATTCAGTTCACTTCAGTCACTCAATTGTGTTAGACTTTTTGCAACACCATGGACTGCAGTACACCAGGCCTCCCTGTCCATCACCAACTACCAGAGCCTCCATTCCGTTCCGTTCCATTCAGTCACTCAGTCGTGTCCGACTCTTTGCATAACATGTACATAACATGACCAGTAAATAAAAATAGTGTCGGCAGGGTTTCATCTCAGTGAAGTCCACGCCTAAATGTGCACGGGGCAGAGTGTTTCTTAACTGTATTATTGAAGGTTTTTGTTTGTGTCCAGGGGCAGCACTGACCTGTGGGCAGGCAGAACAGTTCCGAGATTCTATTCCACATAAGGAGGAAAGTCGTGGAATTAAATATTTTCAAATTAATTTTTCCATTTTGTCATGTCCCAAGTGCGTTGCCTGGTGAACCTGAGACACCAATGTGGGGAATTATGCCTCAGTTGCCAGTAACCTGCCATCTGGCAGTTCCCACCAACCTTTTTCATCTTTGCTGGCCCTTTCTGCTTCACAGCTGGTCTTGGGCCAGGGTACACTGTGGGAGAGTCAAAGTTACTCAGTCATTTTTGAGAGTATAAAGGTTCTGATAGATTCCCCCACCAGCAGCGCCAAATTTCTCAGCCACGTATTTTGTGGCTTTATCTGCTAGCCAGTTTCCCCATTCTTGTGGAGTGTCTTCCTCTTCATGACCCCGACAATTCATCACTGCTACCTTTACAGGTTCTCATATAGCATCTAATAGAATTAAGATTTCTTCTTTGTTTTTAATGTCCTTTCTGTTGGCTGTCAGACGACCTCTCTATATAAAGCCCCATGTATAAGTAAAGTAGCAAAAGCATACCAGAAGTCTGTGTAAATGTTTGTCTTCTCACCTTTTGACAGCTGGAGGGCCCAAATTAGAGCATATAGTTGACCCATTGAGCAGACCACTGTGATGGCAAAGAGCCAGCCTCAAAGATGGTTTCTTCCGTGACTACTGCATATCACGACAGTTGCTGTTCTTGTTTCACCAGACTAGTGTCATCAGTGTACAGGACCCAATCCAGGTCCAGGATTGGCTGGTTTCGCAAGTCAGGTCTGCTGGCATAAACTTTTTCTAGGATTTTCTTGCAATCATGTGAAGGCCCACCTTCTCCCACAGGAAGGAGAGCGGCCGGATTCAGGGCCTGACAAGGCTCAATAGTAACATGGGGTTCTCACATAACAGTCCCTGGTATTGAGTAGTACAGGATGTTGACAACCATTTATAAGGGTCTCCTTTCAGGATAATATTGACCTCATGGGAGACTTTTATGATCAAATCTTTTTTTTTTCTTTAATTAATTTTTATTTTTTAGTTTGTTTTGCTTTACAATACTGTATTCGTTTTGTTACACATCGACATGAATCAGCCACGAAAGTCAGCTTGGTTGCCTCCTATATCAGTAAGGCAACTGCAGCAACTGCCCGTAAGCATCCTGGCCACCCTGTGGCAACATTGTACAGCTGTTTCAAGAGATAAGCCACCGGTCTGTTCCATGTTCCCATAGTCTGGGTCAACAATCCCGTAGCCACCTTGTCCTTTTCATGTTAAGAGAAATGGCTTAGCAAGGTCTAGCAGGCCCAAGGCAGGTGCTGACATAACTGCAGACTTTAGTTCCTCAAAGGCCTGTTGATGTCTCTCAGTCCAATTTAATGATTCTCCTTCTGTTCCAGTTAGGAGTTCATAGAATGGCTGGGCCATCTGGGAATAGCACAGAATCCAAATCCTACAAAACCCAATGGTTCTCAAAAACTCTCAGACCTGTCATCTGGTTCTTGGTTGTGGAGCTCTCAAAATGACCTTTTTTCTGGACTGGTCTAACAGCCTTGTGCCTCCTCTCATAACAAACCCCAAATATTTTACCTCCTCTTTGCAGATCTATGCCTTCTTTTTTGAGACTCAGTAACTGGACTCTATCAACAGCTCTACCAAAGCCTTTGTCCCTTCCTAGCAGCCTTCCCCATTCTCAGCAGCCAACAGCAAGTCATCCATGTATTATAGCAACCAGCATCTGAACTTTTCTGGCTGGAATGAGTCCAAGTTGGAAGCCAAGTCTTCCCCAAAGATGGTTGGGGAATTCTTAAATCTTTGTGGGAGGTGAGTCCAGGTGAGCTGTTGTTTGGTGCCTCCTGCTGGGTCTTCCCATTCAAAAGCAAAAATGGGTTGAGACACCTGAGCAAAGTGTATACAGAAAAAGACATCCTTGAGATATAAACAAGTATAGATCTTAGCACTCGGTGGGAAGAGACTAAGTAAAGTATAGGGGTTAGAAAATGGTGGGATGTAGAGTCATAGTGGCCTGGTTGACCAGTCTGAGGTCCTGCACAGCTCTATAGTCCTATCCCTCTTTTTTATTGACTGGTGTGTTCCAGGTTGACCAACAAACAATCAGGATGCTCGCCTGTTTCAGTCTGTTTATGTGTGGCAAAATGACAACTTGAGCCTCTAGTGGCAGTGGGTACTGACGTTTTCTGACTGGGATGACACTGGGTTTGAGTTCTATTACCACTGGAGTTTGATGTATGACAAGCCTGGGGTCTGTCTCTTATACACATCTCCTCTTCTCCCTGCAACATTGCACCTCACGGCCCCTCCCATGAGGACCTCACCTAGACACTGAATTTCTAACAGTCAGAGCCAGTGTTAGGTAATCATCAAAGCAGAGAGCCAAAACAATTGTTTTAAGAATTTGGCTTTTTTTTTTTTTTTTCCCCAGAAGGAGGCAAACAGTNGTGGGGGGAGAGAGGGGAGGGAGTATCTTTCGCCCAAACCTCAGGGAATCATCAGATTAGTTCCCCCCTTCAGCTGGCTAGTCCATCCAGATTTCCTTCCAAAGGGTCACTTAACCTCCATTAACCTTGAGGGGTTACTGGGAGGGAGAGTAAATAGGTAGTTGAGCCCACCTGGAAAGTGAGACTTTCTTGAGGGGGAAAGGTCACTTGTACCCCCAATTTAGACAAGTCTCTCCCCAACAGAGGTACTGGGCATTCAGGAATATACAGGAATTCATGAGTCACTTGATGTCCCCCCATCTGGCATTTCCGGCATAAACAGAATAGTCTGATCAGCTTTTCTCCGGTTACATCTTCTATGGCAGTGGCCTTTATTGAGAGGGGTGCTACTGATTCAGTCATCACTGACATTTTTGCCCCAGTGTCCACCATAAAGTCAATAATTTGGTCCCCTGCTTTTAGTTTCACCATGGGCTCTCAGAGACATTGTGTCTTCCAGCCTTGGCACCCTTACTCAGTCTCTAGTCAGGCCAGCCGTATAAAAGCCAGTGCCAACTTTTTTTTCCCTGTTACTTGGGGGGACATTCATTTTTCTAATGACCAAATTCCCGGCATCAGGTGCATTGATTTGGTTGAAGAGTGGCCCTGGGCCTTCTTGTAAAGGGCTTGCCACGATATTGGCCCCAGCTCCCTCTCCTGTGACTACTGTATAGACTGTTTCCACTATTATGAATTTTTAAGTTCATGGTACATTCTGGTAGTCATTCTACTCCCATGCTGCTGCTGCTGCTGCTGCTAAGTCACTCCAGTCATTTCTGATTCTGTGTGACCCAGGAGATGGCAGCCCACCAGGCTCCCCCGCCCCTGGGATTCTCCAGGCAAGAACACTGGAGTGGATTGCCATTTCCTTCTCTGGTGCATGAACATCAAAAGTGAAAGTGAAGCCGCTCAGTCATGTCTGATTCTTAGCGACCCCATGGACTGGAGCCTATCAGGATCCTCCATTCATGGGATTTTCAAGGAAGAGTACTGGAGTGTGTTGCCATTGCCTTCTCCATCCTACTCCCATAGAGGACCATTTGACCTCACAGAGTATGCAGAGGCATTTAGGCATAATCTCCTCCAAATTCCTTCTTAAAAATTTTAATCATGCACTCTAATACATCTGCCTTAGATTCATTTTCTCCCATCTTGCTTATCTTCTCAGATCTTCTTATACTTTTCCTTTTTATTTTGTCTACAAAGTTCTAGGTACCCTATGTGCTTCTTATATTTCCACTCAGTTAAACATTTAAATTGCCATCCCACCTCCTTCTTAACTGGGGTGAGAAGAGCCCTACCTGCCAGATCCCTGAGAAAGAAGGAGGACTGGCACGTCTTTACCTGCCAGTTGGCATGGCTGAACTAGAATGCCATGTGGTCCAAGACTGTTTCTTGACTTTTAAAGTCTGTTTTGCCTAGGTGGGTTTGATTGGGTGCAGATGAAAACACAGATGGGTGAAATATCTCAGGTCCCAGGTCGTCTCTGGAAAAGCCAATTTATACTCACGTATGTATCCCCCTCCTTCTAGCCTGACAATTCTAGAGGGATTAAGAATTCCACAGCAGATGAGACCTCAACTAGGGGAGGGCAGAATACGAGCACACAAAGACCAAATTTCTTTCCCCAAAAGCCCTCTCATGACCACCTGACAAATTTAGCCCAAGATCGTGCAGACACTACCTCCACTAACTCCCTTGCGACATTTACAGTCTGTGCATCCCCTACTCCACCCCAGGGGGTTGATCAGGCCCTCACTTCCCCCTCACAGGGTGGGAACCTTCCTTACCTGAGCACTCAATTCCCCTGCTGCCATCCACTGCCACTTAAGATGGAAGGTCCACGCGTCAAGACACTGAAATCTTTCCAGAAAGGTGAGGTGCCTTCCACCTTCTAGAAGATCTGAGCCATGAGGCCTCAAAGTAGCCTCAAATTGGAATTGTCTCCTCAAAGTGATGAGTTTCCAGGCCAGTTCACCAAATGTTATAGCCAAACACTCTAGGAACTAACTCACTCAGAAGGACAGTATGGACAGTGGAGTGCAGTTTATTATTACAGTAGTAGGTCCAAGGCAGTGTTTCCTGTTTAGCCAGGGACCCTGAGTGATTTTTATGAAAACCTTATATACCTTAAGGTATATACTACTATACTACTCAAGCCCACATCCCCAAATTCTTTAAACCTAGTCTGGAAAATGTTAAAGGGAGATATAATCAGGTTACAGCCATGATTCATAACCAGAAGGGTCAGCTGGTTATACATTGTAGCCTACACCAATGGATGCAATAAAGACTACAAAGGTGATTGACTACATAGGAGATTATTACATTCTTTTTGGGAACAGGAAATCTTGGTATGGAATCTTGTGTATATCAGCCTGAGAGGCCAGTTCAGCCATAAGTATGTTGTCTCCATGGCTATCAGGATCATAGTGCAAAGTTCAGTGAAAGTGCAAGCAGGCATATAGTCCAAAATTCACTGGCAATGCAAGATTGAGTTTCCTTCTTTTTCAAGATGGAGTCAGCTCGACCTGTTCCTTTCCTCCTTCATTATAGCAAACAATTGAATACCTGAAGTTAATTATATAGAAATATAGGAAAGTAAACTTCTAAAATTTATTTTACCTCCAAATTTTAATGAATAAAACACATATTCATCGTAGATATGGTTACTATTTACATCATAGATACTATTTCTTTTTTTTCCATAGTTACTATTTCTAGATCCTAATTTTTATCCTCATAAGTTCAGCAATACTAATTTATCTAAATGTTAGCTTGAAGTTTTATAGGAAGCTTCAAGCTTTTAAAATTATTTAATACGGACTGGTGTTTTTAATTCTGTTTTGAGGCAACCTGAATATTCTCATGTAAAAATTCCTGGAAGTAGTCAGATTAGCAAGGAAACATTCCTTTGTAGATCACCGCATTTGTTGGCACTTATCCTGTAGAATATTAGTCATTACACTGAATGCTATTTTTAACATTAAATTCATACACGTTATTTCACTACTGGCGCTAGTGGTAAGAATCTGCCTGATAACACAGGAGATGCAAGAGATGCAGGTTTGATCTCTGTGTCAGGAAGATCCTCTGGAGAAGGAAATAGCAACCCACTCCAATATTCTTTCCCAGAAAATTTCTTAGACGGAGAAGCCTGGTGGGATATAGTTCTCAGGGTTGTAAAGAGTCAGACATGACTGAGCACACACACACAATTCACCAGAACTATGAAAAATAATTATTTCTTTACTTGCACTTATCCTTTCATACTTTGAGTCCTAAAGAAATCTGAATTATGTTTTTATTTCTTTTTTGGAATACTCCATCATTTTTCTGAAGATAGAAAATGACAGAAAAACAGGAAAAGAAAAAAGGAAGGAAATAAGAAAAAAAGTGTCATTTCTTATTTAGATATTTGCAGAGTTTATATCAGCTACCTATTTAATTATTTAGGGTTAACTGCAGGAAACAGAATGACTCTTAGAAAGTGGGTTTGACAAAGAGAATTGGGTGTTTACAATGTAGTCAAATGTGACTTCCAGTATTAGCTCCAACATGTAAAGACCTTTGAAACTGTCTTTCTTGTTCTTACAACCAAATATAGTTGGAAAAAAACTGAAAACTAATGACTTTTGATTCATCAGAGAACACAGGTCACAGGGCAAGCAACCACTTGAAAATCTGAACAAACATGTGGATCCTGAGAGTCACAACCCAAATCTATTTACCTGGAGCAGAAGCCCCTGGAGCCATAAACTGGTAGGAAAACATAAATGATATCTTAATGACTTGGTGGAGGTTGAGTGTAGATTCACATGAGACTGAGGAATTACTGGGGTCCAGTCTTAGCTGGGACTGCTACAGTCTCATAGTATTTTACCTCCAAGAACCTCATCATGTTCCCACAATAAACAGCCAAAGTAATATCCTCTAGAGTCTCAGCAGGGGGAGGGGAAAATAAAGCACTTTAAAATACATCCACTGAAGTTGCCATAACAAAGGCCTACTCCCTAGGGGAAAAGACTTTACTAGAGCCATCTCCCTGGGAAATAATAACACTTCCAATTCAACCCTTCCAGCATTTTCTGTCTCACAATAAGGACATGGAGGGAAGGAAAGTTAAGGAACATTATTAAGGTCAAAGTCCAGGGACATTTAATCACAAGAATGTGAAATGAAATGTTCCCCCTTCACTATAACAACAGAGCTCTAGTTGACAGAATTATAAAACACAGACCCTTTCTTCAGTTTAATTCAACTCAGTTCAGTCCCTCAGTCATGTCCAACTCTTTGTGAGCCCATGGACTGCAGCACACCAGACTTCCCAGTCCATCACCAACTCCCGGAGTTTACTCAAACTCATGTCCATTGAGTTAGTGATGCCATCCAACCATTTCATCCTGTCTTCAAACTTTCCCATCAACTGGGTCTTTTCGAATGAGTCAGTTCTTTGCATCAGGTGGCCAAAGTATTGGAATTTCAACATCAGTCCTTCCAATGAATATACAGGACTGATTTCCTTTAAGATTGACTGGTTGGATCTCCTTACAGTCCAAGGGACTCTCAAGAGTCTTCTCCAACACCACAGTTCAAACACATCAATTCTTCGGCACTCAGCTTTATGGTCCAGCTCTCACATCCATACATGACTACTGCAAAAACCATAGGTTTGACTAGCTGGACCTTTGTTGGCAGAGCAATATCTCTGCTTCTTAATACACTGTTTAGGTTGGACTTATCACTGCAGATGGTGACTGCAGCCATGAAATTAAAAGACTCATGCTCCTTGGAAGAAAAGCTATGTCTAACCTAGATCCTTCCTTAGGAGCAATACTTAAGAGAGCTCAAAGTCAATAGGGGAGGGCTTCCTGGGTAGCGCAGTAGTAAAGAATTCACCTGCCAAGGCAGGACATGCAAAAGACATGGGTTCCATCCCTAGGTCAGAAAGATCCCCTGGAGCAGAAAATGGCAAACTATTCCAATATTCTTGCCTGGAAAATTCCATGGACAGAGGAGCCTGATGGGCTACAGTCCATGGGGCTACAGAGTCAGACACAACTGAGTGACAAGCACAGTCAGAGAAGTCAGTAGAGGAAGAAATAAAAATAATCCACTCCTCACACTACAGGAATTTAAAGACTGGCACTTGTAGCTAGGGCAAACTTAAAGATAGCTCAAGTACAGCCAGATTCACATTGTAAAAACAAACAAACAATAAACAGAAACCTCAATTAAAGAGTTAGGAGACTGGATTAGGCTCCCACATTCTGCAATGATATAGAGCCCAACAGGGAAAAGAAAGATTCCTCTTCTTTCCTGGCAGGGATACAGCCACTGAAAGGTCATGGACTATTTATTTATTATAGCTCTCCCCATTTATTTCCCCCCTCTATAGAGGTGTGCTCATTCCCTTGCTGGGTGGACACATACATGTAATTTGCCATAGACACAAATTCTCTGCTGATTCTTAAAAAAAAAAAAAAAAAAAATCCTTGCTGAAGAAATACATGGTCATCTATTTACTTCAGGTCAACATTTTTGGTGGCCTGTAGAGAAACAATAAACAAGATTCCCAGAGGCTCTGGGGCTGGTAAGCAAAAGGTGCAGTATCCACAACTGAGTCACCTGTTACTGAATACTTTTCTTGCTGATTCTAGTGTTTGAAGGTCCACCTTTATCCTGGATCTGAGCTCACACCCTCTTGGCATTTGAAGCTCCCTAGGGTTTATTTGCAGAGAAGGCAATGGCAACCCACTCCAGTACTCTTACCTGGAAAATCACATGGATGGAGGAGCCTGGTACGCTGCAGTCCATGGGGTCACTGGGAGTCGGACACGACTGAGGAACTTCACTTTCATTTTTCACTTTTATGCACTGGAGAAGGAAATGGCAACCCAGTCCAGTGTTCTTGTCTGGAGAATCCCAGGGACGGGGGAGCCTGGTGGGCTGCCGTCTATGGGGTTGCACAGAGTCGGACACAACTGAAGCAACTTAGCAGCAGCAGCAGGCTTTATTTAAGATCTACTTTAGAGTTCCTGATTTCTGGTTAAGATCTTGTTTCATATGCCAGTACTTGTTTGGCACTTCAGCTGATTTTTAAATCAGGCTATTTTAAAAAGTCTGGTTTGTATTTGGCCCACTCCTTCATGAATAGGGGTTGCTTTACTGAAACTGTGCTGATTCAGTCTTTGATGCATCCCTTTGAACAGGATCTGTTCTCTTGAAACTGGCTGAAAAAGCCTTTGGCCTGGCTCCTCCAGGAATAAGCTGTTATCTTGGAACACGCTGAGATTAGCTTGGGAATTGAGCTGTTTGAGCCATAAGCTGTTTAAGATATTTGAAAATTATTATTATTATTATTTTACTCTGAGGAATAGGATCCCTGCACTCCCCAAACACACATACCCAAGGTGTCTGGCTGATTTTATATTTATAACCCCCAATCCTTGAGGTCTTTTAGGACAGAGAGGGTGTGAGAATGTCCTGGAGTTTGTTCAAGGGGAGTACAGGTTCTGGCTTGCTGTCAAGCAGATAAAGAAGGATCAATGCTGATGTATGCAACATTACTGTACTTCTCAGTTGGAGATGTGTGCCTACTAGTACCATGCAGAGTCTGGGTACTGAAGCTCAGGCTCTGTGGACAGAAACCAGAGAGAAAACTTAGTTTGGCTATGCAAAGAGAGCTCAAAGGACCTGGAGTGTGGTCAGGGGCACTACTGCTGGCACGCACAGGACAGAGCACAGGTCTGCCATAGGAGCCACACTGTGACCCTGTTCATGGTGGGATGTGGCTTGTTGGCAGCCAGCTTTGGGAATGTACATGTGCTGAGGATGGGGCTGACATTCCAGTCCATCATTAGCACTTCCTCAGCATAGGCAGGTCCAGGAGCAGAGCCAACAGCAGTGGATATTGTTGGCACATACAGCAAATGGTGGGTAGCATCATAGTATCACATGTCTCTGATGGACACACCCTGGGGAATAATATGCCACAGCTTCTTTCCAGCGAAAGAACTTCAATTATAGCACTTAGAACCAGACTTGGGGGGCTTATACTCTAGTAACTGAGGCACAGACTCTGCTCCCAATAAATCTGTGACAGCCACAGAGCAAGAGGAAACCCTGTCCAACATCCAGTTCAGGTTTTGGTCACCACAACACCAAAAACATTCCCCTTATAAAAGGGAAAACATCAGACACATTCAAAGGAAAGACATTTCAGGCATTCTTACCTAAAATAGCCCTTGCACCAAAATATTGGACTTACAAAGTCTAGTCAGGGACGCTCTCAGAAGAAATAAAACAGCTCTTCAAGACAACTGTGGATAAGTGTTTCCACTAAATGCATAGAATCAGAGATATTTAAGTAAATTGAAAAATTAGAGTAACCACTTTCAATTAGAAGAACAAGAGAAATCCCCTAGAAGAACAAACAAAACAGACAACTCCAGCCTACTAGACCTTTAGTTTCAAAGGAGGTAACAAAATGATAAGGAATTAAGAAAGGTTATCAATGGAAGTGCAGATCACTGTACCAAGGACCTAGAAACTATAAAGAGGAATGAATCAAAATGTCAATTCAACTGATGAGAGAAAAATTGAGCTAAATAGATAGCCAGCTACAGGAAGTCCAGAGAGTCTCAAACAAGATGAACCCTATAAACCCATAGCAAGACATCATAAATAAAATTGCACAAGTTAAAGATAAAGAGAGGATTCCAAGGCAGAAAGAAAACCAAAATTGTAAAGGAACCCCATGATGTTATCAGCTGATTTCTCCACGGAACTTTTACAGGCCAGAAGTGAGTGACACAATATATTCAATATCCATAAAGAGAAAAACCTGTAACTTAGGATATTATACCCAGCAGGATTACATGGAAATATAAAATAGTACATTAAAATTACAAAATTTGGAAGAGGGGTGTTTAAAAAATGTAGATATTTTAGAATGTGTTTGAATTTACATAATTATCAGATGAAGAGCAAGTACATATACTTATGGGTTAACATTTGAAAAGTGGAATAACAACAAATCAAAAAACATACATAGAGTCACAGGAACCAAAAAGAAAGGAACTCAGGCAAAATACAAATGAAAATCATCAAACCACAAAACAAAAAGTAGAAGCAAAAACAAAGAAGAACTAAAAAGTCAACTGGGAAACAAGATTTAAAGTGGCAATAAATATATACTTATCGATAATTTCTTTGAATGCTAATGGAGAAAGTGTTCCAATCAAAAAAGACAGAGTGACAGGTTAAACTAAAAAGAAAAAGAACCTGCAATATATTGCCTACAAGAGATCCACCCTAGAGTGAAAGACATACATAGTTTGAAAGTCAGGGAATGGAAAAATATATTTCATACAAATGGAAAAACAAGAAAGAGTAAGTAAGAATAGTCACATCAAACAAAATAGACTTTAAATAAAGTCCATAAAGAAAAAGGACAATATACAAAGATAAATGGATCAATATAAGAAGAGAATATTACACCCATTAAACTATATGCACACAATACAGGAACACCAAAATACGTAAAGCAAATACTAACAAACATAAAGAAATAAATTGATAGTAATACAATAGTACTAAACGTTTGTTCTCACTGACATCAATGGATAGAGCATCCATACAGAAAATGAATGAGGCAACAGAAATCCAAAATGACATAATAGAACAGTGAATATAATCAATATCTACAGGAAACCACATCCAAAAAAAAAAAAAAGGAATACATATTCTTTTCAAGGGCATAAGGAACATTCTCTAGGACAGAACACACACAAGAACACAGAACAAGGCTCAACAAATTTAATAGAAATTATTTCAAACATATTCTCTGACCACAGTGGTAGAAACTAGAAATCAGCCACACAAAGAAAAACAAGAAAAAATTGATTATATGGAGACTAAACAACATCAGTTAAGTTCAGTTTAGTTGCTCATTTGTGTCTGACTCTTTGCAACCCCATGAATCGCAGCATGTCAGGCCTCCCTGTCCATCACCAACTCCCAGACAACATATTACTCTCTAAAAAAACAATGCATCATCACTGAAATCAAGAAGAAATCATAAAATATCTAGAGACAAATGACAATGAAAGCAGAACCTTACAAAATCTATGAGATAAAGCAAAGACTATTCTGGAAATTCATATGAATACAGGACTTCTTCAAAACAAAAGATTGCAAGTAAACAACCTAATCTACTACCTAAAAGAATTTGCAAAATAACAAACAAAGCCCAAGTCAGCAGAAGGAAGGAAGTAATAAAGATCACAGTGGAAATAAATAATATAGAGATTAACAAGCTAATAGAAAAGATTAATAAAAGCAATAGCTGGTTTTTCAGGAAGATAAGCAAAATCAGCAAACCTCTAACCAGGCTCATCAAGGAGATAGAAAAGAGGACTTAAATGAACAAAGTAAGAAATAAGAGAAATAGGAACCAATACTTCAGAACGTACAAAAAAAAATCATAGAAAATACTATGAACAGTTATATGCCAACAAGTTGGACTACCCACGGGCAAGTTTCTGGAAATGTAAGTCTGCCAAAGCTGAACCAAAAAGAAACAGATAATTTAAAGAGACTTATCACCAGAAGTGAATTTAAAAAATAAACAAACAAACAAAAAAACTCCATGTGTACAAAAAATGTGATACAATGCATCAACAAATGAACAGATGAAAAGCACATGATTATCTCAATAGATGCAGAAAAAGCATTTGATAAAATTCAACATTCATTCATGATTAAAAAAAAAGAAAACTTCACCAAAGAGGATACAGAAGTAATGTATCTCAACATAATAAATGCCATTTAAGGATTTATGGCAAGCCCACAGCAAATATAATACTCAATGTTTAAAGGCTGAAAGCATTCCCACTAAATTCTAGTACAAGACATGGATGTCCACTATCAACACCTCTATTCAACTTAGCATTGGAAGTCCAAGTTTGACAGAAGTCAGACAAGAAAAAGAAACAAAATCTATCCACATTGAGAGGGGAAAGGTAAAACTGTCATTCTATGCAGATTACATGAAACTGTATAGAAAATTCTGAAGATTCCAGACAAAAACTATAAGAATAAATGAATTCAGCAAGGATACAGGATACAGTATTAATATACATAAATTGTTGCATTTTTTTTACACTAAGAAGTGTCAGAAGTTTAAAAAATCAAATTTAAAATTGCCCCAAAATGCACTAGGAATAAATGTAACCAAGAAAATGAAAGATCTATATGCTGAGAATTATAAAACACTGAAAAAGTGAAGATGATTCAAAGAAATGGAAAGATATTCTATACTCTTGGATTGGAAGAATTAATATTGTTAAAATAATCACTCTACTGAAAGCAACCTATAAATTTAATATAATCCTTAGCAAACTACCTATAACATTTTTCAAAGAACTTGAACAAAAAAACCCTGAAATTTATATGGAACCACAAAAGGAAGAATTTCCAAAGCAAATCTGAGAAAAATAAACAAATATGAAAGCATAATTCTCCCAGACTTCAGACATTGCTAGAAAGCTGCACTAATCTAAACAGTATTGTACTGACATAAAAACAGTCATTTAGATAAATGGAATGGAACAGAAAGCTCAGAAATAAACCCACAAACCTACCATCAATTAATCTTCAACAGGAGGCAGAAAGTGCATATAGGAAGCAACAATTACTTCAGCAAATTGTTCTGGGAAAGGTGGACAGCCTCAAATATATCAATGAAGTTAGAACAGTTCCTCAAACTATATTAAAAAAATAAACTCAAAAGTTGTTTAAAAATCAAAATATATAAGGCTTGACATGATAAAACTTCTAGAAGAGAGAATAGGGAAAACATTCTTTGTCATAAATCATAGTAAAATTCTCTCTGATCAGTTTTATATGGCAAGAGAAATTAAAAAATAAAAATTAAAAAGATGGTAAATAATCAAACATTTTTTGCATAGCAAAAAAGTTTTTGCATAGCAAAGAGAACCATAAATAAAATGAAAAGATAATCATGGACTAGAGAAAATATTTGCAAATGATGTAACTGACAAAAATTAATTTCCAAAATATAAAGCTCATACAACTCAGTAGCAAAAGAACAACCCAACCAAAACAATGAAAAGACAGCCTGAATAGACATTTCTCCCAAAATTGCAGACAGATAGCTTACAGACACATAGAAAGACAGCAACATCACCAGTTATTTTAAAAATTTAAACCATAAATTTTGTGAGGTATCACCTCGCACAAGTCATAATGACCATCATCAAAAAGTCTACAAATAATAAATGCTGGAGACAGTGTGCATAAAAGGGAACTCTTACACATATTTGGTGGCAATGTAAATTGGTGCAGCCATTATGGAAAACAGTAAGAGGTTCTCAAAAAACTAAAAACAGAATTATAAGGTGATCCAGCAATTTCATTCCTGGGTATATAGATAGCTGGAGAACCCAAAAAATCTACTTTGAAAATATACATGCATTAAAATGTGCAGAGCAACTCGATTTACAGTAGTTAAGACATGGAATTAACATATGTGTTCATCAGCAGATGAGTGAGTAAAGAAGATGTGGGTACATTATTTGTATATATATCTCCATATATATGTGTGTGTATACACACACACACAATGTAATATTACTTAGCCATAAAAATAAGAAATATTTCCTTTATAGCAACATGGATGGACTGATAGATTATCAGACTGAGTGAAGTAAGTCAGAGAAAGACAAGTATCATATGATATATGTGGAATCTAGAAATAATATAAATTAATTTATTTACAGAAAAGAAACAGACTCACAGACACAGTAAAGAAACTTAAGGTCATAAAAAGGAAATGGAGGATAAACTAGAAATATAGGATTAACAGATGCAGACCACTATAAATAAAATTGATAAGGAACAGGATTTACTGAACAGTAAATATCTGGTAAAAATCTATAATGGAAAAGAATCTGAAAAAAATATATGTATAATTGCACCATGTTGTTGTACACCTGAAACCAAGGCAATATTTGTAAATCAACTCTACTTCAATTTAACCAAAAAAAAAAAAAAGAAAAGAAGAAGAAGAAAGAAAATCATCAAAAAAACAAAAGTCAGTCTTAATCATATGCATTTCTAACTATGCAGACTGACCAGATAAAATATAACTTATCAGTGGCCATTTCAGGGAACATTTGAAAACCCCAAACTTAATTTTCTAAAACTGAATTGAGCAACAATAGCTCAAAAACTTCCAGACTTGAGTGCAATACTTATTTCTATTGGTAGTTTGAGGCTTCACTGTGTTATCAGGGGGATTCCCTGAAGGCTGGGACAGTAAAGAGTCGGCCCACAATGCAGGAGACCTGGGTTCGATCCCTGGGCCAGGAAGATCCCCTGGAGAAGAGGATGACAATCCATTCCAGTATTCTTGCCTGGATAATTCCATGGGTAGAGGAGCCTGGTTGGCTAGAGTCCATGGGGTCACAGAGTCAGACACGACTGAGCGAATATCATTTTCACTTTCACTTCATGTTATCTGGAGTCTAAAATTGCCTTGCCACAAAATAAGATTTTAAGATTAATGGTGCAAAGACATTATTAAATGGCTGCCAAAGTCTCAAGCTCTTCTTCCTTGGCTTTTTTTGTCTCAGATTCCCCTCTGTCACCATACTGTCTCTATATCTTTGGTCCCTCATGTCCAGACACCACCTCCAGTACCATCTTCCTTGTTCCCTTCTACACTTCCTTTACCTCCTCTTTACCCTTAATTATCTCACATTAATTTTTTTGCTGAGCTTTCCTTTTCTTTGAAACTCTCCACACTCTTCCTCTGAACTTGTCAGATTTCCCTTTAAAATTTAACTTTCTGTGGTTCCAGAAGCTAAACTTTTAATTCCCTGGATTAAAGGTGAGCAGTAAATCACTGCTGAAGTTCGTGTTTATTTGTTTTTTCTTCCCCAAAGCAATCAAAGTTTCTCATAAGTTTAATGAGGAATTAAAGCTTATCAACCTAGTTTCTCTGACTTACATCATCTAGTTCATATGCCTTTCACTGAAGGCCAGGCCCAGCATTGGGTAAAAACTATGAATTGGGAAAATACTGAACGGTCTCTAGCATTGTAAAGGGAAGATCAGCTACTAATTTATCATATGACCAAGCTTGGGCAATAGCCAAGTAATTTCACCAAGCAATTCCTAGCATTTTTTAAAAGTCTATTCATTGAAACAAAATTCAGGCTGCACACAAAAATATGATGGACCTGTTCATGGTTATTACAGTTGGCTTCCAGTTATTTTTAAAAAGCATTCTGGGTCTCCTTCAGGCTTTGACTATCTAGGTAGCTTTTAACTTTATGTTTATTAATAATCTGAGCCAGGATTTTTCCCTTCTAGTACAAAGGACCGAGATGGATGGGGAATTGTCCACTCCAGATTTAGTTGATCTGATATACCAGTTCTCTCTCACTCATCTCACTTATCTAATAAGTACCCTTCAAGTACCCACAATTCTCAATCTTCAAATCCAGTAAATGAAGGCCCCTAGACGAAACCAGAACTCATACACTTTCTGCTATTCTTGCAAAAAAACAGGACATTGGGAAAGCACTTATTACAAATTTAAGCATATTAGGAACCAATTGCCTTTTAACCAACTTTCTCAACGTTCTTCAAATACTTGATGATGGTGCTTTGAGGAAATATGGGTCCCCCCCCCCCCCAGTCTGTCCTCTTAATCATCTTGGAGAAACATTTCTCAATATTGGAAATGAATCTCTTCTAGCCCTAACTGACACTGGAGTAACACTCCCTGAACTCAACTCTGTTACCATAAAATAACCTCTGCCTCTGACTACTAATTGGGAATTGGGAAAGGAGTACATCAGGCTTATGTAATGTATATGCAGAGTACATCATGTGAAGTGCCAGGCTGGATGAAGCTCAAGTTGTAATCAAGATAACTTCAGATATGCAGACAAAATTACCCTAATGGCAGAAAACGAAGAGGAACTAAAGAGACTCTTGATGAAGGTGAAAGAGGAAAGTGAAAAAGCAGGCTTAAAACTCAACACTCAAAAAACGAAGATCATGGCATCCAGTCACATCACTTCATGGCAAAAAGATGGATAAACAATGGAAACAGTGACAGACTTCATTTTCTTGGGCACCCAAATCACTGTGGATGTTGACTGAAGCCACGAAATTAAAAGAAGCTTGTTTCTTGGAAGAAAAGATATGACAAACCTAGACAGCATATTAAAAACAGAGACATCAGTTTGACAACAAAGGTCCATATAGTCAAAGCTTAGTTTTTCTAGTAGTCATGTATGGATATGAAAATTAGACCACAAAGAAGGCTGAGCACTGAAGAATTGATGCTTTTGAACTGTAGTGTTGCAGAAGATTCTTAAGAGTCCCTTGGACAGCAAAGAGATCAAAACAGTCAATCCTAAAGGAAATCAACCCTGAATATTCATTGGAAGGACTGATACTGAAGCTGAAGCTCCAATACTTTGACCACCTCGTGAGAAGAGCCAACTCACTGGAAAAGACCCTGATGATGGGAAAGACTGAGGACAAGAGAAAGGGAGACAAAGGATGGGATGTTGGATGGCATCACCAACTCGATGGACATTAGTTGAGCAAACTCCTAGAGACAGTGAAGGACAAAGGAGCCTGGCATGCTGTGGTCCATGGGATTGCAAATAGTCATACCTGACTGAGGGACTGAACAGCACCTAAGTATTAAAGGAGTTTAGAGTAGAGAACTCTAATACACCTTTTCCTTTTTGTTTAGAGATATACAGCTTTTTCTCCTTAGTTCCTTTGCCTCTACACATTAATTAGGTGGATACTTCTTGGAGAAGTATCAAGCCAAAATTTCTTTCTCTCAAAAGGGAGAAAAAAAAAAATCTAGAATTTGACAGTAGTCATCAAAGTAACTAACCAAATGAATCTAAATGAATCTCCTATGTTTCCATCTCTGATGGTACTAGAGCTGATTCTAGAAATAATGATTATTTGTCCCTAATGAATCAGCTACCACTTTCTTTATGAGCAAAATTTCCAATTGATACTGGTAAAATTCAGTGTGCCTCTTGCTGCTACTTCTTTTTAGTCACTAAGTTGTGGCTGACTCTTTGTGATCCCATGGACTGTAGCCCACCACACTCCTCTGTCCACTGTATTTCCCAGACAAGCATAATTGGGTTGGGTTGCCATTTCCTTTTCCAGGGGATACTGGTAAAATTTACAGTGCACCTCCTATCAAGACTCACATGGATCTCAAAACATCTTCCCAGAATTAATCAAAGCCATCTAATTAAAAAAAAAAAAAAACCCTTAAAGGTATAAATTTCATGATAGAAGATTTTAGGGTTCTAGGCCTCATGATCCCTTGTACTAGCTCCTGTAACCCTCCCATTTTATGGATAAGGAAACCTAAGGGCCAAGAGAGAAGGTTTTCCTAGGATCTCTGATCAATAAATAGCACTGTTGAGATAAAAGATCAAGATGACAGAATAAGAGGATGTGAAATTCACTTTCCCCCATGAATGAATCACAAATACATCTATGTGTGGAGAAACTTTCACTGAAAACTAACTGAAGACTGACATAAAGTTTCCTGTTTAACCAAGGCTATAAGAAAGATCTACATGGAATTGGGTAGGAATGGAAAAGAAGCAATTATGATGTAACTTGTGCCCTTCAGAGGTATCTCAGAAGAGGAAGGGATTACACTTCTCCCTGAGGAGTGAGTGGTTTGAGACACATATTGGGTGCTCCAGCCATGGTGTCCAACACTGGGAAGACAAGGCCCCGTGACTGGTTGGAGGGTCAGTGCGACTAACAGCAGAGCTGTGGAAAGCTTGTACTACATTCTTGAGTAGTGTACATGTGTTTGCTTTTACCTGAAACAGGGTATAGAGGACAGATGGAAACTGCAAAGGACACTGGGCTGTTTCCTGTAGCCATCCTGATGTGCACCTCAGCCTAAGTCAAGAACCATTTGCTTCACAACACAGCTCTATCCTGGGCAAGGGTTGCCATGAGGGGAGAACTTAGTTGTGAGGGGAAAGCTGGCTCAGAGTGGCATCTGAGAATGGGGAAGCAGTGGGCATTAATGATACACACAGAGGCAGTACATTAGAAGAAGTCTAGTACTCTGACTGCAGCTAGAGCTGCCAGATTCCAACATGGACCTAGGCCAGGTGTTCAAACCAGCCTGTCTTGCTCTAGCATTGCTCCTTTCTGGGATAAATCTGCTGATTCTGAGGGGAGGAAGACCACACATTTAAAGGGAATAAGGTAGCTCAGGTCCAACCCTCAGTGCTTCTGCTCCAGCATCTTGGGCTCCAACTCCATCCCATAAGGTGGTGGCTGCCACTAAACAAAGAAGACATCCTGGCACATCTTGCTCTGGCCCTAGCCCCTGCAGCTCCAGCTCCTACTAAGATGATAACTGCAAGCATACCCTTTGGAGAAATGTGACTCATTCTCACATCAGACCCAGCTCTTCCAAGAAAGCCACTGGGGACAAGTGGACTATATAGGGATACTCCCACACAAGGGCACCCCTTTGAGACCACATAAGTAAGAAATAAGTAACTGCTCCACCTAATTTCAGGAAAAAAAAAAAAGGAAAGTTAAAATAAGAAGACAAGAATTTGTTTCAATTGAAATATACAGAGAAAACCCCTGAAAAAAATAAAACAATAAAGCAAAAATATTTACTAGATATTCAAAGTATTAGTAATAAGAAGGCTAACTGTGTTATGGGAAAGAATAGAGGAACATGGTAATAATTTTAACAAGGAACTATAAAATATAAAAAGAACCCTTCATAACTGAAGAGTACAAGAATTGAAATGAAAAATACACTAGAAGAAATTAACATCAGACTAGGTGATACAGAATGCAAAAGTGATATTGAAGATAGAATAATGGAAATCTAATAAGATCAACAAAAAGAAAAACATTAAAAAAAATGAGAACAGTTTAAGGAACCTCTGGGACAATATTAAATATACCAATATTTATTTGCATTATAGGGGTCCCAGAAGGAGAAGGTAGACATAAAGAGTTCATAGTATATTTGATGAAATTGTGGCTAAAAAATCCCCAATCCTGAAAAAATCCAGGTACAGAAAGCATAGAAGGTCTGAAGCAAAATAATCCCAAACAGATCCAGCATAAGAGGATGCGGAATTCACTTTTATCCAAGATATATCATGATAAAAATGGCAAACTTTAAAAAAAAATAGAGAATTGTAAAAGTATCAAGAGAAAATAAAGTGTCATATACAAGAGAATGTCCAAAGGCTATAAGCAATTTTTCTGCAGAAACTTTGCAGGCCAGAAGAGAGTGGCATGGGATATTCAAAATGCTAAAAAGGAAAACCCTGGAACTCACCAAGATTATCATTTAGAATTGAGAGAAAGACAAAGTGTCAGACAACCAAAAACTAAAAGAGTTTATTCAGAAATAACTCATCCTGAAATAAATGTTATAGGCCTTTGGGCCCAAAATTAGAAATGAAAAGGGAGAAGTTAAACTGACAACACAGAAATACAAAGGACTATGAGACTCTTACAAGCAAATATTAATATATGCCAATAAAATGGACAACCTAGAAGAAACGGGCAAATGCTTATAAAGGTACAATCTCTCAAGACTGAGCCTGGAGGATAAAAAAAATAACAGACCAATTGTAAGTACTGAAGTTGAATCTGTGATTAAAAACCTCCCAACGAACTAAAGACTAGGACCAGAGGGCTTCAAGGTGAACTCTGACAAAACATTTAGAGAAGAGTTATCACTTATTCTTCTGAAACTATCCCAAAAAAATTGTAGAGGAAGGAACACTTCCAAACTCATTCTGTGAGGCCACCATCATACCCCCTGCATTGGAAACATGAAATCCTAACCACTTGACTACCAGGGAAGTCCCTGCTTATTTTTGTTTTTATTTCCATTACTCTCAGAGACAAATTCAAAAAGATATTGCTGCAATTATGTCAAAAATAATTCTGCAGACCAAAACCATCCCAAAGAAAAAGAAATGCAAAAAGGCAAAGAGGATTGTCTGAGGAGGCTTTAAAGATAGCTGAAAAAAGAAGAGAAGCAAAAGGCAAAGAGCAAAGGGAAATATATACTCAACAGAATGCAGAGTTCCAGAGAATAGCAAGGAGAGATGAGAAGGTCTTCTTAAGTGAACAATGCAAAGAAATGGAGCAAGACAATAGAATGTGAAAGACGAGTGATCTTTTCAAAAAAAGTAGAGCTATCATGGGAATATTTCATTCAGTGAAGGGCATCATAATGGATAGAAATGTAAGGACCTAGCAGAACAGAAGAGATTAAGAAGAGATGGCAAGACTACACAGAAGAACTATACAAAAAACATCCTAATGACCCAGCTAACCACGACAGTAATGGTAACTCACCTAGAACCAGACATCTTCAAGCGAGAAGTCAAGTGAACTATAGGAAGCATTACAATGAACAAAGCTTGTGGAAGTGATAGAGTTCCAAGTGAGCTATTTCAAATCCTGAAAGATGATGCTGTTAAAATGCTGCACTCAATATTTCAGCATATTTGGAAAACTCAGCAGTGGCCAAAGGACTGGAAAAGGTCAGTTTTCATTCTAATCCCAAAAAGGGGTAATGCCAGAGCATGTTAAAACTAACCTACATTTTTACATGCTAGCAAGATTATTCTCAAAATCTTTCAAACTAGGCTTCAGTAGTACATGAATCAGGAACTTCCAGATGTACAAGCTGTATTTAGAAAAGTCAGAAGAACCAGAGAACAGATTACCAACATTCATTGGATCATAAAGAAAGCAAGGGAATTCCAGAAAAACATCTACTTCTGCTTTATTGATTATGCTAAAGCTTTTGACTGTGTGGATCACAATAAACTCTGGGAAATTCTTAGAGATAGGGATACCAGACCACCTTACCTATCTCCTGGGGAACCTCTATGCAAGTCAAAAAGCAACAGTTAGAACTGGACAGGGATAAATGAACTGGTTCAAAATTGGGAAAGGAGCTCATCAAACCTGTATATTGTCACCCTGCTTATTAAACTTATATGCAGAATGTGCTGTGCTAAGTCACTTCAGTCATGTCCAACTCTTTGCAGCCCTATGGAATATAACTTTGTTCATGGGATTCTTTAGGTATGAATACAGGAGTGGGTTATCATGCCCTTCTCCAGTATGCAGAATACATCATGTGAAATGCTGGGCTGAATGAATCACAGGCTAGAACCATGACTGCCCGGAGAAATATCAACAACCTCAGATATGCAGATATCACTCTAATGGCAGAAAGTGAAGAGGAACTAAAGAGTCTCTTGATGAGGGAGAAGAAGAGAATAAAAGAGATGATTTAAAATGCAACCTTCAAAAAAATATGATCATGGCATCTGGTCCCATCACTTCATGGTAACTAAAAGGGAAAAAAGTGGAAGAGTGACAGATTTTATTTTCTTGGTCTCTAAAAATCACTGCGGACAGTGACTGCAGCCATGAAATTAAAAGACACTTGCTCCTTGAAAGGAAAGTTATGATAAACTTAGTAAGCTAAAAAGCAGAGACACTACTTTGCTGACAAAGATCTGTATAGTGAAAGCCATGGTTTTTCCAATAGTCATGTACGGACCTAAGAGCTGGATCTTAAAGTGGGCTGAGCACAGGAGAATTTATGCTTTCAAATTGGGGTGTGGGGAAAGACTCTTAAGGATCCCTTGGACTGAAAGGAGATCAAACCAGTCAATCTGAGAGGAAATCTATCCTGAATATTCATTGGAAGGACTGATGCTAAAGCTGAAGCTTCAATAATTTGGCCACCTGATGCAAAGAGCCAACTCACTGGAAAAGACCTTGATGCTGGGAAAGATTGAAGGTAAAACAAGAAGGGGACAGCAGAGGATGAGATGGTTATATAGCATCACCAGCTCAATGAACATGAATTTTTAAAACTTGGGGAGTTAGTGAAGGACAGGGAAGCCTGGTATGCTGCAATGCAAAGAGTCAGATTTGATTTAGTGATTGAACAACAAATACATGGGAAATGATGTTAGAGAAAAAGCAAATCCGAGCAATTTTCTTATTCAAGTTCAAAATGGGTCTCAAAGCAGTGGAGACAACTCACAATGTCAACAATACCTTTGGCCCAGGAACTGCCAGTGAACAGTAGTGGTTCAAGAAATCTTAAGAAGGAATTTAGAGATCTGGAGATGAAAATCACAGTGACTGGCCACAGAAGTTGACAAAGACAATCTGAGAGGATCATCAAAGCTTATCCTTTTAACACTATATGAGAAGTTGCCAAAAAACTCAAAGTCAATCATTCTATGGCCATTTGGCACTTGAAGCAAATAGGCAAGTGAAAAAGCTTGATAAATGGGTGCCTCAAGAGCTTACTGCAAATCAAAAAAATTATCATTTTGAAGTATGGTCTTCTCTTATTCTATGCAACAACAAAGAAGCATTTTTCTGATTGGATTGAAATGGGACATAACGTGGATTGTATACAACAACTGGGGACAACCAGCTCAGTGGTAGGATGGAAAAGAAGCTCCAAAGCCCTTCCCAAAGTCAAACTGGCATCAAAAAAGGTCATGGTCAGTTTGGTGGTCTGCTGCCAGCTTGATCCACTGCAGCTTTCTGAATCTTGGCTTTATCATATCTGAGAAGTATGTTCAGCAAATTGATGAGATGCACTAAAACGTAATGCCTGCAGCTGGCATTGGTCAACAGAAAGGGCTCAATTTTTCTCTATGACAAAGTCCAACCTCTCCTCACACAACCAATACTTCAAAAGTTGAACAAATTGAGCTACAAAGTTTTGCCTCATTTACTATAGTCACCTGCCCTCTCACCAACTTACTACCAATTCTTCAAACATCTCAATATCTTTTTACAGGGAAAATACTTCCAAAGCCAGCAGAAGGCAGAAAATACTTTGCAAGAGTTTGTCAAATCTCAAGGCACAGATTTTTATACTACAGGAATAAGCAAACTTATTTCTCACTGGCCAAAATGTATTTATTGGCGTGGTTGCTATTTTGATTAGCTAAGATTTTAAGTCTAGTTATATTGATTTAAAATTCATAGTCCAAATTGCAATTATGTTTGTACCAACCTAATACAAAATAGAAGTAGATCCACAGATGGAAGACAAATTTATGGTTACCAAAAGAGAAATGGGGGGAGGGATAGATTAGGAGTTTGGAATTAACATATACATGTACTACTAAATACAAAGTAGATAACTGAGATAACTATTAAGGGCCTACTTTACAGCATAGAGAACTTGATTCACTATTTTGTAATAACCTTAAGTGAAAATAATCTGAAGAAAAATGTATTTATATCTGTATATAAATATATCAATTACTTTGCTGTCATCTGAAACTAACACAACCCTATCAATCAACTGTCAATAAAAATTACATTAATTAGAAAATTTGGTACTCAGATTCCAGATAAAAGAGAAAAGCATAATAAACAGTAAGCATCTGTAGGAAAGAAAAAAATCTACTGGTAATGCAAATATATAATAAAGGCTGAGGATCAACCACTTAAAAAGGTGGTTGATATATGGCAAAAACCCACCACAATATTGTAAAGGAATTAGCCTCCTATTAAAATGAATAAACTAACTTTAAAAAGATAGTATGAGAAAAAGACAAAAAATATTGTAAAGTCAACTATAACTACAATAATTTGTAAATGGATAAAATCATGAAGATGTAAACTAATCACATCACAAATGCAAAATATAAGGGAGGAGAGGAAAAAATATAGAACTTTTAGAATGAGTCTGAACTCAATGATTACCAGTTTAAAATATATATAGTTATATGTGAACATATATGAACTCCATGGTTACTGAAAATCAAAGATCTACAATACATATAGAAAATTTAGAAAGGCAGATACACAGTATACTACTAAAGTCATCAAACAACGTGGGGGGAAAATAAAACTAAAAGATGAAGAGAAAAGTACAAAAACAACCAGAAAACTATTAACAAAATGACAATAAGTACATACCTATGTTAATCACATTAACATCCTATTGAAAGGCATAGGGTGGCTGATTGGATAAAATAATAGAATCCATCAATATGCTGTTCAGAAAATTTACTTTAGAGCTAAAGACACATGAATATTGAAAGTGAGTAAATAGAAAAATATTTCATGCAAACAGAAACAACAGGAAAGTAGGGTAAGCAATACTCCAATCAGAAAAAAAAAAAAAAAATACACTTCAAAACAAAGTCTATAACAAAAGACAAAGAAGGGCATTATATAAAGATTTTTTTAAAAAAATGAATATAAGGAGAGGATACTGTATTCATTAACATACAGGCACCTAACACAAAATCACCTAACTATAAAAAGTGAATGTGAATAAACGTATCGTTCAGTTCAGTTCAGCTGCTCAGTTGTGCCCGAAATATACAAAGTGAATGTGAATAAACATATAGGGAAGTATTTTAGAAGTAGAACAATAACAGGAACCAATGAACAGATCATCCAGACAGAATACCAGGAAGGAAATTTTGGCCTTAAATAATATAAGAGACCAGTTGAAATTAATACATTTTTATAGGACATTCCAAAACAGCAGAGTACACATTCTCTTCAAGTGCACATAGAATTTCTCTAGGATAGATCACAAAATAATTCTAGGCCACAAAACAAAGTTCAACAAATTTAAGAGAGCAGAAATTATTTCAAGCTTTTTTCCCCTTAACCACAATGGTATCAAACTAGAAATCAATTATATGATGAAAAATGGGGGGAAAAAAAAACAGAAAAATACAAACAAACAACAACAAAACACAGAATAAACAAATACGCCACTTAAGGAAAAAAAATGAATAAGAGTCCATGAAGAAATAAAAAAATAAAAAAGGAAATTAGAAAACACCTCAAGACAAATGAAAATAAAAGACTTTTTAAGTCAACTGGATTCAGTAAAAGCAGTTCTAAGAAGGAAGCTTATAGTAATATAGACAATCAAGAAACAATAAAATCTAAAATAAACAATCTAATCTACTATCTAAAGAAAATAGAAAATGAAGAACAAACAAAACACAAAGTCATCATAAAGAAGAAAATACTAAAGATCAGAGAGGAAATAAATAAATTAGAGATTAAAAAATAAAGTACCAGTGAAATCAAGAGGTGTTTGTTTGTTTGTTTGTTTTAAAGATTAACCACACTGATAAATCTTTCAGTCAGTTCAGTTCAGTTGCTCAGTCGTGTCTTACTTTTTGGGACCCCATGAATAGCAGCATGCCAGGCCTCCCTGTCCATCACCATCTCCCAGATTTCATTCAAACTCACATCCATTGAGTCAGTGATGCCATCCAGCCATCTCATCCTCTGTCATCCCCTTTTCCTCCTGCCCTCAATCCCTCCCAGCATCAGAGTCTTTCCAATGAGTTATCTCTTTGCATGAGGTGGCCAAAGTACTGGAGTTTCAGCTTTAGTATCATTCCTTCCAAAGAATACCCAGGGCTGATCTTTAGAATGGACTGGATAAATCTTTAGCTAGGTATATTAAGAAAAAAGAGAGAGAATCATGAACAAAACATGAAATGAAAGTGCAGATATAGCAGCTGATATTGCAGAAAAACAAACTGAAAAATCTAGAAGAAGTGGGCTAGAACCATATAATCTTAAAAGACTGAATCAGGCAGAAATAAGCAATATGAACAGACCAATCAATAGTAGTGAAATTTTAACAGTAGTGTGTTTATATATATATACACACACACACACACACACACACACACACACACACACACACACATACATACATTCACTCCAGCAAACAAAACTCTGGGACCAGAGAGCTTTGCAGGGGAATTCCACCAAAAATTTAAAGAAGACTTTATAACTATCCTTTTAAAACTATGCCAAAAAATTAAAGAGGAAGGAACACTCATAAACTCATTCCATAAGGTCACCATTACCCTGATACCAAAACCAGACAAAGACACTACAAAAAAAATTAAGTAACAGGCCAATATCAAAGAATATAGGTGCAGAAATTCTCAAAAAATATTACCAATCTAAATTCAATAATATATAAAAAGAATCATACACCAAGATCCAGTGGGATTTATTACAGAATACAAGGATGTTTCAACACCACTAATTAATCAATGTGATACACCATGTTAACAAAAGAAACAATAAAAAGTCACACAATCCTCTCAAGACACAAAGCACTTGATAAAATTCAATATCTATTTATGAGGAAAAAAACTCTCAAAGTTGGTGTACAACCTATCTCAACATAGTAAAGGCCATTATGACAAACCCATAGTCAATATCATATTCAGTGGTGAAAAGCTGAAAGCTTTTCATCTGAAATCAAGAACAGAACAACAGTGTCCACTCTCATCACTTCTTTCTCATATACCATTGAAAGTTTTAGCCATGGTAATCAAAAAGAAAATGAAATAAAAGATATTCATAATTTAAAGGGAAGAAATAAAACTATCACTCTCTTTAGATGTCATGATATTGTATATAGAAAACCCTGAATTATCTACCCAAAACACTATTATAACTAATTAATTCAGTAAAATTGAAAGATTAAAACATTAATATATAGAAATGTATCACTTTTCTACACATTCATAATTAACTATCAGAAAGAGAATGTTAGAAAACAATCATTTAAAATCACACCAACATGAATAAAATACTGAGGAATAAACTTTATCTTTTTTTTTTTAATTAATTTTTATTTTTTAGTTTGTTTTGCTTTACAATACTGTATTCGTTTTGTTACACATTGACATGAATTAGCCATGAGTGTACATGATTGGGAGTTCAGGAATAAACTTTATCAAGGAGGTGCAAAACCTATATGAAAACTGGAAATTGAATACAACACAGAATAATGGAAAGATATCTCATGTTCATGGACTGGAAGAATTAATATTGTGAAGATGTTCATAATACCCTGAGAAATCTACAGACTTAATACGATCCTTATCAAATACCCAAAACATATTTCACAGACTTGGACTGAATAAGTGTAAAATTTATATGGACCCACAAAAAGCCCCAAGTTACCAATGCAAACTTGAGGGAAAAAAACAACACTGGAGATATCATACTCACCAACATTAGACTATACTTCATAGCTGCAGTATTCAAAACAGAAGGGTACTGGTGCCAAAACAGATACATAGATCAACTGTACAGAACAGAAAGCCCAGAAATAAGTCCATGCACTGATAGGCAATTCATTGATCACAAAGGAGACAGGAATATATGATGGAGAAAAGACAGTATCTTAAATAACTGGTGCTGGGAAAATTGGGCAGCTACATGCAAAGGAGTACAATTAAAACATTTTCTCATACCATACACAAAAAGAAACTCAAAATAGATTAAAGACCAAAACACAAAACATAAAATCATAAAGTCCTTCAGTTCAGTTCAGTTGCTCAGTTGTGTCCACTCTGCGACTCCATGAACTGCAGCACGCCAGGCCTCCCTGTCCAACACCAACTCCAGGAGTTTACTCAGACTCATGTCCATTGAGTCAGTGATGCCATCCAACCATCTCATTCTGTCATCCCCTTCTACTGCCTTCAGTCTTTCCCAGCATCAAGATCTTTTCAAATGAGTCAGTTCTCATCAGGTGGCCAAATTATAAAGTCCTTAGAACACAACATATGCAGAACACTCTGACATGAATTATAGCTATATGTGTATATATTTTTAATTCTCCTAAGAAAAAATAAACAAAAGCAAATATAAATGAATGAGTCCTAATTGAACTTAAAAGCTTCTGCACATCAAAGGAAATGGCCACAAAATGAAAAGACAACCTACTGAATAAGATTAAATATTTTTCAATTGTATGCCCAATAAGAGATTACTACCCAAAATACGTAAACAGCTCATACAACTCTATATATATTTTTTTAAATGATTAAAAATAACAGAAGACCTTAATAGACTTTTTTTTTCCAAAGAAGACACACAGAAATCCAACAGGTGCATGAAACAATGTGTACAATTGCTAATCATCAAAGACATGCAAATCAAAACCACAATGAGAGATCATCACCTTACACCTGTCAAGATGCCTATCATCCAAATGTCTATGAATAACAAATATTGGCAAGGATGTGGAGAAAAGGGAACACTAGCAGAATATTGGTATGAATGTAAGTTTGTGTAACCACTATGGAAATAGTGTGGAAGTTCCTCAAAAATCTAAAAACAGAACTAACATAAGATCCAGCATTCCAACTCCTTGTATGTATATCTGAAGAATGAATAAAAACTAATTTTAAAAGATGCATATATCACAATGTTCTTAGCAACATAATTTATAATAGCCAAGACATGGAAGCAAACTAAGTGTCCCTTAATAGATGAAATAATAAAGATATGATATATATACTCAATGGGATATTACTTAGCCATAAAGGAGAATGAAATTCTGTCATTTGAAACAATGTGGAAGGACTACAGTATAGTATGCTCATTGATTTAATTCAGGTAGAGAAAGATAGATACACCATGTTAGGTCTTATATATGTAATCTAAAAAATAAAACAAAGTTGCCTATAACATAACAGAAACAGACTCATAGGTATAAAGAACAAGTTAGTGGTTACCAGTGGGGAGACAGAAAGTGGGAAGGGCAAAATAGGTATAGAGGATTCAGAGATGCAAATTACTATATGTAAAACAAATAAGCAATAAGAATACACTGTATAGCTAGGGAAATATAACCACTATTTTAATAACTATTAACAGAATATAATCTATGCTACGAGTGAAATGACACAGAGATGGACACACAAACAGGACAAACACGCACACACAACTCCGGCCAGAGGAACAAAGGACCACGCAGGCAGTCTGTGGTTTATTTTATCTAGCCCCACTTTTCCGCATTCCAATCTACATGACTAAGCCTTTTTATTACAGCGCATGTGCAGAGAAGTTATCGCATAGCAGAGGGGAGTGAAGCTCTTGTTTATTCTTAGAGTCTGTTCAGGGCCTCCTTTCCTCCAGATCAGGGGGGAGGGTTCCCTCGCTCTGCAAGGGACCATTAATCTCAAGGCTGTGTCCAGACTCCATAGCAGAAAAGCCCCACATGCAGGCGTCTTTCCTGCCCAAGTAGAGAGTTGCTCACTTGGGAACGTCTCCACTTTCTTATCATGGTTAAATTAGCTTCCTTCAAATCTATAAATATACTGAGTCACTATGTTATATATCAGAAACTAATATTTTAAATCAGCTATTTTCAGTTAAAACCAAAAAAGAAGAGATTTACAAAATTAAATAAATGGCATTGTTACACTTCAACATCCTGTTGCCCTTAAAACTCAAAAGTTACTAATGTCCATTTCCACTGAAGCAAATCCTTTACTGGGGTTGATATGTGGTACATTCTTTAGTATAAGAGTTGATGAAGGTAGCCAATACTTTTCTGCCTTCACTTGGAGAGAGGAACAATTCACTTGGACAGTAATGTCTCAGGCCTCTCTGAGAATCCTTATTTCTAACAAATCTTGGAATCTGATCTATGTTCCCAAGAGGTTTTAGTTTGCTACAATAATGTGGCAAGCCTTCTCAAGCCTCCTCACAGAAAGTCAGCATCTACTTGCTTAAGCTTTTAGCTTTAAAGGGACACAGGTTTGCCAAATAAAATGTACAGTTTATCCAAACCCAAGTTCTATTTTTAGAGTATGTATTAATATTATATCAAGGGCTAAATGTAGATCCAGATAAAGTTCCTGGTGTCCTAAGTTTCCAATACCCTAAACAAAGTGTCAACTGTGTGATTTTCTTAGCTTAGTTAGTTATTGCCAAAACTGGATTCTAAATTTCTCTTATAGCCAAATCTTTTCTGTTCTAGACAATAACAACCCCTATCCAGTTTTATAGGAAGAACTGGGAAAATAGCTTTGAAGGCCTTACTAGAGGGTTTGATGAACCCACCTGTCCTTGGGCATCCCTTTTCTCTTTTTGTTTATGAGAAAAGAATGCACTTGGAGTACTTACACAAAAATATGAAGACCAGCAGTAACCCATAGAATTTTTATAGCCAGCAAATTGGCCTTGCTGGCTAAGATCCATTGCAGACACTGTAGTTTTGGTTGAGGCCAATGGGAAAATCATTAAGAGATCTCCTTTAACAACTTTTGTACCTCATGCAGTAGATGCTCTCCTACATGATCTTGATTTTGATATCCTAAATTCTCATCACGCTAAACATTTCTCAGTCAGCCACCTCACAGTCTAGAAAGTCCTTTTGTTAACTGAACCTCACAGAACTCTTCTATGTTGTAGTAACCTTAACCAAACTACTCTTCTCCCCGCTGTCATGGACAAAGTCCCTTGGACTGACTGCTTAACAAACTACCTCTTGGCTCCTTTCAGTCATCTACTAGAAAGGTCTTTGGGTAATGATGATTTCTCATGGTTCACTGGTAGTTCTTACCTAAAAGGTGACAGAGGTAAAAACTGCTAGATTTTCTTTTGCTACTCATTTGATGTTGTTAGGTTGTATTTTTATCTTTGGCCTTTTGACCCTATGACTACTTTGGCTGAATTATGGTCTCTTACATGGGCTTGTAGTTTAGACAAGGACAAAACTGCTAATATTTATACTGATAGTAGATATGTTTCTGGAATAGCTCATGATTTTGGAATGTGGTAGAAGCCACATGGGTTCCTTACATTCAGAGAAAATAAATTTTAAAATGTCTTCTATGTTGAAAATGCGGTAAGTATACCTGCTGCTTTAGCTATGATTAAATTTTCAAATATTCTAAATTTGGCTCTCTGGAAACAAAAGGCCAATTACCTTGCTGATATTTCTGCAAAGAATTCTGCCCTTAAAGGAACCAACTGCACTCAAACATCTATCATGTTCCAAAGGGATATTTTCCCAAATGATATCTTAGAAAATCTGGTTTCAAAAGCCAAAAAAAGTGGGTATAAAGGCTCAGAGAAAAACAAGACTGGGAATACAATGATTTGTTTGTTTAAAAAAGAAAGTTCTTCTTTGGACCAAATAACAACTCAGTCCTATCAAAGACTCTAAGATTCCCTTTCATCACTATGTACATGCATTCAACTATTGGTCTAGTGCCAAAATCATTGTACTCATGATTCAATATTGGTGAGAAAACATTAATAAAGCCTCAGAGAATGTCAACCTCATTTCCCCCCACTTATCTGAAGTACAACCCAGATAAGCTTGTTTGTAGTGCTCCTGAACATTTTAAACTGCCTAATGTAAATTTAAAGCCTGGAAAATAGATTTCAATAACTTTTTCTGTCTCATGGATGCACATATGTTTTAATCACGGTCTGTATGTTTTCCTATTGGACTTGAAGTCTTCCTTTGAAGATAGGCTATGATCTCTTCTGTGGTTAAATTCATTTCACAAAAGATCATCCCTATCTGGGAAACTGTTTTCAAGCTTCATAGAGATCAAGAAACCCATGTTAATGTCAGGCAGTTTGACAAGTATGCAATGTTTGATCAGTTTTACATTTGACTGTTTACACTGTCATTTCTGCTTTAGTCAAATGAATTGATAGCATTAAGACTCATTCTAAATCTCAGATCTATTCCTTTTGGAACTCATAAATTCTCACCCTCTGAAATGGTCACAAGAGGCAATAGAAGCACTTGGCTTCTGCTTCTTTTGACCTACAACTGATGAAAGGAGAGATACTCCAGCATGCAAGAACAGTCTTCTCATGGTGCACTCTCAGGAGACAATGATGTAAGGCATTGTACCTTGCAACCTAAGTATTCTATTAGAAAAGATGCTTATAGAAGAACCCTCTTCAGACACTGCTAACCCAGCTTCACATTGCCAAATTCCAAGGAACAAACTCTTGGATTCACGTGACACACCTAAAGAAAGCACCAAATTCTAACTAGACATATGCCTTAAAATTAAAGATTTCCCAGAGTTGAAGCATTCAACATCTGATGAGACAAGTTTCCCAAGATATCCAGAGCAGGTCTATTGGAAGTTTGTTACCAGACCTTTGATGATGACATAATGATGATATCCAATATCTTTGATCTTGATAATATATGGATGTTAGGAAAAAAGGTATCAATTAATTCTCCCTCTTACCACTTATTGATACTTGAATGTGACCTCATGACTCCCAATCTGTGTATTTTCCTTTCAATGTGAGACATTACACTCAGGAAATGTTCTTCCTAGGATAGAAGGACAAAAATACATTGAAACTAGAAAACCAGATCCTTGATCAGTGACCTTCCAAGAGAAAGATCTAGATCAAAGGGGGTAAATGTAAAAATACACTTCAAATACAGTTGAGTGACCAGATGGAGGGGTTCTTATGCTCTATTATAATAGCAGAGCCTGACAGAAAGAAAGGTTCCTCTTCCTTTCTGGCAAGGACTCAGACAATGAAAAACCATGGATTCTTTGTTTGCTATTCAGTTCAGTTCAGTTGCTCAGTCGTGTCCAACTCTTCACGACCCCATGAATCTCAGCACGCCAGGCCTTCCTGTCCATCACCAACTCTCAGAGTTCACTCAGACTCATGCCATCTAGTCAGTGATGTCATCCAGCCATCTCATCTTTGGTCATCCCCTTCTCCTCCTGCCCCCAATCCCTCTCAGCATCAGAGTCTTCTCCATTGAGTTAACTCTCCAGTGAGTCAACTCTTCACATGAGGTGGCCAAAGTACTGGAGTTTCAGCTTTAGCATCATTCCTTCCAAAGAAATCCCAGGGTTGATCTCCTTCAGAATGGACTGATTGGATCTCCTTGCAGTCCAGGGGACTCTCAAGAGTTTTCTCCACCACAGTTCAAAAGCATCAATTCTTCGGCGCTCAGCTTTCTTCACAGTCCAACTCTCACATCCATACATGACCACTGGAAAAACCATAGCCTTGACTAGACAGACCTTTATTGGCAAAGTAATGTCTCTGCTTTTGAATATGCTATCTAGGTTGGTCATAATTTTTCTTCCAAGGACTAAGTGTCTTTTAATTTCATGGCTGCAGTCACAATCTGCAGTGATTTTGGAGCCCAGAAAAATAAAGTCTGACACTGTTTCCACATCTATTTCCCATGAAGTGATGGGGCCAGATGCCATGATCTTACTTTTTTGAATGTTGAGCTTTAAGCCAACTTTTTCACTCTCCTCTCTCACTTTCATCAAGAGCCTCTTAAGTTGTTCTTCACTTTCTGCCATAAGGGTGGTGTCATCTGCATATCTGAGATGATTGCTATTTCTCCCAGCAATCTTGATTCCAGCTTGTGTTTCTTCCAGTCTAGCGTTTATCATGATGTACTCTGCATATAAGTTAAATAAGCAGGGTGACATTATACAGCTTTGACATACTCCTTTTCCTATTTGGAATCAGTCTGTTCTTCCATGTCCAGTTCTAACTGTTGCTTCCTGACCTGCATATAGATTTCTCAAGAGGCAAGTCAGGTGGTCTGGTATTCCCATCTCTTTCAGAATTTTCCACAATTTATTGTGATGTTTGCTATAAATAATGTAATATATAGCCATGTCAACTTCCTTTTCCCCTCTGTGAATGGGTTCTCCTTCCTTTGCGTGTTGGGACATGCATGCAATGCATCATGGTTCCAGATCTTGAATTATAATTCTCTATTGATTCCAAATGGCACCCCACTGCAGTACTCTTGCCTGGAAAATCCCACAGATAGAGGAGCCTGGTAGGCTTCAGCCCATGGGGTCTCTAACAGTGGGACACGACTGAGCAAATTCACTTTCACTTTCATGCGTTGGAGAAAGAAATGGCAACCCACTCCAGTGTTCTTGCCTTGAAAATCCCAGCGGCAGGGAAGCCTGGTGGGCTGCCGTCTATGGGGTCGCACAGAGTCAGACACGACTGAAGCGACTTAGCAGCAGCAGCAGCAGCAGTTGATTCCAAATAAACTCTTCTTTGCTGGAGAAGTATCTATTTATTTCAGATCAACAACACAATATACTTATCCTCCTCAGTTCCTATTACCAGACACATCATGTGGAGCTTTCAACAAAAAAAAATTAAGGAATGACAAAGTGGTTAAAGATGCAGTCTGAAGATGCAAAGCAAGAATCAAAATCAGTCATGAAGTGATATTATCAAAAAGGGAATTTATAATAACTATGGCAAATATGTTAAAGACTAATGGAAGAAAGTATGCAACATATAAAGTCAGATGAACAATGGACATTCTAAGAAAGAAACAGAAGATAAGATAGAAATAAAAGCCAATGTAACAGAAATGATCTCTTTTTTATAACGTACCAGGTTGCTGAAATAAGTGACAGCTCATTTTGAAAAATAGTAGGGAATGTCAATAAAAGGATCTTTGGGCTCATAAGATTTGAGCATATATTAGATGATTTTGAAGAAGGTATAAATTGATTGGGAAGCTCTTGATTATGTGCTTTTAGGAAGGTGGGTTGATACCATGATAGGATATTACACCAAATCTGATCTATAATTTGTAAAGAATAAAGTGAGGATAAAACCATAAGTGGAAAACAAAACATAGTGGCCCCATTTTAAGTAGGAATGGAAGAAGTCAATAATTTTGTGGTGTCAACAATGTCCATCTATTTATCTGGTACAAACAGGGTTATGACATGATCTTCCTTTTATCTTAAGCTGTGAGGATCACAGAATGGCTTTGCCTCACACGTGTTTTGTTAAATTATTTATTTTGAAAAGAACATCAACACCAAAGTCTGAGTGAAAAGCCAGCTCACAGCAATACCAAAATGTAGCTCTTCAATGTCAGGAACTGTTGCTTTTTTTTTTTTTCAATTTGTTTAATCATCTTGTTTTATCTTAATTTCTATAGTAAACTACTTTTTTCAATAATGTATAATCTGTTTCACTGCTTCACTTATCGAGTATTAATTTTCTATATGGGCTTCCCAAGCAGCACTAATGGTAAAGAATCTGCTAGCCAGTGCAGTAGACATAAGAGCTGTGGATTCAATTCCTGAGTCAGAAAGATCCCCTGGAGGAGGGGGTGGTAACCCACTCTAGTATTCCTGCCTGGAGAATCCCATGGACAGAGGAGCCTGGTAGGACACAGTCCATACAGTTGCAAATAGTTGGACACAATTGAAGTGACTTAGTATGCCATAAAAATGTGTGTGTGTGTGTGTGTGTGTGTGTGTGTGTGTGACTACTGAGATCTCCATGCTATAATATTTCAGTTGGGAGAGAAAAGATCAAATCTAAGCTATTTAAAATCTTTTTATTGTTAATGGTAGACTAAGATACTATCCAAATTTAAGACTGTTAAGTTAAATATCTATGGTGATATTTACAATGTAATAATTTTAAAATTCAAACCACAAAATGGGGAAAATAAGTTAAATATATACACAAAGAAATGACTAAAGTTGATACAGGGCTGAAGGTCAGAAGGGACAGAAATCTTAATTCAGCCTGTGAGGTCAGATCTGAGGCAACCACTGGGCTGAAGGAGACAGTGCAATGAGAAGCAAGCTCTGAGTCAAGTACCTCCATGCAGGTAGATCATGCTTCAAGTGCAAGAGACACTGGCAGAGAAATGAGGAAGGTGGGCAGGAAAGGAATAGAAGCCAAGATGTGTTTGTGAGCCATCTACTACCAGGAATTCAAAATTAGATTGGCAAAGCAAGAGCAAAAATAAACATGTGGGAGTTGAGGAAAATAGGTAAGAATCTGACTTTGCCCATAAACAGCTGAAAAGACAAACAAACATTTTAAGCAGGAGAGTAATAGGAATGACTAAATGTATGACTACTACATGGAACATGGACACAAGAACAGTCTTCAAAAGGCTAGAGACACAGGAACAATTTCAATCTCTTTCAAACAGACTGAAGATGACTTCAGAGCATTGACAAAGAAACCCAGGGGCTACTCACTTTCAAGCTCTATTCTGAAATGTATTTCTGTTGCAGTACCTGTATAAAGTAACTGTACAAATTATATGGTATGTCCACAGATTTAATTTTCACAATTTACCAACTTTACTCTTTATTAAGAAACATTTCTTTTATAGACTCAGTCTTGTGGGACTGAATCCTTAGCCTTTAGGATCGGATGCTATTTCCAGATACTGTCAGAACTGAATTCATCTCTTGGTGATGTGGAAAAATACAAATATTGGTATTAGTGTCAGAATGGGCATCAGAATTTGGCCAGGTTTTACTTATTTTTCACATAATTTTATGATCACAGATTGATAAGAATTCACTCCTGGAAATGACTAAAATTAAGGTACTGAATAGAAAAGTAGAGCAGATATTAAAAAGTTCTGTGAAGACAGGTGGTCCCAAATGGCCTGAGTTGCATAGACTTTTACCAGGCTAGATATGATAATGCTAAGGGTTATTTGAAAAAGAATTTGAATAGTAATTTGAAGATACAATTAGGATTAGTTTATGACAGCTAAAGAAAAAAGAATAAGGAAAAAACCTTCCTGTTTGTACTAAGAATTTCATTATTGTTACTTTTTGATAGTTTCACATATTTTAATGTATTTGATTTTTTTAATCACCTGAATTTATAACAAAGAATCAGGTAAACTCAATGCACATTTAAGAGTATATAATCAGGTCATCTATTTCCCTTAAATGAAAAAAAAAAAAATAGTTACATATATTTTACTTCTTAGGCTATAGACTAAAGTTTGGGAAGGAATAGTAAAGGTTACATGAAGTACCACCATCAGTAACTTTCAAAATTAGACCAGAAAACTCACAGCTGACCTTTTATAATCATGTTAGTACTTATGAATGAATGAAGTCTGTATGATTATCAAGAAGTTATTTTTAAAGAAATGCAGTTCTGTGGGTGCATGTATAAATATACACATATGTATAATGTTTAGTAGAAGAATAGACTCTCTTTTAGGAAATCAAGGTATATGTTTTGATTATATAAACCATGAAATAAATTCTGCAAAAACAGGAATTAGATTCAACACACAGTAGTAAAAGCTACAATCTATTTTCTCACTGGTATAGCATATCAATTTCATAAGGGACAAAAAGGAACCATAATTATGGAAAATGTTCATATCAAGATGTATATATTTTTAAAAAGAAGAAAACTTTTTTATTTATTTATATACTTTTTAAATTTTGCATCCATTAGAAGGTACAGTGTGTTTTCAAACTGCAAAAATAAATTTAGAAATATTCCATCCCATTTTGTAGAGGATAAGATGATTCATACTGGTTAAACTTCCCGTTGAGGCTGAGTGGTTTTAATAAAAGAAGGAAATCAATGACTGGCCATTGGAATATAATGGATCTGTAATGCTATATTTTAATGAGGCAGCAATGAGAAGCCATTAGAATGAAATGGACTGACCATCAACAGCACGTAAAATAATTTATTAAACAAGCCAATGTGCAGATAGTAGAGTCACTAAAAGTATGCTGTAGGGATATACAAAAAAGTGTGAAGGTATAGTTTACTGGTGAACTTCTAAATTAAGGATTATTATCAGGCAAAAAAAAAAAACATAATTTGCTAATTAGTGCTATATATTTAGGACTTTTTACCACCTTTAAATTCTATGTTTTGTGTATTTTATGATATAGTATAGTGCAAATTCTAGTAATTTGGTCAAAATCTGAAAATATATGTATGTTCTTTAAAATATGATTGATAATAACTAGTTTTAATGAATATTAAGTATGAAGAGGTTAAGGCTTCCCTAATGGCTCAGTTGGTAAAAAATCTGCCTGCAATGCAGGAGACCCTGTTTTGATTCCTGGGTCAGAAAGATCCCCTGGAGAAGGGATAGACTACCTGCTCCAGTATTCTTGGGCTTCCTTTGTGGCTTTGCTGGTAAAGAATCTGCCTGTAATGCCAGAGACCTGGGTTGGATCACTGGGTTGGGAAGATCCCCTGGAGAAAGGAAAGGCTACCTACTCCAGTATTCTGGTCTGGAGAATTCCATGGACTGTATAGTTCATGGGGTCACAAAGAGTCAGACATGACTGAGTGATGTTCACTTTATGAAGAGGTTATTGTTTCTTGTCAAATAATCTGTTCCTAACAGATGCAGAAGTTAGTAAGAAGAGGTGGCAAGAATACACAGAAGAACTGTACAAAAAAAAGATCTTCACGACCCAGATAATCACGATGGAGTGATCACTCACCTACAGCCAGATATCCTGGAATGTGAAGTCAAGTGGGCCTTAGAAAGCATCACTATGAACAAAGCTAGTGGAGGTGATGGAATTCCAGTTGAGCTAATTCAAATCCTGAAAGATGATGCTGTGAAAGTGCTGCACTCAATATGCTGGCAAATTTGGAAAACTCAGTAGTGGCCACAGGGCTGGAAAAAGTCAGTTTTCATTCCAATGGCAAAGAAAGGCAATGCCAAAGAATGCTCAAACTACCACACAATTGCACTCATCTCACATGCTAGTAAAGTGAAAAATTCTCCAAGACAGGCTAAAGCAATACATGAACCATGAACTTCCAGATCTTCAATTTTGCTTTAGAAAAGGCAGAGGAACCAGAGATCAAATTGCCAACATCTGTTGGATCATGGAAAAAGGAAGAAAGTTCCAGAAAAAGACATCTATTTCTGCTTTATTGACTATGCCAAAGCCTTTGACTGTGTGGATCACAATAAACAGTGGAAAATTCTGAAAGAGATGGGAATACCAGACCACCTAATCTGCCTTTTGAAAAACTGTATACAGGTCAGGAAGCAACAGTTAGAACTGGGCATGGAACAACAGACTGGTTCCAAATAGGTAAAGGAGTATGTCAAGGCTGTATATTGTCACCCTGGTTATTTAACTTGTATGCAGAGTACATCATGAGAAACACTGGGCTGGAAAAACACAAGCTGGAATCAAGATTGCCATTGCTGGGAGAAATATCAATAACCTCAGATATGCAGATGACACAACCCTTATGGCAGAAATTGAAGAAGAACTTAAGAAGCTCTTGATGAAAGTGAAAGAAGAGAGTGAAAAAGTTGGCTTAAAGCTCAACATTCAGAAAAATAAGATCATGGCATCTGATCTCATCACTTCATGGGAAATAGATGGGGAAACAGTGGAAACAGTGTCAGACTTTATTTTTTGGTGGTTCCAAAATCACTACAGATTGTGTTTGTAGCCATGAAATTAAAAGACACTTACTCCTTGGAAGAAAAGTTATAACCAACCTAGATAGCATATTGAAAGCCAGAGAGATTACTTTGCCAACAAAGGTCCATCTAGTCAAGGCTATTTTTTTTTTTCCCCCAGTGGTCATGTATGGATGTGAGAGTTGGACTGTGAAGAAAGCTGAGCATCGAAGAATTGATACTTTTGAACTGTGCTGTTGAAGCAGACTCTTGAGATTCCCTTGGACTGCGAGTAAATCCTACCAGTCTGTCCTAAAGGAGTTCAGAGGGGTGTTCATTAGAAGGACTGATGCTGAGGCTGAAATTTCAATACTTTGGCCACTTCATGCAAAGAGTTGACTCATTGGAAAAGACCCTGATGCTGGGAGGGGTTGGGGGCAGGAAGAGAAGGGGATGATAGAGGATGAGATGGCTGGATGGCATCACTGACTCGATGGACATGAGTCTGAGAGTACTCTGGGAATTGGTGATGGACAGGGAGGCTTGGCATGCTCCAATTCATTGGGTCGCAAAGAGTTGGACACAACTTAGAGACTAAACTGAACTGTAACAGGAGATGGAAAGAGTGATCATTACGTTTTAGGAATCAGTGAACTAAAATGAACTGGAAGTGGTGAATTAAATTCAAATGACCATTACATCTAGGCCTGCAAGCAATGGAAAAATTAAGAATCTGCCCTCCTGCCTTAATGATTACCTGAGATTATTTCCCCTTTTTCCTTTTAAAAATTGTCATGATGGAGCAGAATCTTTAGTGTTCGTCTCTGGATATCCACCATCTCCACCAGATTGCCGGCTTTTCTGAATAAAGTATCTTTCTTTTCTACTGAAGCTTGCATCTCAATATACTGGCTGTTTAGCAGTGAGCAGCCAAACCTATGTTATGTTACAATTTCTCTTTCCACAGCTTAAATCTTTATTTTAGACCTGACATTTTTTTTATTACTAATAGACTTTAGAAGAAAATACAATATATAAATTTTTGCTTCATTTTGTATACATATCAATTTTTATGCATATTTAATTTATATTTACATTACTTCTACATGACATTTGGAACTTTTGACAATATATTTCTTTTGAAAATTCGCCTCTCCTTTGTTTTTTTTAAATTAATTTTTATTTTTTTAGTTTGTTTTGCTTTACAATACTGTATTCGTTTTGCTACACATCGACATGAATCAGCCACGAGTGTACATGAACTCCCAATCCGGACCCCCACCTCCCCCCTCCTGCCCCACACCCTCTCTCTGGATTATCCCCGTGCATCAGTTCAAAGCATCTTGCATCCTGCATCATTTCACTTATGATATCACACATGTTACACTGCCACTCTGCCAACCCATCCCACCCTCTCCCTCTCCTACAGAGTCCAAAAGGCCGTTCTATACATCTGTGTCTCTTTTGCTGTCTTGCGTACAGGTTTATCATTACCATCATTCTAAATTCCATATATATGCATAAGTATACTGTATTGGTGTTTTTCTTTCTGGCTTACTTCACTCTGTATAATCGGCTCCAGTGTCATCCACCTCATTAGAACTGATTCAAATGTATTCTTTTTAATAGCTGAGTAATACTTCATTGTGTATATGTCCACAGCTTTTTTATCCATTCATCTGCTGATGGACATCTAGGTTGCTTCCATTAGACCTGACATTTTTTAATTTTATCTTTGAAGTTGAAATGGATATATTTACCTTATATCTCTACACATATACTCTCTGAGAACTGTCAGTAAAATAGCCAAATAATCTCTTTCCTTTAGTAAAGATATATAAGTGAAATTTTACTTTACTTAAATAATAAAGAAATCATGAACTTTTAAAACTCACTCTGGGACCTCCCTGTTGGTCTGCTGCTGCTGCTGCTGCTAAGTCGCTTCAGTCATGTCTGACTCTGTGCGACTCCATAGATGGCAGCCCAACAGGCTCCTCCGTCCCTCGGTTCTATTGGTTAACAATCTGCTTGCCAGTGCTTCGAACACAGGTTCCATCCCTGGTCTGGGAAGATTCTACATGCCTAGGAGCAACTAAGCCTGTGTACTGTAACTGCTTGAGTCCACATCTTGCAACTGAAGAAGCCAAAAAGCACCTAAAGCAGGTGCTCCACAACAACTGAATCCACCACAATGAGAATCTCATCAATTCAGAGTAACTCCCACTTGCTGCAACCAGAGAAAGCCTGCACACAACAATGAAGATCCAGTGCAGCCAAAAATAAATAAATAAAATAAAATTTATTTCCAAGAAAGTTTAATTAAAAAATGAACTCATATACATTTCACATGTAATCCATTCATGCAGAGAGAAAAATTTTAATTAAAGGTTCCAAATAAAGATAACATAAATCTATATTATAAACTTTTTAAAACAATGTTTTGAATATATATTTCCTATGGCCAAACCCAGATTAATTCAGTCAACAAATACTCTCTTAAAAATTATTATATATTTAACAGAATAATAGGTGATAAGTCTGCAAAGATGATACTACAATCTATTAAGGAGGAAAAAAGCTCATTTTAATCATATACACATTCAGTACAACATAATAACAACTCCATAAAAGAAGTATATACCTTTCGAAACTCATTCAGAGGGACACTTCATAGGAAAAAAGAAACTTCAGAAAAGTCAAAGATGAACAGTACAAATGTTTCATCCATAAATTATATAAACTAAGAACACTTTCAAGGAGTTTCCAGTGGTTAGGATTCTGGACCTTCATTGCTATGGCCTGGGTTCTATTCCTGGTCTGGGAACTTAGATCCCTCAAGCCATGCAGCACAGCCCCCTGCCACCCCCCCCCCACCAAAAAAAGAAAAAAGAAAACCTTCATTCTTATGTTTATAAATGTATTCTCACAAAGAGGTGGTGTACCGGGGACCAGCCCCAGTGGATCCAGGGATATTCAAAGCGGGGACAGAGCGGGCGAGATAGGACAGGATAGGAGAAAACAGGATAGCTCAGGAAAGAATAGTATAGTAGGAAATTAGTGGAAGAAAAGAGGGCTGAATAACTTGGTTTACGTGGAAAGCCAATAAAACCTCGAGACAAGAGGTTTGCACCATCTACGTTAGGCCACTGGCGTCCGTTTGAATATCGAAGAGTGCCCCGCCCTGGGCTCTCTCTCTTAGTGATCTTAGCAGCTGGGACAGGTAAGTAGACATGGTGAGCCTCCGCGCCCCAGATGGGAATTCATCCGAAAAGGGGAGAAAAAGAAAAGAACGACATGGGGAAGCCCAGCCTTAGTGTAAGGCTCCAAGAGGGAAAAAAGGGGGAAAAAAGGGAAAATAGGGAAAGGGGGAAAAGGGGGAATAAAAGGGGAAATCTAACGTTGGCGTAAGGCTCCAAGAGAGCGTTTATTGTTCAGAATCAACTTATATACCCCAAATTATACATAATGGAATATGCAGAGTTATGCATAAGTAGCAGTCCCAACCCTCATTGAGACAAGGCTTTCTTATTTGCATATTCTCCTGTTACAAAAGTCTCAGGTGGTTTACACTATCTTCTGGCCAAGAGGCCTATTAACATTTTTATGGCTCTCTCCTGATGAAGTTTTTGTTAACCAGAAGACTTATCTGTGTTAATCTTTCCAAAGTCTGAATGCCACTCTCAGAAAACACTAAATAAGAACACAGCAGTTTGTAATAAAAGGAAGTACAGTGATTTATAGCAAAGGAAAAGTAATTTACCCAAAAGTTCAGTATTGCCAACATCAAAACTACTACATATCCCTTTTTCTATATCCCAATTACATAGATCACATCTTCCCAGGTGCCTGAGAGATAAGAAATAAGGAGGTCTGGCAGCAATCATTGAGTCAACTGTGAAATCCTGTCACCAATATAAATTTGAAAAGGCTCTGAAACTTTAGGATACTTTAAGGCTTTTGTGCCTCTCACAGTTGGGAGGTTGTGAGCAATTCACAAGCTTGCAGAAAATTAGGGGAACCTGTTAGGCAGGCTAGATCATTATCAAAGGGGGGTTAGACTGAAATGGGAAAACAGACAAATTCTTATTTCGGAGGGGTGCATGTTCAGGAAAAACCAGGGAGAAATCCGATGACTCAAATTGCCCTGCCATCTGAGTTTGCCACGTGACCCTGTCACGGGTGGGATTCCTCACGCTGGCTCCCGACAGTGGTGTATTTGAGTACATCTGTTTGTTCTAATCCAGAATTAAAAGATATAAAATATGCTTTTAATTGGATAAGTAAAGAATTAAATCAAGATATATGACACTAAGAGACTAAAAAGTTAGAGCTGATTAAAAAGATTACATATAATTATTAGATAATTATATATTAAATAGATAGAATGTAAATAATAGAATTTTATATCCTGCATAAAAGTAGTATCCTAATGAAAATTAGGAGGAGGGTAATAAGGCAGAGAGGTAATACATCATGTTTCTAGATGCATTAATTTCCCTGCATATGACACAATAGGAGGTATATGATCAAGTAGTAAGTATAAATGGAGGCTGGGATAATATAAATTTTACTATTGTATGTTATTCATCATTTTACCTTCCTTATATTTCTTTTTTTTCCTAAAATGAAAATGCATTACATATATAAAAGAAAAAATATATACTAAGAATTAAAAAGTGAAATTTTTATAAAATAAGTGTTTTTAGCAGGAAATATTAAAATTTCTCCATAGAATAATGAATTTCTTTCAGGCCTTTATGTCTATTTATTTGCTTATGACATGATCTTTCAAAGACAATGACATTGGAAAATCTCATTTGTGACATTTGTAAAGTAAAAATTATATAGTTATTTCAATCACAAAATATAGTCTCTACCTTATAATTGGTTTCTAGATAATAAATACAGCTTCTAACTTTAAATTCATATTACCTCTTATATTCCTCAGGTCTGATGTAGGGGTTTGCCTGTAGGTGGGGAAGTGATGTGATCAGCTACTTGTTTGCCTTTTTTTATCAGCTTTCATGTCATGGCTTCTGGCCTGTTGAGTATGAAGCAGGCAAAAGTCTATGAAGATCCAAAGAGATAAGAAGAAAATAAGGCAGCTTCATCAACTCCTTAATATGTAATACTTGGAAAGGCTTGTAGAGATCCTGAGGTGTAAAGTGAGGTGTCTGACAATCTAACCTGTTGCAGACATTCCAAAAAGGAGATTCTAAAAATAGGAATCTTGAATTTCTCTCTTTACTGACTATAAAAGTATTAAGGTTATTAGTTCTGTTGTCTCCAACACTTTGCGATCCCATAGACTGTAGCCTGCCAGACTCCTCTGTCCAGGGGCATTCTCCAAGCAAGAATACTAGAGTGGGTTGCCATGCCCTTCTCAAAGGGATCTTCCCAACCCAGGGATCAAGCCCAGGTCTCCTGCATTACAGGAAGATTCTTTACCATCTGAGACACCCTATTAGGGGGATTTAAAAAGGATTTTTTGAGAGGATTTGTTTGAAGAAAGCTGTAGAGTCAACAGAACCACCTCAACACAAAAATAGAGCACTGAAGTTCCTTCGATTAAGTCAAGAGAAGTGGGTTCAGTGTGATCATTCAGAAACTTTTGTCTGTATTCCCTGAAATTTGTGGACAAGGGCTTTACTTCTGCTTAAGAAAAAGAGTGAAGGAAAGTTGCTGGTGTATGAGGAATAGCTGAATTTGAGTCTGTTTATCTATCACATAACATGATGATAGGACTTTTGCTTATCTAAAATTACCTGTTGTAACTACAAAGTCTCCTAAAGTGTTTATTTGAAGTCAAAAGAAATATATCATTCACTGGGTAAATTGTGAAGGGGCTAGGAAAGAAGAAATAGTTGCTTATCATTTTTGTTCTTCAGTTCTGCTTCAGTGTTCCTGGGTATGCTTGAATAGCATTTGCACAAGTTGTTTGTTGGTTTAAAAACAAACATAAGTGAAGACTATTTGTGTATCCTTTTCAAAATTTAAATGAGTATGAATTATCGATCTCTCTTTGATATTTTATGGTCTCGCCTAGCTCAATAATAGCTTTTTGGATAATAATGCTAATATTACTATTTATGTCCTGTAATATCTGATTTTGAGAAATAGAATATTTCCTGCCATACCAGTAGGCAAGGATGTTACAGTCATCAAGAATTGCAGCCTTGAATAGGAGCTGCTGAGCCTAAAGGAAACTAAGAATAGCAACTGGGAGACTGCAGCCACTTCCTACAATGAGCCCTGAGGAGACTTAGGAAGTGAAAACACAGAATACTAGCCTCAGAGAGCCGAGGTACTTGTCAAAAGAATGATTTCAGTGAGCTCAGATTCCTGCATCTTCTCATATTCAGAAAAATGCTAAATTTCTTAACTTGGGATGAAGAGGGAAAGTTACAATTTTATATAACCTCCTGCTCCTTCTGCCCCTGTAACTCAGCTTGCTCCTTGCAAAGTCTGGATCACATAGTTCTCAGGATGTGGGGACTCACAATACTAGGAACTGGAGCTGATCTCATTTACCTTTGTCCTGCTCTTTGCAATCGCCCAGCCCCTGCAAACCCACAAACCCACTTAATCATGCCTGCCCATGTATTAAAATCTGTAACTCCTTTGTTTCCAGCTCAGAACTTGGAGTGTTAACTCCTCTGGGCCCACTGGTGTAACAAACCTGAGTTCTCCAACTCTCCAAGTGTGGTGCTTGGTTTCTTGAGTACTGGTTTCTGCAACATTTCTATCTAATTTTCTTTAATTAAGAATGATCTTTTGATATTCCTGACTACCTACCTTTTGTTCCAAAATTCCCAGATATCCTAGCTCCCCTCTCAGTTCCTCAGAACATCTTCTCAAAGCTATCTGAAATGCTGTCTCCTAGGTTGCAGTCCTACTAGAACTTAAAAGAACTCTCTGTGTATTTTTTCAACAGTTAAAAAGTCAATTCTCTGTATCATAAGCTTCCAATTGATGTTTGCATACTTTAAGGATTTCCTTAAAAATATGATAACATTAAATAGGACTTTGCTAACATTTTTTGATATTAATGGCCCTTATCAATGTGTGATAAAACTGTTTTTTAACTGATCTTAAAGTTTTAACAGGCTTCATTTAAAACATTTAGTGTTTATAAATATTATTTACTTGAAATTATGCTGGGGATTTACTAGAGACATAAACATTCTGGATTGGTCATTATCATTTCCATCAGGTATATTAAGCATAATAATGCCAAGGTGAATGCACTGAGATGAAATATACAACATGAAAGAATTCATTCTGAATAAATCACTCAACTTACATATACCAAGATGTTGCCTTCATTGCTTCAAATTTCTTCCTCTTGCTTTTTGTACAAGATTTTATCACAGTTTTAGTATGAATCAATTTGTTTGGAATGAGTATCTGACAATCTTCAGGCTGTTCTGAAAATTAGAAATGTCTCTGCTACACTGTCTCAGGGGATGAAACAGCCAGCAATATTGTTGCCAAGTCCACGTTTCTATTGCTTGCTGCACAACCAATCAATCAAGAGATGAGGTGTTGGGACAAGGAACAGCGCCTTTATTCTGAAAGTCAGCAAACTGAGAAGATGGCAGAATAATGTTCTAAAAACCTATCTTCCAAGATTAGAATATAGTCTTCTTTTATACTAAAAGGAGGGAGTAAAGTCCTTCCAGCCAGACTATCAGAAAGGATGTGATTTCTTCCTTCCAGCAGCTATTCAAACATGGATCTGGTCAAGATGTTACCTGTAAGCTAAACAAAGACATTTCAGCTTAATGTTCAATACCTGGGAAGCAAGGCTCCCAGAGATGGGCCATTACACATAATTTAACTTTAGAGACCAACATCCCTTTAGTGACTAACTTTTACGAGATTACAATGGTTCTTCCCTATTACAATACTGCTAGATAATAGTCTTTCAAAAATAAAAAGTTGTCTGGGTGACAAACTCATCCATCTCAAACTCCTCAGGACTTACTCAACGCCTTCCTTCTAGCTATAAACACTATAAAATATGTCCGATGTGATCTTCTTATATTACTTGGCCAGTAACTAGTATCACTGTCTTGCTCTGAATATGACACAGATTCCTTTAATCCTGATATTTTATTTATTGCTGCAAACTGTCTCCCTTCTTTTTTAGGTCCTTTTTCTATATTCACTATGATTGTGCTGTCTGGTCCTGCCACTGAGAATTAAATCCTAATGTTTGAGGAACTAACCTCAACAACCCTATCTAAGTGTCGCTCTTTTGAGGCAGCAAAACATTCATTCTGTGCTCATGGTTTCCCATTATTTAAGTTCACCTGTAAGTGAAATTTAGAATATTGGCTATTGCTTTCTCTGAAGTTTGCCTTTTGAAGAAAAAACTTGCGTTCAAGCTGTTTTCATTACTTTTAGAACTAGCCCACTTATTTATAGCTGTCTTTATGTCTAAAACAGACTTCAGAAATTATTTTGTTTGTATTTTTTTCTCACAGATTTATAGCATGATTGCTTACTGTAAAATTATTCTTATTGAAGTCAGTTGAGCTTAGAAATTAGTAACCATTTCAAAAGCTACATTTTTATAAAATGCAAGCAATGCATTTTTCATGAAAATATTTTTAAAGTATGATGATCTGAAGTATCAGTTCTTTTTAGTTTAATTTCTTGGAAATAAATTCATATATATCTCTAAAAAACACATAATTACATCTATTACTTATGTGTATGTTCACTCTCACTCTTCACTTATTTATTTATTTATTTATTTTTATCATCTGTAATGAACTTTTAAAAAATATATTTTTACTTTATTGTATTTACAATACTGTACTGGTTTTGCCATACATTGACATGAATCCATCTCGGGTGTACATGAGTTCCCAGTCCTGAACCACCCCATTAAAGTATGATGATCTGAAGTATCAGTTCTTTTTAGTTTAATTTCTTGGAAATAAATTCATATATATCTCTAAAAAACACATAATTACATCTATTACTTATGTGTATGTTCACTCTCACTCTTCACTTATTTATTTATTTATTTATTTTTATCATCTGTAATGAACTTTTAAAAAATATATTTTTACTTTATTGTATTTACAATACTGTACTGGTTTTGCCATACATTGACATGAATCCATCTCGGGTGTACATGAGTTCCCAGTCCTGAACCACCCCCCAACCTCCCACCCCATATCAACTCTCTGGATCATCCCCGTGCAGTAGTCCCAAGTATCCTGCATTCTGTATCGAACATAGAATGGCAATTCATTTCTTATATGATAGTATACATGTTTCAGTGTCATTCTCCCAAATCCTCCCACCCTCTCCCTCTCCCTCAGAGTTCAAAAGTCCATTCTATTCATCTGTGTCTCTTTTGCTGTCTCACATACAGGGTTATCATTACCATCTTTCTAAATTCCATATATATGTGTAAGTATACTGTATTGGTGTTTTTCTTTCTAGGTTACTTCATTCTGTATAATTGGCTCCAGTTTCATCCATCTCATTAGAAATGATTCAAATGCATTCTTTTTAATGGCTGAGTAATACTCCATTGTGTATATGTGCCACAGCTTTCTTATCCATTCATCTGCTGATGGACATCTAGGTTGTTTCCATGTCCTGGCTATTATAAACAGTGCTGCAATGAACATTGGGGTACATGTGTCTCTTTCAATTCTGGTTTCCTCGGTATGCCCAGCAGTGGGATTTCTGGGTCATATGGTATTTCTAAAGACAGCCTTCTTAATGTGAGAAAATAATAGCAAATGAAGCAACTGACAAACAACTATTTACTTATTTTTAAACAGAATCCTAAGAACAAATGTGAAGAATTGTGCTTTTGAACTGTGGTGTTGGAGCAGACTCTTGAGAGTCCCTTGGACTGCAAGGAGATCCAATCAGTCCATTCTAAAGGAGATTGATCTTGAGTGTTCTTTGGAAGGACTGATGCTAAAGCTGAAACTCCAGTACTCTGGCCACCTCATGCAAAGTGTTGACTGATTGAGAAAGACTCTGATGCTGGGAGGGATTGAAGGCAGGAGAAGAGGATGACAGGGAATGAGATGACTAGATGGCATCACCAACTTGATGGACATGAATTTGGGTGAATTCTGGGAGTTGGTGATGGACAGGGAGGGCAGGTGTGTTGCAATTCATGCAAAGAGTTGGACATGACTGAGCGACTGAACTGAACTGAAGAACAAATCAGAGAAAAGATTCCACAGGAATTTCACTAATCAAATCTGATATGACAAATTATGTCTTGAACAGATTAAACACTAAACATTGTTAACTATTAAAAAAAAGTAACTAGTGTTAGCAATATTTTAATAATTTTTTTCTCATTCATATTTGAATTGTATACATTTGCATTACCCTAAAAACATAACACTTCTTATAGAGATAAAAGTTTATTCATGAATAAGAAAACATAATAACAGTCCATGGCAGTTGTCTACTGCATGTGTGCTCAGTCCCTTAGTCATGTCTGACTCTGTGACCCCATGGACTGTAGCCTGCCAGGCTCCTCTGTCCAAGGGATTCTCCAGATATGAATACTGGAATGGGTTGCCATTCCCATCTCCAGGGGATCTTCCCAACCCAGGGATCAAACGTGGGTCTCCTCCAGCCGTCTTCAAGAAAACCTAAATCTCCTTGGCTGGCAGATTCTTTACCACTGAGCCAGCCACCTGGAAAGCCTCACTTGTCCACTAATTAATAGATAAATTCTAAGTTTTTGTTGTGTGTGAGTATGTCAATACACACAGCTGAAAAGAAACATAGAAGATGTACTATATGGTGTAAAGCTGGTTTAATCAGATGATGGAGATGAAGACACTGGAGGGCAGGATGTATACATAATATACCTTTGTTATGTTTTAATACACTTTCTAAAACGTATATTTTATATTATTCTGTTGATAATCAACTTTCTGATGCAAATACATTCTTACAAATTCATAAATAATTAAATATTTGAAGATTTTGGATATTTTAGCAAAATAAGGATTTTTGTTCTAATGATATGACATGTTACATAAAAACTTAATTTTAGCCTGCTCTTATAGTTCTTGACATGGAAATGTAAAAAAAAATAACACAATTATGAGATACAATTTCATGTTTTCATATTCAGAATAATAAAATTATAATTTCATTATTGTTTTACATCAACCAATGCAGTAAAGTTTCAACATCTTCCAGTAAACACATGCTTCCCAATCATACTGGATAATAGTTTTTGTGAAAGTTCTCAGGAACAAATAATTTGTCACTGAAGGAGATAAAGGTGCTCAAATATTCAGATCAATCCCAGTGGAATGAATCATAAAAACTCTCTACTCATGCTAAATTTACAGTTAAGTCTTAAATCAGAGTGTATGCATGTTATTTGTGACATATCTTGAAAAATTTTCAAGCTAATTTCCATTATTTTATTGGAAGGACTTTTTGAATCTGCTGCATGGATGTTAATAGTTCTTCCAAAATAAGACTGAAGGCCAGGAACATGACAGTTAAATCCCTGTGAATAACACCTAGTAAAGACAGTAACCTGAGTATATTAAACACTGAGTATATTAAACTTACTATTGATTTTCATAGACACATTTTTTTTAAATAAAGAGATCAAAATATTTTGACATGTTGAATACTGACTATATTTATAGATGTTTATTCATATCTTTCTTTTTTCCCCATCACACTTTAATAGAAACTATAAAAAGAGGAAAGAAGAATTTTCTTGACTCTGAAAATTGAAATTGGGGTATCACACCTGGTACTTAACAGAACACCTTGATTAGAAGATAAAACAAAAAATAATAAGATACTACTTCTTCATTCCTTAAATGGAGAGTTTCAGCATACAGGAAAAAGGTTGAATTTTTTTTTTTTTTTTTGGTATTTTCACTATTTGACGAAATTGTTACTGAGCCATAGATGAAGACAAAACTTCTCCATGTTTAAGTCAGAGATAACATTATTTGTTATAGTTATGCTAAATTTAAGCAATTCATATGACTTGTTGATATAGGGAAAGCTAAATTTGCATTTAAGATTATGTATTGCTTGTTCATTTCATCATGTGCTCCTTTTCTGTAATGACAATCCTTCTGCATTCTTCAGAATAAAGCTGTGTCTTGCAGACAAATAACCACCATGGTGTGGTCTTAATCTGTTGAACAATAGTCAGTATAAAAACAAAAATTATCGGGAGCTGCATTAGTCATTACTGACAAAACGGAGGCATGGCCCCAACCCCCTCTCCTCATCTCACAGGCACAGTCCCGGAATGAAGGAATGAAGGAGTTAGGGCTTGTGATTCTGACTTGTTCTTTCCCTTCTTCAGATGAGTTGGCTGGGAAGAATGTTAAGGGGCTTGAGAGAAGCTTGAGAAAGCACAAAGCCTTCTACAGCTGTGCCCAGAAATAATCTATAAAGTAACCATTGACATTTGTTCAAGGATCTTTACAAATAATGTCCTAGGATGAGCATGTAGGCCGCAGCTTGAGGCCGTGGGAAGGATTGTTTTCTGAGACCTGTTTGTTGAGGGAAACATTTATGGCAAAAGAAGTTTGCTGAGTTTAGGGTTTAGGAATAATTAAGAATAGCTATAAGCATTTTTAAGAGATAGTGATCTTAAGATGCTAGGGGCAAACAGGATTTAGAAAGACAAGAAATAAACTGAGGAATGTAGCATGAGGTACAATGTAATCACAAGTTAAGTGTATGTGAATGTGAAGTCAAGTGGGCCTTAGAAAGCATCACTATGAACAAAGCTACTTGAGGTGATAGAATTCCAATTGAGCTGTTTCAAATCCTGAAAGATGATGCTGTGAAAGTGCTGGACTCAATATGCCAGCAAATTTGGGAAACTCAGCAGTGGCCACAGGACTGGAAAAGATCAGTTTTCATTCCAATTCCAAAGAAAGGCAATGCCAAAGAATGCTCAAACTACTGCACAATTGCACTCATCTCACATGCTAGTAAAGTAATGCTCAAAATTCTCCAAGCCAGACTTCAGCAATACATGAACCATTAACTCCCTGATGTTCAAGCTGGTTTTAGAAAAGGCAAAGGAACCAGAAATCAAATTGCGGTTTTAGAAAAGACAGAGGAACAAGAAATCAAATTGCCAACATCCGCTGGATCATGGAAAAAGCAAGAGAGTTCCNATCACGAACTCAATGGACGTGAATCTGAGTGAACTCCGGGAGTTGGTGATGGACAGGGAGGCCTGGCATGCTGCGATTCATGGAGTCCCAAAGAGCTGGACACGACTGAGCGACTGAACTGAATTGAACACAAGTTAAGTATAGGACACTTAAGAAGTAGATAATAGATAGTAAGGCCGATTCTGAGAGAATCTCTGAAGCAGGAATTCCGTTTGTAGGACAACAATGATTTGTGGAGACAGTAAATCTGGGTGGGGGAAACTAAAAATGTTAAACCTCTTACATAATTTTTTTGTCAAAGTATAAAAGAGAACCTGAAGCTTGAAATAAACATGTAGTTCCATACTATGAGTCAGAGGCTACATCATCATCCATTGACACCGCTCAACCCTTCAGACTGATTCCCTGGCTGCTGGAGCTGGACTCTGGCAAAAAAGCTTTTCAGAGAAAAGAATACTGGAAAAATTAAAATATAACAGTTTTAGTTTCAGTTCAGCTCAGTTTAAAATCTGGGTGGGGGAAACTAAAAATGTTAAACCTCTTACATAATTTTTTTGTCAAAGTATAAAAGAGAACCTGAAGCTTGAAATAAACATGTAGTTCCATACTATGAGTCAGAGGCTACATCATCATCCATTGACACCGCTCAACCCTTCAGACTGATTCCCTGGCTGCTGGAGCTGGACTCTGGCAAAAAAGCTTTTCAGAGAAAAGAATACTGGAAAAATTAAAATATAACAGTTTTAGTTTCAGTTCAGCTCAGTTTAGTTGCTCAGTTATGTCGGACTCTTTTCAGCCACAATGGACTGCAGCACAACAGGCCTCTGTGTCCATCACCAACTCCCAGAGTTACTCATATTCATGTCCATTGAATCGATAATGCCACAAAACCATCTCACCCTCTGTTGTCTCCTTCTCCTCCTGCCTTCAATTTTTCCCAGCATCAGAGTATTTTCAAATAAGTCAGTTCTTCCATCAGGTAGCCAAAGTATTGGAGCTTCAGTTTCAGCATCAGTCCTTCCAATGAATATTCAGGACTGGTTTCCTTAGGATGGACTGGTTAGACTTCCTTGCAGTCCAAGGGACTGTCAAGAGTCTTCCCAATAACACAGTCCAAAATCTTCAATTCTTTGGCACTCAGGTTTCTTCATAGTCCAGCTCTCACATGCATACATGACCAATGGAAAAAACATAGCTATGACTAGAGGGAACTTTGTTGGCAAAGTAGTGTCTGTGCTTTTTAATATGCTGTCTAGGTTGGTCATAACTTTTCTTCCAAGCAGCAAGCATCTTTTAATTCCATGGCTGCTGTCAATATCTGCAGTGATTTTGGAGCACAAAAAGATAAAGTCTGACACTATTTCCACTGTTTCCCCATCTATTTGCGATGAAATGATGGGGCCAGATGCCATGAACTTAGTTTTACGAATGTTGAGTTTTAAACCAACTTTTTCAGTCTCCTCTTTCACTTTCATCAAGAGGTTCTTTTTGTTAGTTCTTCTTGGCTTTCTGCCATAAGGGTGGTGTCATCTGCATATCTGAAGTTATTGATATTTCTCCTGGAAATCTTGATTTCAGCTTAGCTGGTAATAATGTTAAGGTTTCCTATCCTATTGTTTAGGAAAAATTATAAATGACTTCAAATCCCTTATGACTATACAGAGGAAGTAAGAAATAAATTTAAGGGACTAGATCTGATAGACATAGTGCCTGATGAACTATGGAAAGAGGTTCGTGATATTGTACAGTAGACAGGAATCAAGACCATCCCCAAAGAAAAGAAATGCAAAAAAAAAAAAAGGCTGTCTGAGGAGGCCTTACAAATAGCTGTGAAAAAAGAGAAATGAAAAGCAAAGGAGAAAACAAATATATACCCATTTGAATGCTGAGTTCCAAAGAATAGCAAGGAGAGATAAGAAAGCTTTCCTCAGGGATCAATGCAAAGAATAGAGGAAAAAAATGGAAAGGGAAAAACTAGAGATCTCTTCAAGAAAATTAGAGATACCAAGGGAATATTTTATGCAAAGATGGGCTCAATAAAGGACAGAAATGGTAGGGACCTAAAAGAAGTGGAAGATATTAAAAAGAGGTGGCAAGAATACACAGAACTGTATAAAAAGATCTTCACAACCCAGATAATCATGATGGTGTGATCACTCACCTAGAGCCAGACATCCTGGAATGTGAAGTCAAATGGGCCTTCAGAAATATCAGTATGAACAAAGCTAGCAGAGGTGATGGAATTCCAGTTGAGAAATAGAGGGAAAAAATGGAAAGGGAAAAACTAGAGATCTCTTCAAGAAAATTAGAGATACCAAGGGAATATTTTATGCAAAGATGGGCTCAATAAAGGACAGAAATGGTAGGGACCTAAAAGAAGTGGAAGATATTAAAAAGAGGTGGAAGAATACACAGAACTGTATAAAAAGATCTTCACAACCCAGATAATCATGATGGTGTGATCACTCACCTAGAGCCAGACATCCTGGAATGTGAAGTCAAATGGGCCTTCAGAAATATCAGTATGAACAAAGCTAGCAGAGGTGATGGAATTCCAGTTGAGCTATTTCAAATCCTAAAAGATGATGCTGTGAAAGTGTTGCACTCAATATGCCAGCAAGTTTGGAAAACGCAGCAGTGGCCATAGGACTGGAAAGGTCAGTTTTCACTTCAATGGCAAAGAAAGGCAATGCAAAAGAGTGCTCAAACTATTGTGCAATTGCACTCATCCCACAGGTAAGTAAAGTGATGCTTAAAATTCTCCAAGCCAGGCTTCAGCAATACACGGACCATGAAATTCTAGATGTCCAAGATGGTTTTAGAAAAGACAGAGGAACCAGAGATCAATTGTCAACATCTGCTGGATCATTGTAAAAGCAAGAGAGTTCCAGAAAAATGTCTACCTCTGCTTTACTCCCTATGCCAAAGTCTTTGTGTGGATCACAATAAACTGTGGAAAATTCTGAAAGAGATGGGAATACCAGACCACCTGACCTGCCTTTTGAGAAAACAGTATGCAGGCCAGGAAGCAACAGTTAGAACTGGACATGGAACAACAGACTAATTCCAAATAGGAAAAGGAGTATGTCAAAGCTGTATATTGTCAGCCTACTTATTTAACTTATATGCAGAGTACATCATGAGAAATGGCTGGAAGGAACACAAGCTGGAATCAAGATTGCCAGGAGAAATATCAATAACCTCAGATATGCAGATGACACCACTCTTATGGCAGAAAGTGAAGAGGAACTAAAAAGCCTCTTGATGAAAGTGAAAGAGGAGAGTGAAAAAGATGGCTTAAAGCTCAGAATCCAGTCCCACTACTTCATGCAGATAGATAGGGAAACAATGAAAACAGTGTTATACTTTATTTTTCTGGGCTCCAAAATCACTGCAGATGGTGACTGCAGCCATGAAGTTGAAATGAAAGACACTTACTCCTTGGAAGGTAAGTTATGACCAACCCAGATAGCATATTCAAAAGCAGAGACATTACTTTGCTGACTGAGTTCTGTCTAGTCTAGGCTATGTTTTTTCCAGTAGTCATGTATGGATGTGAGAGTTGGACTGTGAAGACGACTGAGAGCCAAAGAATTGATGCTTTTGAACTGTGGTGTTGGAGAAGACTCTTGAGAGTCCCTTGGACTGCAAGGAGATCCGACCAGTCCATTCTGAAGGAGATCAGCCCTGAGATTTCTTTGTAAGGAATGATGCTAAAGCTGAAACTCCAGTACTTTGGCCACCTCATGAGAAGAGTTGATTCATTGGAAAAGACTCTGATGCTAGGAGGGATTGGGGGCAGGGGGAGAAGGGGACGACCAAAGATCAGATGGCTGGATGGCATCACTGACTCGATGGACGTGAATCTGAGTGAACTCCAGGAGTTGGTGATGGACAGGCAAGCCTGGTGTGCTATGATTCATGGGGTCACAGAGTCGGACATGACTGAGCGACTGAACTGAACCTAACTGATGATCAACCTAGGCAGCATATTAAAAACCAGAGACATTACTTTGTCAACAAAGATCTGTCTAGTCAAGGCTATGGTTTTTCCAGTGGTCATGTATGGATGTGAGAGTGGAGTATAAAGAAATCTGAGTGCAGAAAAATTGATGATTTTGAACTGTAGTGTTGGCGAGGATGGAGTTGTTGATGGACAGGGAGGTCTGGCGTGTTGCGTTTTATGGGGTTGCAAAGAGTTGGACACGACTGAATGACTAAACTGAACTGAACTGATAAGTGACTTCTGTTTCTAAAGGCATAAAAATGAAAATTTAAATGCATAAACCAAAACACCAATTCCTTCAGCAATATACTTACAATGGGATAAATTTATTATTACAGCTTTATATTTAAATAATTAATGTCTGTGTATCTAAAAGTCAATTGAGAAGGAATTAAATTATGGCTATTTTGTGCTTAAGCTTTGTCCTTAATAATAGTCGGAAAATACATGGCCAAAATATTCACTGCTCAGGCAAGTATAAAATACTTTGGCAATACAAATGAGTGCTGACTAACTGATTTTCTGTATCCCAAAATTTGTTCAGAATTAAAATGCTACAAATGGAAACCTGATTTTCCCTTAATATAAATTTGGTCCTCCATAGGCACAGGTACCTCATCCTTTGATTCAACCAAACAAGGGTTGAAAATATTTGGAGAAAAAATTTCAGGGAGTTTCAAAATATAAAACTTGAATTTGCTACACACTGGCAAGGTTTCATTGAGTTAGACAAGGGTGTGGTCCTAGTGTGATTAGATTGACTAGTTTTCTGTGAGTATGGTTTCAGTGTGTCTGCCCTCTGATTCCCTCTTGCAACACCTACCATCTTACTTGGGTTTCTCTTACCTTGGGCATGGGGTATCTCTTCACGACTGCTCCAGCAAAGCACAGCCACTGCACCTTACCTTGGACAGGGGGTATCGCCTTACCTCCACCATTCCTGACCTTCAATGTAGGATAGCTCCTCTAGGTCCTCCTGTGCCTGCCCAGCCACCACTCCTCCCACTGCCAGCCCTGGCCTTGGGCGTGGGTGGCTCCTCTCAGCTGCCGCTCCTGGCCTCAGGGGTGAGGTGGCTTCTCCCGGCCACCCCAGACCTCAGACGTGGGGTGTCTCCTCCCTGTCGCCACCGGCCTTGGACGTGGGGTAGCTCCTCCCGGCCATCCCTGACCTCAGATGCGGGGTGTTTCCTCCCGGCTGCCGTCCCTGACCTCAGACGCAGGATAGCTCCTCCCAGCCGCCACTGACCTCAGACGCAGGGTAGCTCCTCTTGGCAGCTCCTGCATCGTTGCAACCTAGCACTCTAGGCTGCTGCCCCTGACCTCAGATGTCGGGTAGCTCTCGGCTGCACTCAAGTGCAGCAGCCGCCTCCGCCGCCTGCACTCAAGTGAAACCAAGCCATGCCTGTGGGGCAACCCAAGATGGGTGGGTCATGGTGGAGAGGTCTGACAGAATGTGGTCCACTTATCTGTAACTGATCTCCTGACGCTGTGTAAACACAAGAGCAGGGACAGGAGTTCTGGCCACGTTTCCACTAGTGATTAAAGGCAGCACACTAGGTCTAATTTCTAGAAGATAAGGAGAAAGAGGATGTTTATAACTCCTCAAGATACCAAGTTTTTCAGTTAACTTGTGAAATCACTGGATTTTTTAGACCTAAACTTATGAGAGACTATCCTCTGTGATTATATTTTCCTTTTCTTCCATTTCTAAATTTCATTCTCATCCTTAAATTGTAGTGCTGCATTTTTTTTTCCAAAAATGTAACCAATGAATAGGTTATAAAGTTGAAGAGTGTAAATGTTTCCAACTCTAGATGGAAAATGATGTATATTTCTTCTACTGTAATTCAGGTAAAAAAAAAAAGTAAAAGGAAAATTGCCTTTAAACTTCCAAAAATATAATTTTGTATGTGTCTGGAATCTACTAGGAAAAGCAGTCATGTTTGCTGAAAAAATTTTTAGCTCTGTATATTACCCTCTTATATTAAACAGTAGATTTTTTGTGGAAAAAAAAATGTGAAAGAACTTCCCTAGTAGCTCGTATAGTAAAGAATTTGCTTGCAGTGCGGGAGGGCTGGATGCCATCTTTGGTTGGGAAGATCTCCTAGAGAAGGGAATGGCAACCCATTCCAATATTCCTGCCTGGAGAATGCTGTGGACAGAGGAGCCTGGTGGGCTATGGTCCTGAGGGTCACAAAGAGGTGGACATGACTGAAGCAACTTAGGATGGACAGATGGACAATGCACATGCTGTCTGTTTATTTAATGACTCAAATCAATTTGGGCTATTATGCATATAATTTGTGGAGAAGGCAATGGCACCCCGCGCCACTACTCTTGCCTGGAAATCCCATGGATGGAGGAGCCTGGTGCGCTGCAATCTGTGGGGTCGCTAAGAGTCAGACACGACTAAGCAACTTCACTTTCACTTTTCACTTTCATGCATTGGAGAAGGAAATGGCAACCCACTCCAGTGTTCTTGCCTGAGAATCCCAGGGACGGAGGAGCCTCGTGGACTGCCGTCTATGGGGTCGTACAGAGTCGGACATGACTGATGCGACTTAGCAGCAGCAACAGCAGCAGCATATAATTTGAGATATCATGAGATAACTTTCTGGAGGCACCATTAGAAAAGAGCCTTGGATGATGGCTGGGATTTTACAGATGGGAAAGAAACAGTGCTTTCCAAGCAGTAGAATAATAAGCAAGATCCTGAGACAGGAAACTGAATTGTAGACATGGGATTGGATAAATTATGCATAGTTGCTAGTTAAGATTTAAGAAAAAAAGACCGAAAAGCAAATAAAAAATGAAGTACAGCTGGAGAAGTATGTTGGGGCCAGATCACTGAGACCTTTCATTAACTAGTAAGGATTATGATAAGCCATGAGAAGGCAATGAAGAATGTTGAGGATGGTGGTGGTTTAGTTAAAAATAGATTACAGAAGGATTAGCTGACAACATTATATCAGATGGATTGATAAGGGAGAAATGAAAGATAGGAAGAACACTGGGGAAGCAGCAGTAACCTGGTGATAACCCACTGAACACCTCTGTAAGGCTGTTGGGTCCAAGTTGATAGGATGTTTGTATCCAGTGCATGGGAAATTCAGGAAAATTCAGTCCCCATCCAAAACAGTAGCTCCTATTAGATGGAGGACTAGACAGAAGCTAGAATACTCCCAGTCAGGGCCCACAGAGTTTTCACATGCAAAGAGAGACAGAATATCCTATAAAGTTCAAGGACAGAGTCATTAGGCCAGGAATTACTGACCTCTCTCTGTCTCAACTGTCTGGAAAGTGCACTGGAGGAAGATAGAGAGATGACTCACTAGCCACAATTGGCAGCATTTCCACTTGCTAAAAAGTTATGTTGCTCTTAGACAATCAATCCTTTTTAATATCAGTATTTACTGCCCCACCCTACTTCTAGCCCAACAAATTTTAATCTCTCTATGACCCTCGTGGCACCTCTTTCCTATCCTTCACAAATGCTGTGATCTTGGAGAAATAATCTTTCAGATGCTTGGGCATATATTATTCTACCACTGGACCATGATGTTTTTGTAAGCAAAAATACTGTTTCCTCATCTTAGCACTCTTAACATCTAGTACAGGACCTAATATTTGGTAGAATTAAAGAAATTGTGCTTGATTGCTTACCTAAAGTAATAACAATAGCAATAGCCATCTTTTAAAATAAAAACCTGTTTCAAGTTTTAACTGTGAGATTCAATCATGTTTTTTATAGAAGAATCATGCTTTCATTGCATTTACGAATTTACACCATTTCTGCCAACAGCATTTGATAGCATCAGTATTCTATTGAGTGAATAAAGTCAAATTACCTCTCATTTAGGGGCTGCTAACATGTAGGCGTCCCTTTCTCACAAATGGAGAACTTAATTATGTACAGGCTCAGGAAAGATAAGTCACTGGAAGATTCTTTTTCTAATATGGTCTGCCCCAGAAAATGATCCAGTGGCGAGGGTAGTATAATGGCAGGGTGCAGGTCCCAGCGGACATGTATTATGTCCTGATGTAAGTTGCATGATTCTTGTCTAATTCTGTTAGCTGCTACTAAGGATGAATTGCTTTTTTCTTGCTGCCATGGAAGTTTCTCAGGTTGAGTAAAACATCACAGAGAGACATTTTATAGTTGACTCAAATCATTTCACATGTAAAGCATTTTCCTAAGTCATGGTTTCAGTTATGATGCTCTGTCTTGATTGTTTCTGTTTCAAAATGTGCTGTCCCTATTCTGGCTCTGAAGACCACGTCATGGGGAAAACTGAAATCCACACTCACAAAGCACAACATTAGCCCTTCCTTTGTCCCTGGTTTACCTTTGGATTCTATACCTCATTTTCAGGCTGAAAGCTATTTTAATGATCTGGGTTGGGCAATGACATTTGAGGAGGTGTTACTTCATCTGGCACTGCAGTACAAAGATTAAATTATCCAAATAAAATTCTCCTTAATGGGCTCATTTCCATTTGCCAAAAAATTATGCTCTCGAAAATGGTGGTTGAATCTTCAGGTTAAGCACTGGCAGGAAGACTGGTGTTGAGGAAGGGATCTGTATGACCCTGCAGAGGGATGGATCAGACAAAAACTAGAGATGGAGATGGGCCTCATCCTCAATAGAAAATCAGAGTGTGAGAGTGCGACAGAACTTCTAGACACCAGAACTTAGTAGGACCAAAGACTGCATCCTCTGCACAATGCTGTTAATCTTTGTCATTTCTCAGGAGCTTCCCTGGTGGCTCATATAGTAAAGAATCCACCTGCAATGCAGGAGACAGGGGTTTAATCTCTGGGTCAGGAAGGTCTCCTGGATAAGGAAATGGCTACTCACTCCAGTAATCTTGCCTAGAGAATTCCATGGACAGAGGAGCCTGGAGGGCTACAATCCATGGGGTCACAAAGAGTCAGACACGACTGAGCGACTAACACTTTCCCTTACTTTCACTTTGTCATTTCTCTAGCTTATTATTTTTATGATTCCTTGATAGTTTTTCAGTTGTGACTGGCATCAAAGCCCTTAAAACTAGAAAGACTTATTTATCTTCCAAGACATTGTCAACTAAAAAAAATATGCGAAAACTAAAAGTTGAAAGTTAGTTTTTTTTTGGTGGGAAGGTTAGGACTCGAGTCCGAAAGACAGTATCTCAGATAACCCCAAAGAGCTGCTTCTGAGGAGGCCAGACTATATACAAGTTTGCAGCAAGGAGCAGATAATCAGAATATTAAAAGATTACTGTTAATTAAGAGAAAACTAAATCTCTCACATGAAGAGATTAACTATTTTCTATGTACAGGAAGATGCATTTCTTTCATATGCATCTAGCTATCTGGGGCCATTCCTTTCTTTATTGTTCATGTAATAAGTCCTTGTTTACCATAAGAGGTCACAAATGTGGCTGATGACCACCTCTCACATCCTGCTATCTCCTCAGTGCTTATGGGAAGGAAATAGCTGACTTCCAAATAGATGGCCTTGTTTCACCTGGGCTCAGAAATTTGCATTTCCAAAAGGCTTGTTTACTGGTGTGCTTCAAAGAGAAAATATTTCATTTTACAACATCATGGAATTTGGGGCTGAGGAAGCTACATACTTCAAGCCAGTTTGAGGAGAGAAATTCATGAAGGATCACAGAAGCTATCTAATGACAGGACAAAAATGAAATAAAAGGAAGGAAGCAGAAAAGGACTTCCCTGGTAGTCTAGTGGTTAAGAATCCACCTTGCAATGCAGGAGTCTCTCTCGGATTTAATCCCTGATTGGGGAACTAAGATCCCACATGCCTCGGAGCAACTAAGCCTGAACATTGCAACTAGAGTCCATGCTTTGCAAGGAAAGATCCCCCATGGTGCAACGAATATTCTGCATGCTACAACTAAGACCTGATGTAGCCAAATAAGTAAATAAGTAAGTAAACAAATAAGAAAGGAAGCAGGGAGTGCAGCAATGTCTGGAGCCTTGGAGGTGCTCTGAGGTGAGACAAAACAGCCAAAAAACTCACAAGATCTAATGTTGTCCTTAGTACAGAAAGACAAGAGAAGAGGAACTGACAAGCAGAATGCTGTTTCATCCCCTTCTATTTCAAAACATTGCAGCTTAGATTAATATTCAGTACTTCTTTGTTCAGATACTTTCTTCTTAGCCTCACCTCCTCTCCTATCCATTAGAGAGAGAGGGGGAAAAAAAAAAAAAAAAACATGTTACAGTTTCCAAATTGTCTCTCCTTAAATTCCTAGGGATAAATTGGGAGACATTCAGGAGCCTGCACATCAGTGTCTTCTTAATGCAGCATGAAATTGAGGGGCTTTAAATATGGATATTAGTTATCCAAACTGATTATTGAAATTGTAAAGAAGCTTTGTATGCTGCTTGCAGGCTAAGATGGCTGATGACAGCGGAGTCTTTTGCATTATAAATTAGAATGGATGCTCCGTTTTTTGAGTCATTGCTTTTTTAGATTGTTAATTTATCTTTTTATTCATGATTTATCCTTCCTCACTCACATTCTTAAACTGCCTTTCCCTCTGCTATTATTTTGTAATGGCATAGATTGGATTTACTGTGACTGGTTTGGCAAATTTATAGCTTTAGAAAGGTGTCTTATAATTGTTGCTGAGAGCCTTGTTGGAGATGGGTAATGACATCGATTGGGATTGATAGTTCTTTGAAGGAGAATGAGTTGAAAATGTTTCCAGGACTCCAGGGAATAATATGAACTTGATCTCTTCATTTATTTTTCCAATTAAGCCTTGTCTATTTCTGTCCAAAGTGGTAAACAGACATATCATTTTTACTGCTATTAGTAGCAGTAGTAGCAATAACAATATTTATATAGTATGTATTAATATATAGTTAGGGTTTTTTGGTTTTATAACAGATACTGATTTTAACTAACTCAAGCAAATGGGATTTATTGAAAAGTTACTGAGACCTCCTACAACTGTTGGGGCTTTTCCAGGCAGGTAAAGAAACTGCCTGCCAATGTGGGAGATGTAAGAGATGCAAATCGGATTCCTGGATTGGGAAGATGCCCTGGAAAAGGAAATGACAACTGGCTCCCTTATTCTTTCTTGGAAAATTCCAAGGACAGAGGAACCTGGCATGCTACAGTCCATGGGGCTGCAAAGAGTCAGACACTACAATTGTTGGAAGCTTGGAAAGCCAGCCCTGAAAATAGGCAAGAAAGAAGGAAGCCCTGGAGGAAAGAAACAGAACCCTCCAGGAAGTGAAGTGAAGTCGCTCAGTCATGTCCGACTCTGCGACCCGTGGACTGTAGCCCACCAAGCTCCTCCATCCACGGGATTCTTCAGGCAAGAATACTGGAGTGGGTTGCCATTTCCTTCTCCAGGAGAGCTTACCAAATAGAACCTTTTGATAAAGACCACCCCACCAAGATGAAAAGAACTCTATCCACTTTTAGCTTCTTTGTCCGTTCGGCTGGGATTTAAATTTCAAGGATGGGACATCTTGTTTAGCCAGATTATGTATTAATAATTGTTATGTCAACTGACTTTCTTTAATAGGGGAGATGAAATTGTTTAAGGGAGGGTAAGTAAAGATATTGTTAAGAATAAATGCAGGCTTGGCAACCAAAAAATAAATCCAATGTATTTTACTTTTCATAAAAAAACTGAAATGCATTAATCAACAATTAATCTTTGTAACAACACTATGAGAAGTGCTGTATTAAAACTGTTTTATAGATCATGTAATTTAGAATTTAAAAAATAAATCATATAATTAAAAATTCTCCCAAGAATGTAGCAATTAAATGACAGAATCATATTTAAGAAAAAAATCTCCTATTTATGTATAATATCTTATATTCTTTTCTCTCTGGCTCTCCTGTGGTTCCTTGATATTCAAACAGATAAGATCTTTGAAGAACTTCAATTCCAAAATCTTTTCTTCTTTCCTCTCTCTGATTGTCTCACCCTCCATCACCATCCCTTGCATATTTCTTAGTTCTAGTCTTCCTCTGTTACCATTAACAGTCCAAGCATTCCTTAATCACCCTGATATTTAGCCACATATGGCCAGACCCATCCCCCAATATAAGCCAATCTTCGCACCGTGCCTCTGGAACTCTTGATCAGAGAATCAAGGAGTCTTGCATTCTTTGTCCTTCAGCCTGCTATTCCTTTTCCTTGTTCTGACACTGGATCTCCCTTGGCCACTGAGCTCTCCTCGCAGTGCCCTCAAGAGATAATACCTTTTTTCCTCCCATATTCTGTGCACTAGAGAGCCTAGACAGAGAGACGTCCTCCTTACTTTTCATTGATGTTAGGGACCATTTTATTACCCTTCTCTCGAAAACCCTGGCTCCTTTGAAGTGCATGCCCTCTGACTATATCACCCACAACTCTTCCTGAGTGTAGTCATCCACTGACCTCTGGGTCACTTCTAATTTTTTGAATATTGAAGCAGGTGACTCACTCTTTCTCTCCATTATAAACTTTGTCATGATTTTCAGTCACTTCCGCATTCATGTTTGCAATCCATTCAATCCATTCAATATTCTGGTCTCACAGTCACTTGTTTTCACTTTGAATAACCTTTTCCTCCATACCAACTAAGCCGTCTTCTCTCCCATGTTATCCTTTATTTACCAATAACTGAACTATCCCCAGAATCTTGATGTCGAGTACCCACTGTCAGACTCCCACTTTCTCCCAGCTCATTAGTCTGTTCCCTACTGCTTAGGCTGTACCCCATGATGACTTCCAATTCACTGGCCTACCATCTTTCCTCAACAGCTCACGCACACATCCCTCATTTCTTTTTGTACCCAGCTTAGACTTCAGGGTTTATCATTAAAATCACTCCTTTATAAACATCTTAAGCTGCCCACCATACTCCTGGTCAATATTTCAGAACTGGTTAAACCAGCTCTTCACCCACCCAACATCCACACAAGAAAGAGCAGCTGAACCTCACTGGAGAGTAACACTCAACCATGTTGCTTTAATTCATTCTGAATTAATGACCACGAATCTCAGATGAGCTGTCAGCAATACTCAGCAAGCTTACTTCATGTTTCAGGTCAGCTCACTCTCCCAGTCTCTAAAACAACTACTTCACACCATTTCATCACTCCTGAAACATGCAGAACCATGTTCATCTATTTCACTCTTACTGAGAAAATAGAAGAAATCATAGGGGAGCTAAATCGCCTGCTGCTGCTGCTAAGTCGCTTCAGGCGTGTCCGACTCTGTGCGACCCCGTGGACTGCAGCCTACCAGGCTCCTCCGTCCATGGGATTTTCCAGGCAAGAGTACTGGAGTGGGGTGCCATTGCCCTAACTGTCCCCAAATCTAGCAATGCCCTCTGCTTTTTCTTGGGAGACAGTCCATTAACCCAGTCCAGCCTCCCCACTGTAGATTGAGCTGTCAGCAATACTCAGCAAGCTTACTTCATGTTTCAGGTCAGCTCACTCTCCCAGTCTCTAAAACAACTACTTCACACCATTTCATCACTCCTGAAACATGCAGAACCATGTTCATCTATTTCACTCTTACTGAGAAAATAGAAGAAATCATAGGGGAGCTAAATCGCCTGCTGCTGCTGCTAAGTCGCTTCAGGCGTGTCCGACTCTGTGCGACCCCGTGGACTGCAGCCTACCAGGCTCCTCCGTCCATGGGATTTTCCAGGCAAGAGTACTGGAGTGGGGTGCCATTGCCCTAACTGTCCCCAAATCTAGCAATGCCCTCTGCTTTTTCTTGGGAGACAGTCCATTAACCCAGTCCAGCCTCCCCACTGTAGACTAGACCCCGTCCCCTCTTGCCTTCTCCAGGACTTCACACCTACATCTCTCTATTCCTGTACCTTGATCCTCATTTTCTCCTTCTTTCAAGCACTCAAGCATGGCATTAAAGAAAGCAAATGGACTCCGCAGCCTCCTCCCGTGACTGTTGTATTTCTGCCCTCCCCTTCACAGCAAAACTCTTAAAAACTGTCTTTATTTCCTCCCCTCTCATTCTCACTTCAGTCCACTTCAATCAGGTTTTTGTTTACTACTCTCAAATTTAAACCAAATGGAAATTAGAAATGGCATGGAAATGGAAATTCTCAAATGGAAAAATCAGTATTTTTCCCAAACCTATAGTGCATGATCAATCTTCATTTTGTTCTACTTAGTACATAATATTTCTAAAAACTACTGCAGTCTTAATGTAAGCTCAAATATTTTCACCCTCACATTTTATAATAGGAGATCATGAGTAATAGGAATTCTTTTATACTCATCAAGTGGATTTGAACTGAATTAAGTGAAGAATGACTGTTTCTCCTTGGGTGTGGATATACCAGCTCTCATGGCATTCTCCTGATAGCTTTGAAGCAAAATATATACAGACCCAATCAGGATGCATCAAGAATTGGGTTCTAGATATTATAAACTGAGTATTTGGGCCCAGCAACCAGAGAAGGGATAACTGATACTTAACCTAGCTATGAAATCTTTTTACAAGCACCCTGTTTAAAGCTTAACTACTGTTTTGGACTTTCACTTCCTTATCTGTGAGACCCCGGTGTACATGGGGAAAAAGTTAAAATCTTAACATCAAAAGTAAATTAATTAATAAATTAAACGAAAGCACCTTGTTTAACTAATATAAATTCATGCTATTTTTTGTCTCCGGTTTTATTTTACTTATGAGTAAATGTTTCAATCCCTTATTTTCCTTTGAAGATGATAGTTTGTTTCATGGATTTTGTAAATTTTCCCATCAGTGGAGTTCCCACCTGAGAGGAATAACACATTCATTTTATGTGTCATGTTTAAAGAAAGACTAGGTAGCTGGATGATTCTTCTGTTGATGCAATCACTACAGATCTAGGACAGAAATATTTTTCTGGAAAGCACTTGCTCATTTGCAAACTAAAATCCATAAAGAAAGCTGAGCATCAAAGAATTGAAGCTTTCAGATTGTGGTGCTAGAGAAGACTCTTGAGAGTCCTTTGGACAGCAAGGAGATCAAACCAGTCAATCCTAAAGGAAATCAGCCTTGACTATTCATTGGAAAGGCTGATGCTGAAGCTGAAGCTCCAATACTTTGGCCACCTGATGTGAAGAACTGATTCACTAGAAAAGACCCTGATGCTGGGAAAGATTGAGGTCGGGAGGAGAAGAGGGCAGCAGAGGATGAGATGATTGGATGGCACCTCTCACTCAATGCACATGAGTCTGATCAAACTCTGGGAGATAGTGAAGTGTCCTGCAGGTCCTGCAGCCTGGTGTGCTGCAGCCTGTGGGGTTGCCAAGACTGGGACATGACTTAGCAACTGAACAACAACTCTAAAACCCAGTGTCATTCATTCTGTCTCTAGGTTTTCATGTCTTCAACCTTATGGAATTGGTGAGGATGGGCCATGAGGTGAAATGGTGGACTGTAGGGATTGTAAATTCCAACAGAACTTTGGATTTGCCCAAAAAAGTATTTTTAAAACTTTTAATTTTTTTACATTGAGTATGTATCCAGTTCTCTAAGATAACAATGGTTCCTACCTATTATCTGATATTCAACTAATCAATCAATCAATCAATTTAACAGATCTTTGTTGAAGCTCTTCTATGTGTCAGGCAATGTACTAGGCCCTGCAGGGAATAAGAAAGGATAGAGTCTCAGATCTCATGAGGCTTACATTCTACTGGAGAAAGACTGATGAAAATGAGTCAACAAATCAAGCAACAAGAAAAATTCCAGTAATGATAAGAACATAATGAGTAAATAAAATAAGATGATGCTGTGTTGGTGTTTGTGAGAGGAAGTGATAATATAGATGGAATAGATCAGGAAGACCTTCCTGAGATGACATTTGCTCTGAGGCTTCAATGATATGAAGAACCAGGGACAGAGGACAGTAAACAAAACCAACAGCAAGAGCAAGACCCTCTGGCAGGAAAAGTTTGGTTTGTTTGAGGAAGGTCAATGCAACTAAAAATATAATGAGCAAGAAGGACACTAGTTTAAAATAAGGTCAGAAGCAGAGAGTAGATCACAGTAGATCACAATATATGTATATACTGTATATATATAATATGTATTTGTATATATANCAGGTCAGGAAGCAACAGTTAGAACTGGACATGGAACAACAGACTGGTTCCAAATAGGAAAAGGAGTACGTCAAGGCTGTATATTGTCACCCTGCTTATTTAACTTCTATGCAGAGTACATCATGAGAAAAAACTGGGCTGGAAGAAGCACAAGCTGGAATCAAGATTGCCGGGAGAAATATCAAGAACCTCAGATATGTAGATGACACCACCCTTATGGCAGAAAGTGAAGAACTAAAGAGTCTCTTGATGAAAGTGAAAGAGGAGAGTGAAAAAGTTGGCTTAAAGCTCAACATTCAGAAAACGAAGATCATGGCATCTGGTCCCATCACTTCATGGGAAATAGATGGGAAAACAGTGGAAACTGTGACAGACTTTATTTTTTGGGCTCCAAAATCACTACAGATGGTGACAGCAGCCATGAAATTAAGAGACGCTTACTCCTTGGAAGAAAAGTTATGACCAACCTAGACAGCATATTCAAAAGCAGAGATATTACTTTGTCAACAAAGGTCCATCTAGTCAAGGCTATGGTGGTCATGTATGGATGTGAGAGTTGGACTATAAAGAAAGCTGAGGGATGAAGAATTGATGCTTTTGAAGTGTGGTGTTGGAGAAGACTCTTGAGAGTCCCTTGGACTGCAAAGAGATCCAACCAGTCCATCCTAAAGGAGATCAGTCCTGGGTGTTCATTGGAAGGACTGATCCTGAAGCTGAAACTCCAATACTTTGGCCACCTGATGCAAAGAGCTGACTCATTTGAAAAGACCCTGATGCTGGGAAAGATTGAGGGCAGGAGGAGAAGGGGATGACAGAGGATGAGATGGTTGGATGGCATCACTGACTCAACGGACATGAGTTTGGGTGAACTCTGGGAGTTGGTGATGGACAGGGAGGCCTGGCGTGCTGTGGTTCATTGGATTGCAAAGAGTCGGACATGACTGAGCGACTAAACTGAACTGAACTGGACAGTAGTGCATGAATTTGTTACAGTAGTGTGTCTGTTTTATATTTTGTTTTTTTTTTAGCCCTGAGGCATGTAGGATCTTAGCTCCCCAGGCAGGACTCAAACCCACATCCCCTGCATTAGAAGGCAAAGTCTTAACCACTAGACCACCAGGAAAGTCCCAAGAGGTTCATTAATGTGTCACTTACATTCATGGTGGAACAAGGGTTCATGTTCAAGAAGTCTGACTTTGTAGCTTGAGCCTTTAGGTGCTACATTATTAATATTTTGTTATGCTATATTTCATGGCTAAGATGAGCAGAGAAATGCTGAGAAGAGAAATGCTGAGCAGAGAAACACTGAGCAGAGAAACGCTGAACAGAGAGAAAGAGAACTGGGAGAGGGAGAAGGCAGAAGAACCCTGATGATATAATTTGAGGAAGCCAGGACAAAGAGAATGAAAAAATGGAGAAAAATGAAGCAGTAAATCCAGCGGTGTTGAAGCCAGCTGTACCTCAGGGCTATGCAGGTACCGAGCTCATGTTTTCCTTTAGGGCTTTCTATGAGCGTGAGTTGGGTTTTTGTCACTTTCAACTGGAGGTGTTTGAACCTGTACAAGTATATATTACATTCTACAGCCTTGGTATCCAGTAGAAGGAATTGTTTTACAACTGGGGTATCTGATACATGAGCCATTAGCCACTTGTGGCTACTGAACCGTTAAAATGTGCCTCATGCACTGGGAACTGAAGTTTTCCTTTTATTTCATCTTAATGAATTACAATTTAAGTAGCTATTAAGTACTGCATTGAACAGCATTGATCTGGAGGCTACAGCTACAGCTGTTCTCAGGGTTGTGTGTGTGTGTGTGTGTGTGTGTGCTAAGCCACTTTAGTTGTGTCCAACCCTGTGCGACCCTATGGACTGTAGCCTGCCAGGCTCCTCTGTCCATAGGATTCTCCAGGCAAGAATACTGGAGTGGGTTGCTATTTCCTACTCCAGGGGATCTTCCCAACTCAAGGATCGAACCTGAGTTTGTTATGTCTCCTGCATTGGCAGGTGGATTCATTACCTCTATCTGGGGAGCTGATTCTCAGGGTACTCATTCCTAGACATAAAAGGGTGAGACTTAGTTATTACAACCTAAGAAGTTGGAAAAATAATGAAAAAACAAATGTATGGAAAAGAAATGAAAGACTTATAATAATGAAGACTAATTATTGGCTCAGAAAATAGTATACTAGAACATAAATCCAAGAGCTTGAAAAATCGAAATATAAAAAATATACTTATAATGAAATAGGGAGATTACTAGCTAACCTACACAAGACAAAAAAAGGAGAAAGCACCAATATATATATTTAGAAATAAGAATGGGAAAGTAATCATAGATATGGAACAAATTAAATAAATTTTAAGAAAATGCTTTGCTTATATTTATGTAAGCAAATGTTAAAAAAACTGGATTATTTTCTAGGAAAGTGAAAAATTCCAAAATTGATTATATTGGGTTGGCCAAAAACTCCATTCAGGTTTTTCCATAATAGTTTATGGTCAACCCAATAAAATCAATTTTGGAAATTGTCCATCTTTTTGGTCAACTCAGTATTATAAATGGAACTGAAGCCAACCAATGGATTGTCGGGGAACAAGGTGAGAAACTTGCCAAAATGGGCCGTCCCCTCCCCAGTCTGCCCAGCTGAGACAAATAGCCTCATGGCATTATAGACAAAGAAATTTAAGCATTCTCCATTTCTGGACATTTATGATTTGTAAAAAGTCTTTTTCAAGCAAAGTTTGAAGACTACAAAAGAAACAGTCCAGAGTTTTATTTAAACCAGAATGATACAGATTTCAAATCCCAAGAAGCATAAAAAGAATAATAGAGATGAAGTTAACTTATGAATAGCAATAGAAAACCCTAATCAAATAACAGCAAATGGAAACAATGAAAAGAAAGATTTCCTTTAATAGCATTTTAAAAGAAAGACAGAACCACAACCAAGTGGGGCTTACTCCAGGAGTTAAAGATAATTCAGTATTTCAGTGTTTTCTTATGCTTCATTTATTATCATTCTGATTTTAAAAAAATATTTAATGAAATAGGAATTGGGGAAACTCTTAACATGCAGATATTTCCTTAATAAAACAAAAATATATCTCATGCCAAAGTTAGCATTATTCATAATGATGGAACTCCCTCCCCCCCGCCTTTTTTTTTTTAGTTTGGCCACATTGCACAGCATGTAGGATCTTAATTCCCTAGCCAGGGATCAAACCTGGACTCTGGTAGTGAAAACAGAGTCTTAACCACTGGACTCCCAGGGAATTCCCTGATGGAAACACACTAAAATGATTAAAGTCAGGCTGCCCACTCTCAGTACTGTTTTCTTGTAGTTTCTCCAGCTGATGAACCAATAAGAAAAGAAAGAAGAGTATAAAAATTGTAAGGGAAGAGACAAAATTGTTATCATTCTCAAATGTTATGGTCATGTAACTGTGAAAGCCAAGAAATCAACTGAAAAAAAACAAACTGGAAGCAGTAAGCAGATTCAGTGAGGTTGCTGATTCCCAAACCAATATACAAAAATCATTAACTTTCCTAAATAAAGCAACACTTTACTAGTTAATATAATGGCATGGAAAATGTGAAAATATGTACAATCTCATTCCTATTTTTTTTAACTTTTTATGTTGTATTGGATATAACTGATCAATAACATTGTGATAATTTTACATGAACAGTGAAGTGACTCAGCCATACATATACATGTATCCATTCTCCCCCAAACTTCCCTCACATCCAGGCTGCCACATAATACTGAGCAGAGTTCCATGTGTTGAAATCAAATGAAAACAAGAACTTTTTCACTTATCAGATTCATAAGGTTATTAATAAAAAGGGATAGTATTTAAAAGTATAGGGAATTAGACATTCTTATAAAATGTTGGTGAGAGTGTAAAATTGGTACAGCTTATTTGATGGGCAATTAAACATTACCTAGCATCCTAAAAATATATATACACCCTTTGACCCAGCTATTCCACATCTAGGAATTTATCCAACAGATAACATTCATAGACGCATTTGCACAAATACATATATACAAGGGTGTCTAGTGTAGCATGGGTTGAGATGCCAAAAGATTGTAAGGTCAGACATTTCCAGCAACAGGGTACTGTTTAAATATATTTGGAATAGAACACTATATGGCTGTTTAAAAGAATAAAGTAAGTTTATATGTATGGATGGGCTTCCCAGGTGGCTCAGGAGTAAAGAATCTGCCTGCAGTGCAGGAGCTGCAGGAGATTCAGGTTTGATCCATGGGTCAGGAAGACCCCCTGGAGGAAGGCATGGCAACCCACTACAGTATTCTTGCCTGGAGAATCCCATGGACAGAGAAGCCTGGCAGTTTGCAGTCCATGGGGTTGCAAAAAGTTGGACATGACTGAAGTGACATGCATATGTACAAATATGGAACGATCTCTAATACATATTTTAAGACAAAAAATCCATGAGATATTGAATGGTGCTGGCCTGTAGTATCCTCCCACTTGTGTCAAGAAAAAATAATATATATATATATTAACAGTAATTTCTCTGAGGATAAAATAAAATAAGTACAATCTTATGAACAGGTGACCAGAAGCTTGGACATGATGGAAGATTTGCTTTTTTATAAGGTTTAATGTTTTGCCATGGGTGTGGGTTATTTTATTTTATTTTTTACTAATTTTTTAAAGTTTTTTTTTTATGTGGACCATTTTTAAGTCTTTATTGAATTTGTTACAAGATTGCTTCTGTTTTATGTTTTGGGGTTTTTTGGCCAAGAGGTATATGTGATCTTAGCTCCCTGACCAGGGATCGAACCTGCACTCCCTGCCTTGGAAGGTGGAGTCTTAACCACTGGACCACCAGGGAAGTCCCTTACTTTTCAATTAAGATGGTCAGTATCAAAATGTGAATGAATCCAATGTTCATCTCTTCATCCATCTGTTCATTCAGAGAGCAGGTACTGAGCCTTCTGCTCCTTCCCCTCCCAACTTGGGTACCAGGTACCAAGCTAGATAGAGGGAAGAGACAGCAAGGGATAAGGCATGCTTGTTCTGGTTTCCTCCTTTGTAAAGGTTTAACCGTCTTGACCAGGGTTTTGCTACTCAAAGTGTGGTTGTCGACCAAGAGTATTGGCATCATCTGGGAGCTCGTTAGAAATGCAGCATCTTGGAGCACATCCCAGATCCGCCTTTGAGTCAGACTCAGCATTTTAACACAGTCCCCAGAGGATGCTTAATATGGTTTGAAAGCACTGTTCTAGGGATCATCCCCAAATCCTGTATCCTCACTTGGTAGTATATGATTTCTGGACTAGAAGAGAGAGGGCATAGTGACAGCTGCTGGGAATACGCTGACTGTACTCATAGGAGTTGGGGTGTGTGGGGGGGAGAGGTTAAATACCCACAGTCCAAATTGTACTATAACTACGTTAATGTTGGTTCTGTCTTTCTCTCAGGAGTTAACAACAAAATAGCCTTGCTGTGCTGTTGCTATGGCAACAGGGTCTAATAGCGCTAGTATTTTTTCCCACAGCAGTAGCCTCCTGGCTCCTCTCTCTGCCTCCAGCCAAGCTTGTTTTCTGTTAATCAAAGTTGAAATCAAGCACGTGGCACTAGGGACAATCGCAGTCCCTGTGTGACATGGCAGGTGCACTTATTGCCTGACTCTGCATTAATTTAGGACCTTTCAGGATCATGCTCAGCCTCCCTTTCCCACAGAGAGAAAAACAGCTTCTTTGCCAATCATGTATTTTCCATTTTTAAATTTCTATAGTATTTTTTTCCATAGATAATAAAAAATTAGAAAATGCAGATGAGTAAAAAGAAATACACAATCTCTCCAAATTCATACACGTATCTCCTTGTTAGCGACTGTGCATCACTCCATGGTGGGGTAAAATGAAATGGTGTGTGTGAAGCACTTGGTGCTCAGCCTGGTACATAGTGAGCCTATGAATCATGGGTATCTTTGTCCCTTACCCCCAGGTGATGAGGCAGGTCCAGGTCACACACCTTCCCTTGCGGTTCTAATGCCTACCTTCATCTCTAGCATTAGAGCCTTTCCAAAGAGCTTTCCTAGGCATTTCTGGTGTAGACACACAGACTCACAATTGTCCTTGTCTGAAGGACAGTGCCTGGAAGGCAAGCATCCTCTGAAGGAAGCACCGACTCTGTGGCCTGGATCACACCTCAATTCTTAAAAAACCTTCTCTGTAGCTGCCTCTTTTTTCTTGCCTGTTTTGAAACAAATATCTAGGGAACTAGGAGACAAGAAGGCCAAGTGGACCAGTTCCCGGATCTCTACCAAGGCTTACCTACTTCATGAATGTGGCAACTGTGCTCCAAAGAAGTAACATGATGTCATACACCCAACTAATGGCAGAGGAGCACTAGATAGCTTTTCTGGTTCTTCCATCACATTAGAAAAATTTCAGTGTTTTATCAGATGATAGCATATTGCAGTAAAGTGTCTCCATCTTGCATGCACAGTTCAGTGACATTTCTCATATGTGACCACCACCTCCATCACAACATAGAACATGGTACCCCAGGAAGCTCCCTCATGCCCCTCTCTATTGGTACCCTACCAAAGAGAAATGCTATCAGCCCAGATGAGTTTTACCTACAACTTGTGGTTCTGAGGGTCAGAGGAGCAGATATTGCTACCACCATTTTATGTCCCAGAACTTTGTGATCCACCTTAAGTAACACCTGATGGCTCAGAGAGAAGAATCTACTTGTAACGTAGGAGACTAGAGTTCGATCCCTGGATGGGGAAGATGCCCTGGAGAAAGAAATGGCTACCCACTTCAGTATTCCTGCCTGGAGACTTCCATGGACAGAGGAGCCTGGTGGGCTGCAATCCACAGGGTTGCAAAGAGTGGGACACAACTGAGTGACTAACACTTTCACTTTAAGTGACAACAATGACTAATATGTGCTGATTGCTTCCTCTGTGCCAGGCACTGGGTGTATGAATATCTCATTTAATGCTCACAACTCTGTGAGGCAAACATAGTTGCCATCTGGCATCTGTTGACATTCATCTATTTACCTGTCTCTCTCTATATCTATCCATCTATCTAGCTATTATCTATCATCTATATCTTTTATCCATCCATCACCTATCTTCTATGTATCTATTATCTGCCCATGCATCATCCATCCATCTATGTTACACTGCTGCCCTTTGCTGGTTAAGCAATCCTTTAAGGCTGTTTATTTGCATTGGATGTGGGACTGGCTGGATCCTCTAAGCACAAACTGGAACAAGGTGACCAAGTCCCTGTTTTTGTGGGACTGAGAGGGTTCCCAAGAGGTGAGACTTGTACTTTGTAAATTGGGAAAGTCCCAGGCAAGCCAGGAGGAGGTGGTCACTCTCACTGGAAGCCAGGGGACAGATTGAACACTGTGTCTCTTCTTGCTACCTCCAAACCTTGATGGCATGGGTGTCCCGGAGAATAAGAAAGTACCCTCTTCTGCAGCTGGACACAGAGACCTGACCTGGAAGTTACAGGAGCTGGTGGGAGGGGGCACCCAGGGGAAGGTAGGACACTTGCAGGCCCTACAGCAAAGAAATGAGCAGACAGATTAGCAAGCAGAAACTGATGAGAGATTGGGATTGACAAACAAACACTACTATGTATAAAATAGGTAACTAAAGAGAACAGTAGTCATGACGGATGTGAGAGTTGGACTATAAAGAAGGCTGAGTGCTGAAAAATTGATGCTTTCGAACTGTGGTGCTGGAAGACTCTTGAGAGTCCTTTGGACAGCAAGGAGATCAAACCAGTCAATCCTAAAGGAAATCAACCCTGAATATTCATTGGAAGGATTGATGCTGAAGCTGAAGTTCCAATATTTTGGCCACCTGATGCGAACAGCCAACTCATTGGAAACGACTCTGATGCTGGGAAAGATTGAGAACAAGAGGAGAAGCGGGTGACAGAGGATGAGATGGTTGGATGACATCACCTACTCAATGGACATGAATTTGAGCAAACTCCGGGAGATAGTGAAAGACAGGGAAGCCTCGAGTGCTGCAGTCCATGGGGGTCACAAAGAGTTGGACACGTCTGAGAGAGTGAACAACAGCAATGAGAACCTGCTGGACAGCACAGGGAACTCTTCTTAGTGCTCTGTGGTGACCTGAATGGGAAGGAAATCCAAAAAAGGGGGATAATGTATATATATAGCTGATTCACTGCTGTGCAACAGAAACTAACACGATAGCTGCCAGCCTCACGCTCACCTCTAAAGCTCACCCTGGACCTTGTCCTGTGGGCACCAACCAGAAGGACACAGGGAAGAGAGCCCTGGGAGATGCAGTTCAGCCTGGCCAGGCTGGCTCACCAGAGAACTGCCCTCTCTTACACATGGGAAGTGAGCCTCAGAGAGGCTGGTTCACATTCCCAGGCCCACACAGCTAGTAAGGCTCACTCTGTGGCTCCTGAGCCTCCTCCTAACCCAGGCTACAGCTTGCAGGCTGTGGGGACTCAGCTATAACAAGAGCTGGGCAGAGCTCCAACTTCAGCACCTGGGACTCAGGGAATGTCGCTGTGCAGAGACATGTGGTGTGGAGGAGAAGCCCTTCAGAGTGGGGGTCTTCAGGACTTCCCTGCTGGTCCAGTGGTTAAGATGCCATGCTTCCAACACAGGGGGTGCAGGTTTGATCCCTGATCAGGGAACTAAGATCCCACGTGTCATATATGGCCCCCCAAAAAAGAGAGAGCGGGAGTCTGATATTGTCCTGACCCACTTGTATAGTATCAAATATAAGTTAATTAACCTCAGTTAATTAACTGACAAACCTCAGTTTTTCCAACCTGCAAAGTGGGTTCCTCATAGTACCTCCCTCCCAGGATTTGGGGAAGGATTAAGGGAGATGATCCGAGGACTTGGAAGGCCAGTTATAATCTGTTATTCAGGAGCCATACACACCTGCAGGCTTCTGCATTGTAGGTAAAGTTTTGGGGCTGAATTGTAGGGTAGGAGTCATTCTTTCTCAGCCTCAGGACCTCCCCCCAGTCCCAGGAAGACTGAGATGGAGGAGGTTGGATGCCCCATCTTACACAGGGCCAGTGGGGATTAGGCTCAACTCAGACCCTGGGGTGGTGGCATTAGGGGCCCTGCAGGGTCAAGACAGTGTGGGGCTATGGAGGAGGGGTACCTGTCAGGCCTTGGAAATTAGCTCCTGAAGGATCTACCTGCCCCCACTTCCCTCCCCTAGCAGAACAGCAGGCATTCAGAGGAGGGTCTTTGAGGCACAATCTGCCGCTCTGGCAGCCCATGGTGAGTCCTGAGTCTCAGGACAGCCCGGCTGGAGAGGGAGAAATGGAGTAGCACCCTCCCAGCCCCCCCATGCTGCGGAGGCCAGCTCACCAGGTGCCCAGAGTTCAGTGCTAAATTTAGAATCCAACTTCTTAGCAAGCTCAGTCTTTGTTTAGTCAGAGGCGAAATTCAGGGCTGATGAAACTCACCTGCCTGTCACTGCCTGACTGGCAGGTGCCACTGCCCTGGGAAGAGGCACAGAATGCTGATCAAGCCCGTCGTCCCTGGCCACTGCCTGGCCACTTCCTGTCTGTCCCCAGACCTCAGCTGTTCAACCACCACAGCAGGTCTGTGACCCTAGGCGTGTGGTCCGGGAGCCTGATACGGCACTGCTGCCTCGAGCCCACTCTGTGTTCTCTGGGGTGGGGGTGAGTCCAGCTTTTCATCCAGGAGCTTCTGCTGTTTTCTGGATTTAACACCAGGAAGGTTGGGCTCAGCACTGGGGCTGTTGGGCCCCAGGGACCCTGTCTAGTGGTTTCAAGGATCAGTTTTTTCCCAAGGCCAGCTCAGAGCACTGACTCAGTGGAAGTCAGGCTGGGAGCTGATGGAGCACCTACTTCCCAGGTGGCTCTCTGGTAAAGAATCTGCCTATCAATGCAGGAGACATGGGTTTGATCCCTGGGTCAGGAAGATTCCCTGGAGAAAGAAATGGCTACCCACTTCAGTATTCTTGCCTGGAGAATTCCATGGACAGAGGTGCCTGGCAAGCTACAGTCCATGTGGTCACAAAGAGTCAGACACGACTAAGCAACTAACACACACGAATGCAGAGCTGATACATGCTCAGGGCACTGCATGAGATGCTCAGTAGATGGTGAGAGCTATTTACAGAGTTATGAGAGCTGAGAGGGATCCAGAGAGGTATAAAGGGATGACCCTTGCGGGGTTGGTAGAGCTTTGTGGAAGAGATGATAACAGAACAGAAATGAGAAGCTGAATAGAGCAAGGGAAGGACAGTGCAGGGAAAGATAGTCTGGGATAGAGACCATCGTCTCCCAAGATGGGACACCAAAGCATATTTTCTGGGAGCAGCGAGGATTGTCTGGATGGCTGCAGTGTAGACTCCTAGCTGGGCTGTGGCAGGAGATGAGCCTGCATGGTGCTGTGGGGCCCTTTGAGTGATGGTCCCAGAATTTTGAGCTGGGGGGTGGGTTGTGTGCCTTCGTTGGGGCACAGGGACCCACCCGGGGGGGTAGGGATGTGAGCAGATTGGCCTTGAGACTTCGCTCCTCATCCTGGGATGCTTTTTTCCATGATTAGTTTTTATAAAAATCTCTCTTCTTGCAATTCCCTAGTGGTCCAATGGTTAAGAATCTGCCTGCTGATGCAGGGTACACGGGTTTGATCCCTGATGCGGGAAGATCCCGCATACCTTGGGGCAATTAAGCCTGTGTGCTGCAAATACTGAGCCTGTGCTCTAGTGTTTGGGAGCTCCAACAAAGAGCCCATGTGCCACCAACTACTGAAGCTTACGAGCCCTAGAGCCCATCCTCTGCAATAAGAGAAGCCACCACAAGGAGAAGCCTGTGCACCTCAACTAGACAGTAGCCCCCGCTTACAGCAACCAGAGACAGCCCACACGCAGCAACAGAAACACAGTGCAGCCAGTAAATAAATAAAATTATATAAAAATCTCTCTTCTGGAATCTTAGAGTACCCTCAAGCCAACAGCCAGCAAAAACCCAGTCATACAGCTGCAAAGAAATGGATTCTGGTAATAATCAGCATGAACTTGGAATTGGATTCTTCCCCAGTCAAGCCTCCAGACGAGAAGGCAGCCCAGTCAGCACCTTGATCGCAGCCTCGTGAGACCATGAGCTGAAGACACAGCTAAGCTTTGCCTGGACTCCTGACTCACCAAACCATGAGATGATAAATTGTGTTGTTCAAGCTGCTATACTGGTGGTCACTGGTCATTAGCATGGAAAACCAGTAGAATATCCGTTCCTACACTCTAAGCCACTATATACTAATCAAAGTTTTTATCCTTTCAGTGTATTTTTTATTCCAATTTTTTAAAAGTTTTTTTTATTAAAAATGTGGGTCTTGGTTGCTGTGCAGGCTTTTCTCTAGTTGTGGCGAGCAGGGGCTATTCTCTAGTTGTGGCGAGTGGGCTTCTCATTGCAGTGGCTTCTCTTATTGCAGAGCAGAGGCTCTAGGTAAGTGGGCTTCAGTCGTTGTGGATCATGGGCTTAGTTGCTGAGGCACATGGGATCTTCTTGCACCAGCGATGGAACCTGTGTCCCCTATATTGGCAAGCAGATTCTTTACCACTGGACCACCAGGGGAGTCCACAGTTTTGTATTATATCCAATGTATTAATAGATAGTAAATTAACATGGTAAATTGTAAACCTGTAAGAGAGCTATAGTAGATGGTCTTGCTTCCCTGGTCCCAATTACTCTGTCTCCTTCCCCAGGGACAGTCTGTGTTACCAGTTTCTTGTTCATTCTTCAAGGGAAGTTCTGCATATCTATGTGCAAATACCACTACATGCATATTTGAATTTTGCATGAATGGCATTCTACCATATATGCTGTTTTGCACCTTGTTTTCCAGTTAATGTGTCTTGGAGATTATTCTGCATCAGCACAGTCAAAGTTCTTTCTTTTTACATAGATGTATTGTAACTCATCGGAGAAGGTGATGGCACCCCACTCCAGTACTCTTGCCTGGAAAATCCCATGGACAGAGGAGCCTGGTAGGCTGCAGTCCATGGGGTCGCGAAGAGTCGGACATGACTGAGTGACTTCCCTTTCACTTTTCACTTTCATGCATTGGAGAAGGAAATGGCAACCCACTCCAGTGTTCTTGCCTGAAGAATCCCAGGGATGGGGGAGTCTGGTGGGCTGCTGTCTATGGGGTCACACAGAGTCAGACACGACTGAAGTGACTTAACATTGTCACTCATACAGCATATTAAACCTAGACAGCTTGTCAAAAGCAGAGACATCACTTTGCTAACAAAGGTCCATATAGTCAAAGCTATGGTTTTTCCAGTAGTCATGTACGAATGTGAGAGTTGGATTATAAATAACGCTGAATGCCGAAGAATTGATGCTTTTCAACTGTGGTGCTGGAGAAGACTCTTGAGAGTCCCTTGGACAGCAAGGAGATCCAACCAGTCAATCCTAAAGGAAATCAGTTCTGAAGATTCATTGGAATGAATGATGCTGAAGCTGAAGCTCCAATACTTTGGCCACCTGATGCAAACAGCTAACTCACTGGTAAAAACTCTGATGCAGGGAAAGATTGAAGGCAAAAGGAGAAGAGGATGGCAGAGGATGAGATGGTTAGATAGCATCACTGACTCAATGGACATGAGTTTGAGCAAACTCCATGAGATAGTGAAGGACAGGGAAGCCTGACGTGCTGCAGCCCATGGGGTTGCAAAGAGTCAGAGACAACTTAGTGACTAAACAACAAATCAGCACTTAATACCTTATTGACAAAGCAGAAATAGAGTCACAGATGTAGGAAAAAACTTATGGTTACTGGGGGTTGGGGGAGAGGTGGGGAAGGAATGAATTGGGAGACTGGGATTGACATATACACGCACATATACATAAAATAGATAACTAATAAGAACCTGTTGAATAGCACAAGGAACTCTCCTCAGCACTCTGTAATGGCCTATATTGGAAAAGAATCTAAAAGAGTGGATATATGTGGTTGTCTAACTGTGCTTTACACCTGAAACTAACACAATATTGTAAATCAACTGTACATCAATAAAAATAAAAAAAAACAGTCTCTAATTGGTGGACTTCTAGGAAGCATTCCATCTTTTGTTCTTACAAACAGTACTGTAACACGACTTTGTACATTTGTGATTTGATGCATGTGTAAGTATCTCTGCAGGAGAAATTTCTGAAAGTGGAAGTTTAGGGTGAAATTGTGCATAGCTTTATATCAGCAATGAATATTGCCTCTCTTCCAGAACTCATTACAATTCATTCTTTGCCGACAATTTATGACAGCTCCTGTTTCTCTTACCCTCTCCAAGACAGTATCAATCATTTTGCTTCTTGGCAAACCATCTCTCTGGTTAAAAAAATAGTTTATCTTGTACATTTAATTTGAGGTTTAGTATATTTTTATAGGTTCAAGAAGCATGTGTGTTTTCTTTTCTGAAATCTTTGTCCACTATTCTTCTTTGTTTGCTGGTCCTTTTTAAATCCCAGGTTGATTTGTAGAGCTCTTTATCCATTAGGATAATTAGCCCTTTGTCTGTGATACAAATTGCAAATACTATATTTCCCCTAGATTGCATTTTGATTTTGCTTATGGTGATTTTTGCAATGATTGCTTCTACAGAGTCCAATTTATTAGACTTTCCATCCCTGGCTTTCCCTTCCCTCCCTGGCTTTCCCTTTCCTCCCTCCTCCTCTCCTTCCCAACTTCTGAGTTTATTATACTTGGGAAGTCCTTCCCTATTCTGAGACAAAAACAAAAACTGCCCATTATTGTGCTTCAGAAATGGCAGGTTCATATGGCACAAGGAAGTCAGTTTCTTTGAAATTGACCAATAAAAGGACCTCTGGTATGAACAACAGAGAAAAGAGAAACTTTAGTCTTTAAAGCTGGAACGTGGAGGCAGGTGCAGTCTGGGCAAAGACTGGGCGCATCAGTCCAGGAGATCCCAGCCCAGGTTAGCCTGACTCCCCCAGTTTGGGTACTCAGATTTTGTCCCAATTTTAGGCTCTGTCACCCTGGGAACCTGAGGTCTATGTTGCCAACAAGTGCCAGCATCTTTACCTGTAAAATAGGAAAGCCATTACTTGTCCCACCTTGCCTGCCTTGCTGGGTGGCTGTGAGGAACAAGTGAGGCCAGTGAATGTGAAAAGGCCTTCATGACTACCCAGTCTGGGGCTTCCTTGGTTAATCCATGGTTAAGACTCCACCCTTCCAATGTAGGGGGCATGGATTCGATCCCTGGTTGGGGAACAAAAATCCCATGTGACTTGAGGTTTGACCAAAAAAACTTTTTTAAAATAAATAAAAATATCCAGGCCTTTGTGCAAGCACACTGACCTCCTTAATTATCTGGGACGCAAACATCCAGCTGAATCAACACCAATGGCTCTACTGTCCTCAGAAGCATCTGGCTAGAGAACTCCAGGTTTTCTTGCCCTCTCTTTTCCCCACATGCAAGGAGTTGCCTAGACTCATTGATTCTAATTGCTAAAAATTCTCTTGCCTGTGTCTTCTCTTGTCTACTTTAACCATCATTGCCATTGTTCTGCATTCATGATTTCATGGTTGAACCATTGCGATAATGGTTCTCAGTGTCTGCTGGTCACTGGTCCTTTTATCTCTCCCACACTTCTGCTCCCAGAGTTGGGCCCTGGCTTGTCCTTGGAAGGCCCCTGGCCACACCTGGTTGGAGTCAATTAAATATGAATATAGAGGCAGACCAGGGGATTGTGTCCCAGTAGCTGCCCCCTGTTCACCTGCCCACAGACCCCAGTTTAGTGCAGTAGCTGGTGAACAGGGCTCTGCTGCATCCCAGGGGTGTGCCTCTTTGCTATTTTAAGCCAATCATGGTGATGAAGATTCTACACCCTTTGTCAGCAATTGGCTTAGGAATGGTGTGGGACACAATTCTGGCCAATGAGATGTGATGGAAGGACTGCCAGGGGAATTCTGGGAAAGGTTTTCTTGCTCTGAAAAGGTGAGAGCTAAGAAGTCCTGTTCTGCAGCTGCTTGTTGATGGTCGCTGTGCAATGCCTGGAGCCGAGATAGACGTTTGGAGACCAGAATGAGAGGGAGATGAGCCACCTCAAGCTATCAATGGCAGAAAGGAAAGAGAAAACGAATCTGGGTGCATAACAATGTTGAACTGCTGAAGTCATCACGGTTCAATCGCCTTGCCTCTGGGCTGCTTCTGTGAGATAGTAGCTGTGTGCACTGGATTGCACACAGCTGTACTGGATTCTGTGACTTGTAGCCATGAGTAGTCTCACTGCTAAAAAAACATCACGATGACATCTATTGCTATAACAGTGGCCTGGCTGGGACAGAGCTGCCATGTGGCTACCCTGTCACTGGGAAAACCTTGTTCGCCAGGGGTCTGTTTGCTGGTGTTTGTATGTGTGGGGCTTGTTGGCTTAGAAGAGGAGGGAGGGTTTGGGTATGAGCAGTGGTGGTAGAGATGGGGAGATGGGGAGATGAGGAGAATGGGGGCATAGTGATTGTCTTCTTTCTTCCCTCCCTCCACTGCTTGCCCTGGGGCTGCTCTAGGAATCAGCTATGTGCCTTGTTAGAGAGAGTAGGGCCAGGACATGAAAGTCATGCTCAGGAAGGGTGTTGAGAGACCCTGAGCCCAAGCTGCTTCAGGGCCCAGCAGGCAGGAATAAGTGGTTACTAGGGCTGGGTTAGGAAGCTCTGCAGGAGTCCAGTTGGGGAGCAGAAATAGGCCTGGCCCAGGACAGTGGCCAGGGGGCGAGGAGGGGGCTGGCTAGCCCTCCGTATGGGAAGGGAGGAGGAGAGAAGAGCCCACCCAGGGCTTCTTGGGTGAATGACTGCAGAGCCTGGACCCCACACCCGGCAAGCTGGGAGTGACGCATCCTGACATGCCCTTTGGCTTCGTGGAGATGTCATGGTGCTGGGGCCAGAGTGCGTCACAGGAGATGTTACATGGGTAGATGTCCTGGGGAGCAGGAAAGAGTCCTGACTCCCTCCCTTGGTTTGGAGGTAGACGTGGGAACAAGTCACAGATCTGGGCAATGGGCCTCAGGTCTATGGCAGGTGGTGTCTGGCAGAAGCAGGGGTGATGGCAGCTGGTGGGAGGAGCCTGGCAGTAAGTATCTTGCTTGCATTTCTAAAAACATTTTATTTTGTACTGAAGTATACCAGTTGTTAGTAACAATGTTGTGATAGTTTCAGGTGAACAGCTAAGGGACTCATCCATAAATATAGGTGTATCCATTCTCCTCGAGGCTCAGATGGTAAAGAATCTGCCTCCAATGCAGGAGACCCTGGTTCGATCCCTGGGTCAGGAAGATCCCTTGGATAAGGGAATGACACCTACTCTAGTATTCTTGCCTGGAGAGTCTTATGGACAGAGGGGCCTGGTAGGGATACAGTTTACCAGGTCACAAAGAGTTGGACACGACTGAGTGACTAACACACTTTTCATTTGTTTTTCCCCAAACTCCCCTCCCATCCAGGCTGGCACATAACATTGAGCAGAGTTCCCTGTGCTATACAGTAGGTCCTTGTTGGTTACCCATGTTAAATATAGCCATGTGAACTTGCATTTTGAACCCACCAGTGCAGGTTGGTACAGGAGTGAGGGTACCACCTTGTGTTCACAGAGGCCCCCTGCCACCAGGAGAGGGCAGCATTGCAGTTTTGTGCAGGGGCCTGGGCGTCTAGCAAGGCAGGTCCACAGATCTGTAGCCTGGACTTGCTCCCTGACTGCCACCTGGATTTTCCTAAGACTACACAGGCCTTTCCATATTTGTTCCCTCCTTCCCCACTCTGACAGGCGTGCTCAGATGCAGTACAAGTCTGGCCTTCGTGTTGGTGACAGGTGGGCACCTGTAGCTGGATTCTGTTGCCATAGCGACCAAGTAGGGAAAACTGCCCCAAACCCCAGAGACTGATGAGAGCCCAGAGCCAGCCCACTTTGCTCCATCACTGCATTTTCCCAGGCACTATTGCATGAATGTGTCCAGGGTGATACAGGGATTTTCTGAGAGGAAATTTACGTGGATGAGGTATTAGAGGTTTGACCGAAAAATATCATCTCCCTTCCTTTCCTCATATATAGCTGCCACAACCAGCCACAATATGCAACTTCCTGTCTGCTTGTCAACTGGCAGCCAGCACTAGAAAACACCCCCACTTCTGGTTGACACACAGGGTTTTGGAGGATAAGGTATTCCTGTTTCAGAGCATTATTCAGAGTGGTCCGAAAATTTATGATTGCTCCCCCATGTGACCTGGCATTGGTCTGGGGAATGTCTTAGTCATCTCAGGCTGTCAGAACAAAATTCTGCACCATAGACTGGGTGGCTTAAGCAATAAATGTTTCCTTCTCTGAGACTGGAAAGTCCAAACGTGAGGTGTCGACTGATTCAGTGTCTTGCGAGGACTCTGTTTCTGGCTTGTCGATAACCGCCTTCTTGCTATGTGCACACCTGGCCTTTCCTCCATGTGTGTGCAGAGAGGGAAAGAGCAAGCTGGCTGGTATCTCTCCTTTTTAGAGTGCTAGTCCTGCCACGAGGGTTCTATCATCAGGATCTCGACTAACTCAAATCACCTCCCAGCGGCCACAGCTCCAAATGTTGATACTATCACGATTGGGTTTAGAGCTCCGACACATGAATTTGGGTGGATAAGCATTCAGTCTGTAACATGGGCTTGCACAAATTGAAAGTGACCCTACAAAAGCTATCAGGAGGGACTTCCCTGGTGGTACAGTGGATAAGATTCTGTCTGCCAATGCAGGGGACACGGGTTTGATCCTTGATCCAGAAAAATACCTCCTGCTGCGGAGCAACTAAGCCTGTGGGCTGCAACTGTTGAGCCCGTGAACTGCAACTACTGAAGCCCACCACCCTAGAGCCCGTTCTCCCCAGTGAGAAGCCTGTGCACTGCAACTAGAGAATAGCCTCCACTCATCACAACTAAAGAAAAGACCAGGCAGCAACAAAGACCCAGCACAGCCAAAAATAAATAAATAGTGTTTTAAAAACCTATCAGGATATTCTTTCATTCATTCATCCATCTGTTCATTCATTCATTCAATGATTCTACTGAGTGCCAGACAGTGTTCAGTGTCCTAACAGAGAAAAATTCCTGCACTATGAAGCTTACCTTTTAGAAGCAAAAGGTGGGAAAATTAATAAGTAAGCAAGTAATTATAGAATCAGTGGGTAACAAGTGCAATCAAAGAAGCCTAAGGGGTGGGGGGGAATTGTGGGGATGATAGAGGGAGATTTGCTCTTTTTATGGAGTCATCAGGAGGACCTGGTGGAAAGAGGCATTGAAACAGAGGTTTAATGGCAGCTATAGAATGAGTCTTGCAGATTTTCTACTATAGAGAACATTCCTGACTGAGGCCACAGTTAACCAAGCTTTAATATCCACTGCTGCATTCATATGAAGCTTACATCTTCCACAGCTGCTTCCTGTCAATGACTGACCTCTCCTGGGAGCCTGGGACCCTTCGCCAACAAACTGGCTCAGAGATTTTGCTGAAACTTCCTAAGACAACACCAAACTCTAGGGCTCTTCCATTCTGCATTTTTTCTTCTTTTCTCCCCTTGGGGTCAGACTTGTGTCACTGTCAGGCCTCAACCCCGTGCTCCATCCTTATTTCCTGTCACAAAGGCATTTCCCTCCATTAAAACCTGGCATGATTAACCCCAACTCAGCATCTGCTTCTTAGAGGACTAGGAGTCACACAGGCTTGAAGGAAGTTAGAGAGAAAGCCATATGATGGTTAAGGGAAGAGTGTTCCAAGCTGAAGGAACAGAGCTGCAGGGGTCCTGAGGCAAGAGCTGGCCTGGGTTGTGTTAGATGCAGGATGTGATTTGACTCTATGCATATGCTCACAGATCAGCAGTAAAGGACCCACCTGCCAACGCAGGAGACACAGGTTTGATCCCTGGGTTGGGAAGATCCTCTGAAGGAGGAAATGGCAGCCCACTTCAGTATTCTTGCCTGGGAAATCCCATGGACAGAGGAGCCTGGCAGGCTACAGTCCATGGAGTCACAAAGAGTCTGCGACACACATGCATGCACACACTCTAACTTAATGCTCGTAAGCTCAGAGATGCTAACAGAAGACGCCTGGGTCAGCAACAAAGGACTGCAGTACTTTGTCTAAAGTACTAAACCAGCAACACATTCCGTTGGTTGAGACTGGCCAATAGGACAGTCCAGATTCAAGGGGAGGGAACAGGGACTCCTCCTCCTGATGGGAGGAATTGCAAAATCAGTTAAAAAAGGCCTGGGTACCAGGAGGGCAATAACTGCAGCCAGTTTTGCAGACAGCTGCCATAGTGATGAGAGGAAACAGATGACTCAGGAGGTTGAGGTCAAAAATTCCCCAAGGAATCAATCCAGGCCTCCCGGGAGTCTTAGTCTTTAACCTTGCCTACGTCTCACTCAGACCTGACCACCCACCCTGCCAAGGCAAGGGCCAGCTGCCTTCCCGCTGTGGGTCTTGGAGAGAACACAGCCTCGACCTTCCCTGCAGGCCTGCGGTGTGTGTGCTCAGTAGATTAGTCCTGTCCGACTGTCTGCAATCCCATGGACTGTAAGCCTGCCAGGCTTCTGTGTCCATGGGATTTTCCAGGCAAGAATACTGAGTGGGTTGCCATTTTCTTCTCCAGTACATTATTATGGTAGCATATATACAATTTAACAACTGAACAGCAACATTAGCAATATATACTATGGTGCGTGTGTGCATGTTCAGTCACTAAGTTGTGTCTGACTTTGCGAACCCATGAATTGTAGCCCTCAAGGCTCCTCTGTCCATGGGATTTCTTAAACAAGAATACTGGAGTGGGTTTCCATGCCCTCCTCCAGGGGATCTTCCTGCCCAGGGGAAAGCAGAGCTGAAACAGATCACGTGAGCCTGTGGTTTTTCACATGCTGTTTGGGTGATGGAGGGAGGGAGCTGGGTGGGGACAGCTGGGAACAACATGCCCTGCCCACTCTGATCCCCCGTTGTAATTGCTCTCCCCTCGCCCCCAACACTTGCCATGCTGCCAGGGTCCAGCTCACAGCCGAATTAGGAAAGCAATTTGTTCATGCGGAATGTGTCTCTGTTGGAAGTTTCTCTCTCATCATTAACTAATTTGCTGTGCTTCGCCTTGGCCCTTGTTATCTATAACCATGGCAACAATGCATAGAGCTCTACACAAATTTATTTTGGACTCTGGGAGTCCAACGATAGTCTATTTCTGGCTCTTGGCTTCAGAGCGGCTGGGTGGGTCTGAAGGCCTGGGGCTGGGGTCAGAGGTCCAACCCTTGATCCTGTGCAGGTCACTGTGTGACCTCTAGCCCAAACTCCTCCTCTGGGGCTTCAGCTTCTCTGTCTGTGAATGTGTGGAGGTTGGAGTTGGGGGTCTCTGAGCATCCTGTGTGCATTTGGATCTAGAGGGAGAGTTCCCCAGCCCACCTGGGAGGCTGTGAACTGACGATGAGTGTGGGGATGTAGGCAGTGGTGTGTGGCTGCCGCAGTTGATGCTCTCCTCTCTCTTTCTGCTAATTTTATGTCCTCACCATGTAATTATACTGTGAAATTCCCTGACTGAAGACAACTTCTAAAATATCCTTCCCCGACTCCCACCACTCACTGTCCAGATTCGTGAATGGGGAAAGTGGGTGTTTGTAGCTTTTGGCGGAAAACGAGATGTTATGCAACCTGCCCATCCTTCTCTGAATTTCCCCAGTGCCGCCCCCACACTGGAATTCAGGAGAGGGCAACGGGGCTTTTCAGGATGGGAAGGTGTGGATCTTAACCTCACTGGGCCTCAGTTTTCTCATCTGTCAAGTGGGGAGAAAAGTATCTTCCTAGAGGGTGATGTGCAAAGACTGTGCCTTCTGGCCAGAGAGACTGTGATGGGAATGTGGGCTGAGCCCACAAGGAGAGTGGGACCGGGACCCTACCCTGCAGTGCTTGCACCTGGACTCACCTCTCCTCCAGCAACAAAACGCAAAGAAACTGTGCAGGACTAAAAATAACTGCATGCATGTGCTGCTGCTGCAGCATGCATGTGCAGTTGGGGCAAATTCTGGACCAAAAGATACGAAGAGATCGAAAAATCCAATTGCCACTTTTGAGGAGCCTGAAGCAAAAGCAGGGCACTGTGCATGTCCCCCGTATACAGCACCACCTAAGGGATGAGGAAACTACCTAAGCCACCCCTCCAGCCCCTACCCTCACCCAGACATACTCCTACTCTCACCCCATATAAGGAACAAGCTCACCCCCACCTCAGGGAGCGAGCAGCAGAGGAATCATTTATTCTCATTCCCCTTTGTACTGCAACAGAGACCCCAATAAAGCCTCTCCTGAATTTCTTGTTTGGCCTCTAGTCAATTGATTAAGGAGGCCAAGAACCCATGTCTGTGACACCTTTTCATTCGACCTTAGGCTGGTGCCTTCACTCTCTGACCCTCAGTTTTCCCATCTGTAAATGGGAGCAATCTTACAGGATGGGGATTGTGAGGGTTAAAAGAAATCCTGCCTCAAAATGCCTGGCGTGGAGTGCACGCTTAGCCACTCATATTTACGGTGATCGTCAGCATAGGTACGATGTCCTCTTATGCCCTGCAGGATCCTCGCAGACCCGGGGGTGTCTTCCCACTCGCTGGCTGTGGGCTGGGTCGCCAGCCTGGAAGACGTGGCCGGGGCCGGCCCCTAATGGACCTGTCAGCTCGATTCCAAGCACATCTTGGAGCTCCCCGCAGGCGGGTGCCAGTGCCACATCGATGAGCCATGTTTCTCTGATGCGCGCCTGACATTTCCTGCCTGCCTGCTTCCCCGGCCCGCCTGGGTCAGCGGTCAGGCTGAGTCACCGCCACTCCCGGCAGGTCCTAGGCACCCACTGCCCCTGGGCACAGGGCGGGAGGAAGTTGGACAGTCGATCTGCTGGTAGGCGTCTCTTTCTCTATATTCTATTTTTTAAAATTAAAATACAGTTGCTTTACGATGTGTTAGTTTCTGCTGTACAATAAAGTAAATCAGCTCTGCTGCTGCTGCTTAAGTCGCTTCAGTCGTGTCAGACTCTGTGCGACCCCATAGATGACAGCCCACCAGGCTCCACCATCCCTGGAATTCTCCAGGCAAAAACACCAGAGTGGGTTGCCATTTCCTTCTCCAAATCAGCTCTATGTATACATATATACCCTCCCTCGGGTGCCTCTCTCTCGTCCCCAACCCACCCCTCTAGGTCATCACAGAGCACTGAGCTGAGCTCCCTGTGCCATACAGCAGCTTCCCACCAGCTAGCTGTTTTACACATGGTAATGTATGTGTGGGGTTTCCCAGGTGGCTTAAGTGGTAAAGAATTCTCCTGTAATGCAGGAGACCTGGGTTCGATCCCTGCATGGAGCAGATCCCCTGGAAAAGTAAATGGCGACCCACTCTAGTATTATCACCTGGAAAGTCCCATGGACAGAGGAGCCTGGCAGCTAGAGGTTGTGGGTTTGCAAAGAGTTGGACACGACTGAAGTGGCTTAGCATGCTCGCATGCAGTGTAGTATGTCTATGTCAATGCTACGCTCCCATTTTGTCCTCCGCTCCCCTGTTATACTCTGAAGCTTTAGAATATGTTTTAACATGCGTGCTTGTTGTTATTCTAAGAGACAGCAGATACTTAGACTAGTTTGGCCATGACTGATCCACTGCACATGTCAACACATGTTGATTTAAACACAGAAGGAGGTCTGGAAAGAACCAGCAAAAGTGTAAGCATTGTGACCTCTTGGGCAGTGACTGGAGGCGACCTTCATAGACAGAAGGAAGGGGTGGGGCTAGCAGAGATATTAACTACCATGGTTTGAGTGAGTGCTCTTCTGTATATCTTATGTTTAAAATTTTTAATTTATAAGATTAAAGACATAAAATGATATGGAGAACTTTGTATCAAAAATTTGAAAACTTAGATTAAAAAGGAAAAGTTTCCAGAAAAATATAATTTACCAAAACTTACTTAAGAGGAATTAAAAATATGAGACTATACCCATTAAAAATCATTAAAAAAATCTTCCCACACAAATAAAGCAGGCTGAAAATGGTAAAAGAAAAAATAATTAGAAATATATGCAAACTTGTCTAGTGCACAGAAAAGAGGGACATTCCCTAAATCAGGTTATTGGGCTAGCACAATCTGGTGAGTTCAAATTAACAATGACAATATAAAAAAATAATATGACGGAGCCAGTCTCCTTCATGCAGTTAGTTCCAAGAACTAAAATACGGGCAGGGCGGCCCCGGCTCAGTGGTAAGGAATCCACCTGCCAGTGCAGTAGACACAGTTTCAATCTCTGGGTCAGGAAGATCCCCTGGAGAAGGGAATGGCAACCCACTCCAGTGTTCTTGACTGGGAAACCCCATGGACACAGAAGCCTGGTGGACTAACAGTCCATGGGGTTGCAGAAAGTCAGACATTATCGGAGTGGGTTTCCAGGTCCTCTTCCAAGGGATCTTCCCACCCCACATTATTACAGGGCAGGGGCAGGGTGCTGTGGGCTCTGACTCTAACTCTGCCACTCACCTGCTGGATGACCTGGGGTGGGTTGCTTGCCCTCTCTGGGCCCCAGAGCTGAGCATCTCCATGGAAGTTGCCCACATCCGCTGGGTTTTGAGGTATTTATTTCCAGGCCCATCCCTACGGACTCTTCTTTCCTTGTGCAGGAGGGCCATTGTGTCTGAGTTGGTGGGAGGGTGCAGCCCTCACCTGTCTGTCCCCAGCTTCCTTGCCTCCAGCCTGCTGCGTTTCCAAGCTGACCCAGCACAAGACAGCCCTTGGCCCACTGCCCTGCCTGTGGCCGCCCCAGACCTGAGATGTTCCTGGGCTCGCACTGGCTTCAGAACCCCAGGCCCCATGTGAACCAGCTTGCAAGGCCTGGGGCTTGGCTCTTAGCTCCCCCGTTTCAGTTTGGGTCCATCACTCTGCCTGGCTCTTCTGGGATTTTACCCTTCTCTGAACCCAAGTGCCCCACCCCGTTCTGCCAGCCAGCTGCCCTGTGGGTTCCTGAGGACACCAACTGTCTCTTCTGAGGCTGGGCACACATGATTGTGCCTCCCTGGACATCGTGCTGGGCTGGAGGTGACCCCCCTCCTCGGATCACCTTGGAGGGGTTCACTGCTCCTTTTCTGAAGATCAGTCTCCACTGCCTCTCCTTTCCATCCCTGGTCTCTGGCTGAGGGTTGCCAAGGGCCTTGCACGCACTTCTCAGCATTTGAGAAGCCCTCAACTTGGGGTGAATTCCACACTCCCTTGATTCAGATGGGTTAGAAATGATGGCAACTGGGACTCCACACAGGGTCCCGGATTAGACGGTTTCATTCAAGCCCATCACTGATCCTACCTGTCCTGTGATCAGACCCTATCATTTCAGTACCCCCCACCGTCAAGTTGGAGAGGACCCTCCTGGCTGATCACCCAAGCATGACTCCCCCTCCCCGATCTAGGGAAATTAATCTTCAATTATCAGGAAATTCTTTGTGATAACCCTCTTCCTATACCTTCCCATGGGGCAAGGATAGAAGCTCCTGGGCTGAGCATGTCTGATTTCATGGCTCAGAGAGCAGGAGATTGCATTTCCTGAACGACACGCCAGCCCTCTCCCCTGATCCTTCCCAGTCCAGCACCTGGAAGGGGCGACTCTCATGCTGGGAGTTCTCTCCAGGGGTCCTGCTAGAGGTGAATCATGTATCTTTGCCCCTAAGCCTCAGATAACTTGGAATATGTGGGCCAAATGGTCTCAACGTACATGACTGCTGTCCACCATTTAATTCTTTCTCTCTCTTTTTTATTTTGATAATTTTGTTTATTTGTTGGCTGTTCTGGGTCTTTGTTGCTCTGTGGGCTCTTCTCTAGCTGTGTCGCACGGGCTTCTCATTGCGTAGGCGTCTCTTGTAGCAGAGCACGGGCTGGAGGGCTCGAGGGCTTCATTAGTCGCAGAGCATGGGCTCAGTCATTGCGACGCGTGGGCTCTGTTGCTTCGTGCTACGTGAGATTTCCTCGGATCAGGGATGGAACCCACATCTCCTGCATTGGCAGGTGGATTCTTTACCACTGAGCCACCAGGGAAGCCTCACCAACCGTTTCTTTAATGCTGATAACTTACTCCTTGTGTGACCACAGTGGTTTCTAGTAGGCGACACCTTCCTGGGTTTAGCAGAAAGCCAGGGGTCAGGATATTTTTGTTGATGGAGATTGCACAGTGTTCTGAGAGGGCCCTGTGACCTGAAGGTGGAGAGCAATGGGGGTGGAGGTGGGGGATGGGAAGGACATGGTTAACGGTGGCCCCAGAGGGTGGGTGATGCCCATCACCTCCCACAACAGTCCCAAGGCAAGGGGTCCCATGACAACTCACAGGACTGTCTAGACAGCGCTGGGCCCAGCGCTTATCACCCGGGAGGATGACTCATGGCGTCTGGGCCTTGTTAACCTGTTCACATGAGTCATCTGAGCCCCCATGGGCCTTGGATCCCTCAACTGTAAAATAGGAATGATGGCAATCACCCGGCTGCCTCCCAGGGATGTGAGGGCTGAATCCGAGAGCCCAAGGTGGACCGTACAGCGCCCGCCCCCGGTACCACCGTGTCGCTTTGTGCAGCCAACAGGTTCTCGCCTCCTGATGGTGGAGCCATCGCCCTTGAGAACAGCACTGCCCACGTGGGGGTCGTTCACAGTGCCTACACTGGAAATCCCTGGGAACCATTCTAAAATCCTGCTGTCAAACAGCGGCTATCCGGGCATTTGCCTGGTGGTCCATTGGGGGTTTAAGACTTCGTGCTTTCAGTCTGGGGGGTGCAGGTTCTATCCCTGGTAAGAGAACGAAGATCCTGTGTGGTGCTCAGCACAGCCATAACGTTAAATTCAAAAAAGAGTGGTTAACTTCAAGTCCTCATGTCCGTGGCATTAGAGGAGCCACCTGATACATTCCTGTCAGGATGGGCCTCCCAGCCCTTCACTCTAGTTGGGCTGCGGAGGGGGCTGGCACAGTGGCCAGGGGGAAGTTCCTGGAAGCCTCCTACACCCTGACAGCCCACAGTGACTTCACATCAGATCGACAGTGAACCTTGCTAGCACAAACTAAATGTACCTCCAACTCAAGTTCTCCTTGGTTTGAACCCAAAATGTGTGCTTCAGTCCTTGCAAGGTGGGCTTGGGGTGTTTTGAGGAATCTAGACCTATTTTTTAAGATTTGGAAGAGGAACTCAAACACTGAGACAAGATGCAAAAGTTTATTGAAAAAGTTGAGAAGGCTCAAATATACCATTTTAACTATAGCTTGAAAAGACATTTTGGAATGTTTCCATACAACAAATAAGAAATCACAGACTCCCAATTTGGACATATATGAAGGTATCCTTTTATTGACATCATTCAGTTAGTTAATTAAGAAACTGAGAGAATATTCAAATAAAAACAAACAGACCAAAAGCTTTAAAGATGAGCAACAGAATTAACAGAAATTATTCTGCTAACACTGACTCAATGGACATGAGTTTGAGCAAACTCAGGGAGATATGAAGGACAGGGAGTCTGACATACTGCAGTCCACGGGTTCGCAAAGAGTCAGACACTACTTAGGGACTTAACAACAGCAACAATTAAGGAGTGAATTAAAGCATATAATTCATTAAAAGGAAGAGATAAATTTTCAACACAGGCAATCAATTCATTCTTGGATTGTTTGATCATCTAATCAATGGAGAGGAGGAATCATATGAACATATTTAGAAAAGAGAATTTCTTGCTGATTTGGAATAAATACTGACATTGACAAAGATAACGTGAACTTTATAACATGCACTACCAATATCTATCAGTAACAAAATGGCCATCAATTTAAAGAGAATTTAAGATAAACCTTTGCAAAAGAAAACTGAAATGCCTTGAAATATTACAGTTTATATGTGAACTATCCTTGATCGAACTTTTCCCAAATAGGTAACAATCCTAAAAATTTATTTGACTTTGCAAACAATAAATTGTGACATTATCAAAACAATAAAATTTTTTCTTCTTATCCACCAGGCCAGAGGAAAGGCTGATTTATTTTTATATTCTCTCTAGCAAAAACAATTGATCTTTCCCACTTCTATCATATGCAGAGGCTATCAGAAATTATGCAGACAAAAGTATTTGAGAGACGCCAGGCATTCTTTTAACAAAATATTATGCTCTATTTATTTACAAAACAGAAACAGACTCACAAACTTAAAGAATGAACTTATGGTTAGCAGAGGGGAAGGATGAAGGGAAGGGATAGTTAGGGAATTGAGGATAGACACGCACACACTGCTCTATTTAAAATGAATAACCAACAAGGACCTCCTGTATAGCACAGGAAATTCTGCTCAATGTTGCGTGGCAGGCAGCCTGGATGAGAGGGGAGTTTGAGGGAAAATGGATACATGTATATGTATGACTGAGTTCCTGAGACTATCACAACATTGTTAATCAGCTATACTCCAATATAAAATAAACAGTTAAAAAAGAATCAAATAAAAAAATTGCAAAAATTACAAAACGATATAATATAAGTAACACTTCACTAAAAGATAGAATAAATATTTTATGTTACACTTTACCCTCTAGTTATTATATATTATTATATATATAATTATTATTTTATGGTATAATAACTAAAGATTTATATTAGGTTTTTAGTGGTGAAAACCTAAAAGAGCCTATATTAGGTTTGTAGTGGTGAAGACTTAAAAAAAAAGTTCTGATTTTTTGTGAAACTGGTAAGATTTTCCAGCTTTAAAAAAAGCATACTTTATAGTGATTTCTTTTCTCATTCTAAATCAATATTATATTTTGTATTCAAATTTGGTTTATATTCCATTTAAGAGGCTTACCACTCCCGTCCACTCACCCCACTGGCCAGGAACACACACACACACACACACACACACACACACACACACAACCCTATGATCTTCCCGTGAAAACCAGAGGCACCTAAACTAATTTTTCCTGAACCTGGGCCACTTTTGGCCAGCCTCTCGGCCTTTCCCAAGTCCCCAGGAGAGGAAAAGACCTCTGCTCTGGGTCCCCATGGGACCACAGAGCCCCCTCTATCACTGCCTGTCACCTGGTGTAGTATTTATATGCTCCTGCCTTCCCCAAGGGCAACAGAGGCATCTTACAGCGTTTCTAGCCCCACCCAGCCCAGGGCCTGGCCCTGAACAGAGCCTCTGTACCCATGCCCCTTCAGCAGGGACCCCTCTGACCTTCCAGGGACTTTGGTATCATTTTTCTCTTCTCATCTTGTTCCCTGGAAAAGATTGGGTACTTATTCTCTCCAGGATTCCACTGACATCTTACTTTAGATTAAAGCATGTGCTGTTCCAGCGATTTTAGCCCCAAGAATGGACACTCTTGGTGGTGACCTTGCAGGCATGGTGAGTTGGGGAGGGGTCTGGGGTCTTAGTAGCTTTCTTCCTGATTCAGGTATTTAGCTTCTGGGAGTCTGTGTCTGTTGACTGATGTCAGAAAGAGCACGGCTGCGGATGGCCAGGTAGAGGGAGGGAAGGAAGAACTGAGCCTGTGTGGAGGGGTGGAGGGACATCCCCAGGGGCAGGGCAGTGACTGGATCACAGGTGTAAGCCTGGAGGTGGGGAGGGTGGTTTGGAAGTACCTCCGCTGCTTTTGCCTTTCATATCAAGTTTCTCCAGAGAAACTGGGAGTCCTTGAGTATAGCTGGCTTATTTTTTTCTTTCTTAAACAGATCATCTGAGCCTCAGTTTTCTCATCTGTAAAATGGGGTGGTAACTGTTACAGTGCTGAACACTCGGAGGAGAGGATTAAACAACAAATGTGACCATGTGACCACAGTGACAAGCCCTGGGACAAAGCAGGTGACATGCACCTAACATGCGTTGCTGATGCTGTTGACCCAGCACTGGCCTGAGGTCAGGACACCTGTCTGGTTTGAGTTCCAGCTCTGGCCTTGCTGTTTGGGGGCCTTCCCAGAATTTCTCCAGGTTATCAAAGGACTATGTGGTTTCGCCAGTTTGGAAACTATGAAGGATCTGATGCTGCACAGATTCTTTTTTATATATTTTCTTTATTCATTTTTTGCTTGCTCTGGGTCTTCGTTGCTGTGCGTGGGCTTTCTCTTGTTGCAAAGCACAGTCTCTAGGCTCACGGGCTTCGGTTGCAGATCAAGATGGGTAGGTCTTTGGAGCACCTTTAATTTTCCAGGATGTTTGTTAACTTCAGCCTAACACATGGTGCAGGCGCCACCTAGTGGTAACAAAGGGCTGTGGCAGTTGAGAGACGCTCAGCTATTAGTATTTCGCCAGGCGTAGGAGGCAGAATGGGAAAGACTAGAGACCTCTTCAGAAAAATTAGAGATAACAAGGGAACATTTCATGCAAAGATGGGCTCGATAAAGGACAGAAATGATATGGATCTAACAGAAGCAGAAGATATGAAGAAGAGGTGGCAGGAATACACAGAAGAACTGTACAAAAATGATCTTCACAATCAAGATAATCACCATGGTGTGATCACTCACCTAGAGCCAGACATCCTGGAATGTGAAGTCAAGTGGGCCTTAGGAAGCATCACTACGAACAAAGCTAGTGGAGGTATGGAATTGCAGTTGAGCTGTTTCAAATTCTGAAAGATGATGCTGTGAAAGTGCTGCACTCAATATGCCAGCACATTTGGAAAACTCAGCAGTGGCCACAGGACTGGAAAAGGTCAGTTTTCATTCCAGTCCCAAAGAAAGGCAATGCCAAAGAATACTCAAACTACCGCACAATTGCACTCATCTCACATGCTAGTAAAGTAATGCTCAAAATTCTCCAAGCCAGGCTTCAGCAATATGTGCACCGTGAACTTCCAGATGTTCAAGCTGGTTTTAAAAAGGCAGAGGAACCAGAGATCAAATTGCCAACATCCGCTGGATCACGGAAAAAGCAAGAGAGTTCCAGAAAAGCATCTATTTCTGCTTTATTGACTATGCCAAAGCCTTTGACTGTGTGGATCACAATAAACTGTGGAAATTTCTGAAAGAGATGGAAATACCAGACCACCTGACCTGCCTCTTGAGAAATCTGTATGCAGGTCAGGAAGCAACAGTTAGAACTGGACATGGAACAACAGACTGGTTCTAAATAGGAAAAGGAGTATGTCAAGGCTGTATATTGTCACCTTGCTTATTTAACTTCTATGCAGAGTACATCATGAGAAATGCTGGGCTGGAAGAAGCACAAGCTGGAGTCAAGATTGCCAGGAGAAATATCAAGAACCTCAGATATGCAGATGACACCACCCTTATGGCAGAAAGTGAAGAGGAACTCAAAAGCCTCTTGATGCAAGTGAAAGAGGAGAGTGAAAAAGTTGGCTTAAAGCTCAACCTTCAGAAAATGAAGATCATGGCATCTGGTCCCATCACTTCATGGGAAATGGGGAAACAGTGGAAACACTGGCATACTTCATCTTTTTGGGCTCCAAAATCACTGCAGATGGTGACTGCAGTGCAGAAAGTGAAGAGGAACTCAAAAGCCTCTTGATGCAAGTGAAAGAGGAGAGTGAAAAAGTTGGCTTAAAGCTCAACCTTCAGAAAATGAAGATCATGGCATCTGGTCCCATCACTTCATGGGAAATGGGGAAACAGTGGAAACACTGGCATACTTCATCTTTTTGGGCTCCAAAATCACTGCAGATGGTGACTGCAGCCATGAAATTAAGAGACACTTACTCCTTGGAAGAAAAGTTATGCCCAACCTAGATAGCATATTGAAAAGCAGAGACATTACTTTGCCAACAAAGGTCCGTTTAGTCAAGGCTATGGTTTTTCCAATAGTCATGTATGGATGTGAGAGTTGGACTGTGAAGAAAGCTGAGCCCTGAAGAACTGATGCTTTTGAACTGTGGTGTTGGAGAAGACTCTTGAGAGTCCCTTGGACTGCAGGAGATCCAACCAGTCCGTTCTAAAGATCAGCTCTGGGTGTTCTTTGGAAGGAATGATGCTAGAGCTGAAACTCCAGTACTTTGGCCACCTCATGCGAAGAGTTGACTCATTGGAAAAGACTCTGATGCTGGGAGGGATTGGGGGCAGGAGGAGAAGGGGACAACCCAGGATGAGATGGCTGGATGGCATCACTGACTCAATGGACATGAGTTTGAGTGAACTCCAGGAGTTGGTGATGGACAGGGAGGCCTGGCGTGCTGTGATTCATGGGCTTGGAAAGAGTTGGACACGACTGAGCTACTGAACTGAACTGAACTAAGGTGACAAAGGTGAGGCTGTATGCCGGGGACCCCACCTTTTGGCCAGGATGACAAGTCTCTGAATACAGCTATTAAGAGGCATGGGGAGAAATATGCCTCTTGGTTCTGCCAGTATACACTGTGTGACCTTGGCCCAGTACCTTTCCCTCTTTGGGTGTTAGCTTCCCCATTTGCAACCTGAGGGAGTTGAATGAATGTGAGGACTGTGGATCTGTGGTGGGGGATTTTGTGAAGTCCCTGAAATTTAAAGAAAAGTTTGTATGTATGGTAAGTGAGGGTCTAGTTCTTTAATTGCCTTTTTTTTTTTTTTTTGGCCATGCATCATGGCATATGGGATCTTAGGTCCCCAACCAGGGATTGAATTTGCACTCCCTGCACTGGAAGTGTAGAGTCTTAACCACTGGACCACTGGGGAAAGTCCCATTTTTTTTTAAATAAAGCAGCAGATGGCTTTATTTTATTCATTTATTTATTTTGGCTGCACTGCACAGCATGCAAAAATTTTAGTTCCCCCGCTGACTGGGGATCAAACCCATGCTATCTGCAGTAAAAGTGTGGATTCCTAATCACTGGACTGCCAGGAAAGTCCTGGCTGGGGGTCTTAATCACATCCAGCAGTCAGCATAGGCTGGGCTTTTAGAACTGATGGGGAGGGGAGTTCCTGAAGGTGGCTCAGACCTCACTCAGAGCCAGGATGCTGCTGGTGCTGAGGAGCAGTGAGATTGAGGCCCTGGCCCAGCTCCCAAGCTGACCTTCTTGCCAACCCATCAGCCTAAAACTTGCTGCTGACTCTGCTGGGAGGGGTCATTTCCTCGGGTGGGGATGGTGACTCAGGATCTGACCCAGACATCCAGCAGACCGCACCCTGTTCTGCTCGATTGCTGGTGTGAGAGCCCACCTGCCCAGAAGTTCACATCGCCTCCTTGCTCCCCCAGGGCCTCAGACTGCCCCTGCCTGCATCAGGGCACACCCGCCTGCCCTCTGCCCTCTCTGTGCTCCCAATCCCACGGGCAGTGACAGCCACCACCCCTCACCTGGCTCACTCTCCCAAGCCAGCCTTCTGCACCTGCCAGTCTCCTGGACACTATAGAAAACGTCAGACTTTCGGACATCCTGCTTCTCTTTAGAGACAACGCCTGAGGGACCCAGTGGCATGTGGACACCCCGCTTTCCTGTCTAGAACAGGGCCTCCCTGTAGGCCTTCCACCTCTTCAACAAATACTGCCTGTCCCTGCCACCACTTCCCCCTCCCACCTATTGATTTAGTGAGGAAGAGACTCATTTAGTGAGGTTGGAGCCCAAGCAATTTGCCCAAGATAACTAGCTGGTCAGTGGTGCAGCTGGGAGTTGATCCCAAGGAGATTCAGTTCAGAGACCTCTGTGCTCAATCATAGAAAAACTGGATTATAGGTTCTAAGTGATGCCTGTTTGGGCTTCCCTGATAACTCAGTCAGTAAAGAATCTGCCTGCAATGCAGGAGACTCCGGTTCAATTCCTGGGTCGGGAAGATCCCCTGGAGAAGGGAAATGCTACCCACTCCAGCATTCTGGCCTGGAGAATTCCGTGGACTTTACAGTCCATGGGGTTGTGAAGAGTCAGACATGATTGAAAATGCTTATCTTCAATAGTCAAATTGGTTTCCAGCCCACCTGGAAGGATTTACATCACATGTGTGTTGGCTGTGGGGGTATCTGTGTTGGGGTACATGATGGATGTGTCAAGGGCTACCAAAGTCACAGGATAAACGTTATGCAGCCCTAAAGCATCAGTATAATTTGAGTATCTGGGAAAACATTTTATACCAAAATAAGGATATATTGTGCATGCGCGCGCACACATGTGTGTGTGTGTGTGTGTGCGTGCGTGCTCAATCATGTCCAACTCTTTGTGACCCCATGAACTGCAGCCAGCCATGCTCCTCTATCCATGGGATTTCCCAGGCAAGAATACTGGACTGGGTTGCCAGTTCCTCCTCCAGGGGATCTTCTTAACCCAAAGGCTGAATCTGCTTCTCTTGCATCTCCTGCTTTGGCAGGTGGATTCTTTACCACTATGCCACCTGGGAAGCTCTCCAAACGTGCTTAAATATTTAAAACAACAGATTTCAATATAAATATTCTCCAGGGAGGTTGGGGCTCTTCTGAATATCTCTCTTACATCCCCTGGAGAGTACAAATTCTTTTCCTCCCCATATGCTTCCAGTGGAAAGGTCTGGAGCCACTGCATGCACTCAAAAATATTATTACACAGTCACTCCTCACTGTCCCCAGGATAAACATGAACAACACTGGAGTCCAGAGCCCTGGTTTACTCATATGAGCCTGTACATTCATGCTAAGTTGCTTCAGTCATGTCCAGTTCTTTGTGACCCTATGGACTGTAGCCCGCCCACCAGGCTTCTCCGTCCATGGGATTCTCCAGGCAGGAATGCTGGAGTGGGCTGCTGTGTCCTCTTCCAGGGGATCTTCCTGACGCAGGGATCAAGCCTGTGTATCCTACATCTCCCGCACTGGCAGGTGGGTTCTTTCCCACTAGCACCACCCTGGAAGCCCTTATGAGCCTGTGCTGTTGTCCAAGTTGGAGGCTCACAGATCCTGACTTCACTGTCCAGCTTGTTCAGAACTGCACTCAGCTTTGTGGTGTTTGCAGATTACATTGGAGTGCCTTCCACCTCCTCCCCAAGTCGTGGCTGATGTCTGGTGAGTGGCTCTGACCGCCTTCCAGATGACATCTGCCTGTCATCATTAGTCTTTGGTTAGAGTCATCAGATTGGTTTCCAGCCCACCTGGAAGGATCTACATCACCCCCAACATCTTGGTAAGTTTGTTGCATTACGTGTCTCCCTGAATTCTGGATGAAAAGCATCTCCAGCAAATTTCCAACTAATCTATGAAGCCTATGAAATAAAGGAAAGAAATCAAGTCTGGAATAGTCTCTTTCCGGTAAGATCCTTTTCCTCCTTGGAATTTTCTCCTGGTTTCCAGTTCACTTGCTCCACACTCCATGTCCTTCCCTTGGATTGTAGCTGGTGGGCTACAGTCTATGGGGTTGTAAAGACTGGGATACACGGAGTGACTGGAAAGCAAGAACAATAGCAACAACTCTTCTTGCTCTAACTATATGAAGTTGGGTGGGATATGGTGAGGCCTGATGTAGAACAAAAAAACCAGAAAGAGGTTTACAACTATATAACTTTATACTCAATTCCCTGGGGAGAAAGCCCCAAGCCAAGCAGGGCTGCCCAGAGGAGGCATGGGTTTGTTCACAAGGCAGAGAGAGAGACAGGAGCCGAGGGCAAGCAACTTGATCCTGGTCTCCTTGGGAAGGACCGAGGGGCCAGCCAGGGTGAGTGAGCTTGGAGTTGGCTCTGCTTGAAAATGGTGCCCCCGAGTTCATGTTTGCTGTGGGGTTTGGGCCCATGTGTGAAATAGCTAGCTAGTGGGGAGCTGCTGCATAGCACAGGGAGCTCAGCTCGGTGCTCTGTGATGACCTAGAGGGTGGAATGGGGGGTGAGGAGAGGTCCAGGAGGGAGGAGGTGTGTGTGTACATATAGCTGATTTACTCATTGCACAGCAGAATCGACACAACCTTGTAAAGCAACTACTCCGTCAATTTAAAAAATAAATTAAAAAAAGACAAGAGAAAATCTCCAAGTATTTTAGGGTGAACCAGGGTTTTCTTAGGGGACAGCTTGTGGCCACGTTATATATGTTAAAGTTCAATTTACAGAGACTGAAAGTCTAGTTCACACCCCCTTCAACGCCGGAAACTTGCCAAGACAAAGCCCAAATCTCATGGTCTTCCTTTTGGGTCATCTGGGATTTGGTCCTTCCTATGTGATGATCAGGGAAGAGATGGTTTTCAACTAGGACAAGGAATTCAAACACATCTGTGTTGATTCTACCGGCTCGCCAGACCACGGGGCTGGGGGGAATTGGGGTGGAGGCCTCCTCCTTTGAAGTGGGACTGCCCCTTCCCACGGCCAGGCTCTGAGCTACCTGTCCACTGAGGAGATGTGGACCGAGCCCTGGTTTCCTAACGGTGTTGGCAGCACACATTTGTGAATTAGGATGGGGTGGTGGGGATGAGTAGAACCCTGATTCCTAACCCAGTCCCTTGATCACACAGGTGAGGGCTAATATTTACAAATGCATCAGAGTTCCCTCTGGCAGGAAGCAAGAGGGGGGGCCTGCATGGGTGACGACAGAGCAGGTGATCTGCATTTTGATCATCATTTAAAGATGTGAGGAGGGCATAGCTTTCTTCGAGTAATGTGTTCTGAAGGGAGAGGCTGCTTTGAAGCTGCTGCTGAGAATGGGCAGTGATTATGAAAAGCAGCGGTGGGCTAAACCAGTTGTTTGATGTTAATTTGCTCTTCATTAGGACGGGGGCCCTGACCTCCGGGAGCTGGGAGATGAGGGACTGAGTCTCCCTGGCAACGGTACCCTGATTGGAAGGCGGGATCCTGGGGCAGATGGAGAAGGCAAAGCTGTGGATCTTTCTCCATCTCTCTCACCCTGAGCCTGGGGAGGGAAGCCTGTGGTGTGATGTCACAGAGCCCACCTGGGAGGGCTCTGATCGACCCCCCTTATCAGTGTCCTCCTGCCATTGGCTGGTGGAGTTCTAGCATCCCCAGGACAGAGTCCCTATAGCCTTGAAGACTGGTCATCAGAGAAACACAGTCTGAGATGGCTCTGGCTCTAGGAAGAGAGTTAAAGTAAGTTTTCCAACCCAGGCTGAGTTAACTAGGTACGAAGAAGTGAAAGTGTCAGTTACTCAGTCATGTCCGACTCTTCCCAACCCCATGAACTGTAGTCTACCAGGCTCTTCTGTCCACGGGATTCTCCAGGCAAGAATGGTAGAGTGGGTTGCCATTTTCTGTTCCAGGGAATCTTCCTGACCCATGGATTAAACCCGGGGCTCCTGCATTGCAGGCAGATTCTTTACCATTTGAGCCACCAGGAAAGCCTTAACTAGGTATAGTAACCCCTGAAGTTAGTCCATTTGACTCCCACAATAACTAGGTATTTCCAGTCCCTTATTTTTAAATTTCAGGTGACTCTATTTGCATTTCTTTTTGTGACTAGAAACATGTACTCTGTTTAATGGCAATTTACTCATTCTGGGAGAAAAAACAAATTTGAACATGCTTTGTCTCTACTTGGGGTCAACATACTTTTTCTGTAAAGGGCTGGATGGTAAATATTTTAGGCTTTGTGGGTTGTAGAATCTCCATTGCAACTGAACTCTGCCTTTGCAGTGTGGAATCAGCCCTAGCTGGAGCAGGCCTGGTGAGTCTGGCTGGCACCAGCATGTTCTTGGAATCATAGCACGTGTCAGGTGGCCATCACCAAGAGTGACCAGCAGAAGTCGCCACTGGATCCCTGGCCCAGGATGGGAGGGTGGCAAGTGCAGGCTATGTGTTTGCAGATCTAGAGGGCAGCGTGGCTGAGGGAGACAGGGAGAGATTATGAAGAATATAGGCTTTAAGGCTGTGGAGTGTGAGGAGCAGGAGAGGAGGCATGCTTATGATGCTGCTGCTGCTAAGTCGCTTCAGTCGTGTCCGACTCTGTGCGACACCATAGACGGCAGCCCACCAGGCTCCCCTGTTCCCAGGATTCTCCAGGCAAGAACACTGGAGTGGGTTGCCATTTCCATCTCCAATGCATGAAAGTGAAAAGTGAAAGGGAAGTCGCTCAGCCGAGTATGACTCTTAGCGACCCCATGGACTGCAGCCCATCAGGCTCCTCTGCCCATGGGATTTTCCAGGCAAGAGCACTGGAGTGGGGTGCCATTGCCTTCTCCGTGTTTATGATGATATGCACCCCTAATTTCCCAGATGGTGTGGGAATCCATCTATACCTTCTGATGAAACTTTACTAGACATTTGGGATCAAGTTACACTTACAGAGAGCTGGGATTTCATAAAACAGCACCCCCCCCCCATCTCTCAGCCTGCCTCATGCAGTGGGGCCCCTTTAGGTCTCCCTGAGCCGGTTATGAGCCTGCCTGCACTCCCAGGAACTTGTTCCCAGGCTGATGACAACAGAAATGTTCACTCCCAGGAGGTGGAATGAATTGGGAGACTGGGATTGACGTATATGCACTACTATGTATAAAATAGATAATTAATGAGAACTACTGTAGAGCACAGGGAACTCTACTTTCTCTGTGGTGACCTAAAAGGGAAGGAAATCCAAAATAGAGGGGATATATGTATACATATAGCTGATTCACTTTGCTGTACAGCAGAAATTAACCCAACATTGTAAATCAACTACACTCCAATAAAAACTAATTTAAAATAAAAAGAAAGGAGGAAAGAACAAAAGAATCTTACCATCTAGGGATATCTGCTGTCATTGGGTTAGCATGTTTCTTTTCCTCTTTCTGCATTATTTAAAAAAAATTCAGTCCCAATTATATGCCTAATTTGTATCTTTTGGGGCTAAATTTAGTATCTTCCATATATTAAAATTCAATTTAAGTCTGAATTTGGCAATAAGGAGTTCATGATCTGAGCCACTGTCAGCTCCTGGTCTTGCTTTTGTTGACCGTATAGAGCTTCTCCATCTTTGGCTGAAGCCATGAAATTAAAAGACGCTTACTCCTTGGAAGAAATGTTATGACCAACCTAGATAGCATGTTGAAAAGCAGAGACATTACTTTGCCAACAAAGGTCCATCTAGTCAAGACTGGTTTTTCCAGTGGTCATGTATGGATGTGAGAGTTGGACTGTGAAGAAAGCTGAGCTCTGAAGAATTGATGCTTTTGAACTGTGGTGTTGGAGAAGACTCTTGAGAGTCCCTCGGACTGCAAGGAGATCCAACCAATCATTCTGAAGGAGATCAGCCCTGGGATTTCTTTGGAAGGAATGATGCTAAAACTGAAGCTCCAGTACTTTGGCCACCTCATGTGAAGGGTTGACTCATTGGAAAAGACTTCGATGTTGGGAGGGATTGGAGGCAGGAGGAGAAGGGGACAAAAGAGGATGAGATGGCTGGATGGCATCCCCGACTCGATGGACATAAGTTTGAGTAAACTCCGGGAGTTGGTGATGGACAAGCAGGCCTGGTGTACTGCGATTCATGGGGTTGCAAAGAGTTGGACACGACTGAGCGACTGAACTGAACTGACATATTAAAAGTTCTTTGTGAACAGCATTTTTCCAGAAGAAAATAAAAGTATATGGGGATACACTATATATATATATATATGTGAGAAATTTTCACTCCCTGCAGCAGAAACCCCACCTAGTCTCAGCTTCTCTCAACACCTCTCCTGACCCCAATAGGCAGATGACATCAGAACACAGCAGTGCAGGGTCCCCACATTTCCACACCCTGCGAGGGTCTTAGTTCTGAATAGTTTTCTATGCAGAACGCTCGGCTGAACACTCCAGCTTGAATTTCCCCACATCAGCCTTACTTGCCTATTTATAGAGGTGCCTCTAACATGGAGCAAAGGTGCTGTTTGCCACTGCATTTCAGCCTCAGAACTCCTGATACCCAGTCTTCACAGACACACACACACAGCTTCTCAAGAATTGGCAACTGCATGCAAGCTCAGGGCAGTAGAAATCCATGGCCAAAAACAGGCTCATGGGAAGAACCATGTGTGCAGTGCAGATGCTGACTCGACCATGAAACCACCTGCAGTCTTCTCTTACAGAATGCTCGGCTGCTTCACTGAAAGCAGTGGTTTTCCACTGGGGCTGTGCCATACACTCGCCTGGGGAGCTCTACAAACTATGGTTGCCTGTGAGTTGCTGCGCAGAGCAATATAGTCAGAGGCTCTCAGAGGGCCCTGGGAGCTCACATTTCTCCAGAGTTCCCAGGTGATAATTATTACTTTTATTTTTTAAGATGTTTTTTGTTTCTTTGCTGTGGATCATTTTTAAAGTCTTTATTGAATTTGTTACAATATTGCTTCTGTTTTATGTTTTGTCTTTTTGGCCTCTAGACATGTAGCATCTTAGCTTCCTGACCAGGGATTGAACGCCCACCCGCTTCATTGGAAGGCAAAGTCTTAACCACTGCACCACTAGAGAGGTCCCCCCCAGATTATTCTGATGTATAGAATTAGAGAATTCTAATGTGAGAAACACCGCTTTGAAAGGCTGACATCTCCTTATCCGTCCAGGAGATGCTGGGTCATCCTATAGTAACTGATGAATCCCACTATTTTAGTGGCTTATCGTGACAAAGTTTGGTTTTTTAATCACACTGCATGTCCAGTAAAGGTTGGTGGGGGACTCTTCCCCCATGCAGGAGAGAAGTAGGTGGAAGCACCCTGATTTGCAAGGACACTATCTTATACAGTTGTTTTCCTTGGTTGCCATGGCAACTGAGAGGTTGTGGGGTGGAGTTCTTCTCTGGGACTGGAAATAGCATGTCATTTCCTCTCGAAGCCCATTGGCCAGAGTAGTTCACATGATCCCACACAGCAAGGACCCTGGAGGAGGGGCCACAGAGCTAGGGGATGTTTGATGAGCAGCTTGTTGGATTTTTTTTTTTTTTTAATTCCACCCTCCAACACTGACTTGGTTCTTGCTTTACTGAGGGATCATTCAAGAAGCTATACCAGAAGGAAATAAACAAGCAGCCCTAAAACAGTGGTCAGTTTCATGTCTTCATCACTTGGAGATAAAAAGTTGCATATGTCATTTGGGGAGTTTTCTGGCTTCCACAGTCCCACTGAAGTTTAATAGAAAATCATAGTTTTCCTTTGGTCACATGTACACTCAGCCATTTCAGAACTTCCCATGGGTTTGTCATTTCTTGCAGCTGTGGTACACTGTATTAAATACTGAAGCTTTGCAGGGGATATTGACACTTTGCAGGATCAGTTCTGTCTCCCTGCTTTTCTTTTTCAAAATTATCTCATTTTTCCCATGTGTTTATTGTTTTAGAAAGTTTTTAAATAAAAAACTTTTATAAAATTTGTTTATGATTTTTATTGGGACTGAATATCTTTATAAATTTATCCCTGCTTCCCAGGGGCTGAGGATACATCTGCCTGCCAATGCAGGAGATGCAGGTTCAATTCCTGGGTCATGAAGATCCCATGGAGGAGGATGTGGCAACCCACTCTGGTATTCTTGCCTGGGAAATCCCGCGGACAGAGGAACCTGACGGGCTATAGTCCATGGGGTTGCAAAGAGTAGGACACGACTGAAGTGACTGAGCATGCACACATTCACTGGCTCAAGAAAATGCTCTGTAATTCTGTTAGTCTTCTATATGCTTCTCAATGAATGTTAGCTCTTTTTCTCATAGGTCTTATATATTTCTTATTAAGTTCCTTTTCTAATATACATACATGTACATGCATGTATATGTATATATTATATATATCAATGTATTTAGAATGTGTAGAGGATCTTTCTCCTATCATATTTTCTAACTGCAGGATTTCTCTGTTAAGGTTAATATTGATTGGTATTTTGGGATAGATATTTTATTTATTAAGAAAGTATTTTAGGACTTCCCTGAAAACTCCATGCTTCCAATGCACCGGGGCCCAGTTTTGATCCCTGGTCAGGGAACTAGATCCCACATGCCACAACTAAGAGTTTGCATGCTGTAACTAAAGATTTTTTGTGCCACAACTAAGACCTGGTGCAGCCAAATATATATATTTAGTTATTTATATATATAGGGGCAACAGAGCATGAGATGGTTGGATAGCATCACCAACTCCATGGACATGAGTTTGAGCAAACTCTGGGAGACAGTGAAGGACAAGGAAACCTGGCGTGCTGCAGTCCATGTGGTTGCAGAAAGTTGGACACAACTTAGCAACTGAACAACAATATATGTATGTATATGTATATATATAATATATTAGCCATGATTGTTGGTTGAATGAATGAATGTCATGGCCTCATTTTTTTAAAAAATAAGAGGAGCTCTCCTTAACCCCCTTCTCAGAGCACACACCCTCTGCAGCTTTGCTGGTGGCCACTGGCCATGCTGCTCAGCCACCTGGCACCAGGAGTCATGGGCCCTGAAGGGGGTGGGGACAGGACCCTGGAGGGGACGCCTGCAGGAAGCCCGCTGCTTCAGGACCCCTGGGAAATGCACAGTGTGGGCTTGGTTCCTGCCAAAGATGAGAGGGAGAGTGTGGAAGGCAGGCCCTTCCACAGAAAGGAGAACAGAAAGGACAAGAGGGAGGGCCGGGGAGGAGAAGGAGCAGGTCGGCCCTCCTGCCCTCACAAGGCTGTTTCGAGGGTGCTAACTTCTTGGCTATTTGGGGAAGCTTTGCCAGCAGATTCACTATCTCAACCGTCTGGGGCCTCAGCAGCCTGTGACTATAGAACAAGGTCACATGCCTCCTCATTGCTCAGATTAAAATCAGATTGAGACCCCCAGCCTTTGATGTCAGGACAAACCTCCTGAAGGAGTCCAGGGGCCCTATTTCTGAGAGCTCCCCTGGCTATGCCAAGGGCGTGGTTGGTCAAGGCCCAGTCCCCTCTATCGTCTGCCTTTGCTGCCTCTGACGCCCGTGACCTTGGGTTGGCTCCCTCCTTGGGGCTCGATCATTCCAGGGGTTCCCCTCTTCCAGTGGCCTGCTCTCAGGGCACAGGGCCTCAACTCCCCCTTGGCTCCGCAGGCCCTTCCCTCAGCTTTCTACCCCTTGGCCCTAGTCATTAATGAAGCTTTACTGAGAGTTGAGAGTGAAGGAATGAGAAGCCCAGACCAGTAGGAGCTTGCAAAGATGCCTCTCTTTAGGGTCCTTCCTTTTTTTTAAAAGATATTTTTCATGTGGACCATTTAAAAAGTCTTTATTGAACTTGTTACAATATTACTTGTGTTTTATGGTTTGGTTTTTATGTTTTGGGGGTTTTTGGCTGCAGGGCAAATAAGATCTTTGCTCCCCAATCAGGGATCAAATCGTCACCCCCTCATTGAAAGGCATAGTCTTAACCATTGGACAACCAGGCACATCCCTGTGTGACCTTTTCTAACCCAGCCTGGAAGCCACTTAGGATCTCTTCCACCTCATTTTCTTCCTTGAGGAAGCCAGGATCACCGCCCTGCCCACTCACCACCCCACACCCCAGGGGCGGGCCATGGACTCTACTGCTTGGTAGGGCAAATGTCAGAGAATTTGAGGACTTGTTTTAGAACCATGACACTCTCCAGCCAATTGGACTGATAATACCATTTCATATAGAATGGATGTACCCTAGTTTATTTAATCAAACTTTTCCTAGTGGTTATTTTCATTATTCTGTATTTTCTCTGGCTGTTATCTGCAGCTCTGTGCATGTTGTTGCTGTTGTTTAGTCATTCAATTGTGTCTGAGTCTTTGGAACCCTATGGACTACAGTCTGCCAGACTCCTCTGTCCATGGAATTCTCCAGGCAAGATTACTGGAGTAGGCTGCCATTTCCTTCTCAAGGGGCTCTTCCCCACCACAGCCATCTGGGAAGCCCATCTCTGTGCATCGTCTACACTATTTTCTGGGAGGAGGGGGTGCCAAGAAGGGAGCTTGAAGGATCCAAGGTAGGGAAATTTTAATCCACTTTGAATTTTTCACTTTAAAATGTGTTGTTTATAGAAATCAAATGATAAAAATTAAAATAGCTTGTCTACAATATATTTGAAGACATCCTGAGAAGCAAGGAAAACAAAAATACATTGTCTTAATAGAATACGTTGTTTTGTTTTTTAAAGCTCTTTGAAGACATGAGAAGATTCCCACTTTCCACACCTGGGTCGTGTGTGTGTGTGTCTATGGGCCGGGGGATATTTTGGGATTTCCTTACACTCCATCTTCATGATGCATAATGCAGACACTTTTGCTGAAATGCTGATAGCTTCACAGCTCTGAAAACAGCTCTTGCACTCTGCAGGAGAAGGCCACCCCTGTGAAAGCCTGATGTGCCTCACCAGTGTAGCCAGGACAAAGCAGACAGCACAGGAGGTGACCCAGCTAAACTGATAATTTTGGAAATTAGAGAGCTGAACTCACTCTGAGTAGTGTTTCACTGCCTTTTAGAAACATAAGCCCATGTACCCATGCCAGTCTTTCTTTCTCTCTTTTTAAACAATATTTTAAAATTTATTTGGCTGGTTCCAGGTCTTAGTTGTGGCATGTGGGATCTAGTTCCCTGACCAGGGATCAAATCCAGGCCACCTGCTTTGGGGGTGCTGAGTGTTAGTCACTGGACCACTGGGGAAGTCCCCACCATGCCAGTCTTCCTTAATGTTCTTCTGGATGTCCCAGCAGCTTCTTTACCTTGTGCAGTATATTATGGAAAATGTATAAGCATTTGAATAAGGTATTTTTGAGCTCCATCTTGGTTGAGTCTGTGTGTTCTCCACTAATAATCCCTGGGTCTCCTTGAGCAAGACCAAGAAGAAGTCTGGAGATCTGGCTATTTTTGAATGATTGTCATTAGAACAAACTGTTGCTGGGCCTATGCAGTGTCTAGATCATTGCTTCTACAGCTAACTTCTCTTTGCCTTGTAGACCTGTGTGCTTGGAAAGGGCTAGGTACTTTCTCTTTTAAGTTTTTGCAAGTTCATGAGAGAAGAGTAGGAATGTCAGAACTTATTTTTCTTCAGCTGTGAACTTAGCCAGTGACCTGGGAGGGACTTACCACTTGGTTAAACCTTTTCACAGCAACACAGCTTAGCAGACCCAGCCCTCAACTTGAGAGTTTCAAGACCTGAGTCTAGGTTCCAGTTCTGTCCTTAATATGGTGGGTGACTTCAGGCAATTGGTGTCTCCTTGGAGGTCTTTGATGGCCCACTTGAGCAGTAGGGAGCTGAACTTGGCCAATTCCTCTAGACATCACAGTTTTAAAATATGATGATGTGTGACTGCCGCCCTGAGGGTCCTACTTTGTTTTAGATTTTTTTTTTCATCTTTCTTCTGCTGGTTTCTGGGTAGAAATGAAGGTTTAGGGCTTGGAAGAGAAGCACTTATTATATTCTTGGCAGAAGGGGTTTAAAAGGAGATGGTCTCAGGCTGGGATCTTCCAAAGCACACTCTTAGACAAAGACTTGAGTGTTAAGTTGTTTATTTAGGAGGCTGAGTGGGGAGTGGTGAGACCAGAAAGGGAAGGAGAGCAATTGAGAGTGTGTGAGCGGGTTACCACTATGGACAATTGGAGAGATGTACACTTCATGCAAGAAGTCCTGCTGGAGATCCCCGGGAGAATGTATCTCAGAGTGGTCCAGCAGAGGGCAGGATCACTGGGCTATCTTCCCCCCAGAGGTGTTAACTACCCAGAATATCCAGCTGGCCCCTGGCACAAACCAAGAAACATGCTTCAGATAGAGCATGGAGGATGTTTGAAGCTACAGGTAGGTAACAGGAAGGGCTAAACCAAGAGGATACTGGTGGTGTGTTGACCACATTTGCTCTTGCTGATGCTGCCTGCAACTTTCTTCTGATTTTTCTTGGCTGTTCATTGTTTTTCAAGCACATAAGAACTATATCTTGTGAGGGATTCCATATGTAGTTACCCAAGTTTTGGAGCTTTTTTTTATTGGCTGGGCAGCCCAGCATGTTGAATCCTTGCTCCTGACCCCTGCAGGGAAGTGCAGAGTCTTAACCATTGGACAATCAGGGAAGTCTCAAGTTTTGGAGCCTTCTGATGTTCCATTGTGTTTGGTAGACAGAGACTGCATTGAACTAGAATGAAGTGTCTCATTTGATAAGAAGCTGGAGACATGGGCTTGACACATGTGGGTGTGACTGATGACTGTGTTGAGATCACATGATGCTGGTTGAACTTCTGGAATGTGGGAGGAGCTTGTGGGCAGAACAATGACTGAGACCAGACAAAGAAGAAGTTCAAGGGTGGAAATAAGGACACATAGGGAAGTTAGATGCCCAAGAGTATGGTATAAAGGAGAATGACATGATGGGTATTCACAGACAAGCTCCTGGCCAGTGCCAATTAATTGAAGGTTCATGAATTCACTTTTCTCCCTCATTCTGTCTGTACCATTGTTGTGGGGAAGGATATCTGAGAAGGTGCAACACTATCCACTTTGATATGTTTTTGCGAGCATCTACTTTGGCAGACAGGACACTCGACATTCAGGGCAAGTCAAGAGAAGATACAGCGAGTGGGAGCAAGAGGCAGGGAAATAAAGACCAGGAGAGAAGGATTTCCCTGGTGGGCCAGTGGCTAAGAGTCTGCACTCCCAATGCAGGGGGCATGGGTTCGATCCCTGGTGAGGGAACTGGATCCCACATACCACAACTAAGAGTTTGCATGCCGCCACTAAATATCCCACATGCCACAAATAAGACCCAATGAAGCCAAATAAATAAATAAAACCTAGGAGAAAGATGAGAATGCTTGGCTGGACCAGAACAGAGCAGAGGGTCTTCCTCCCAACCGTCAAGACCAGGCAGACCTCTCAGAGGCATCCGGGCTTTCAATTTGGGTAGAAAAGGCAACGTGCATGAAGAAAACCATGATGGACAAAGGTGTGAAAAAGGGCAGGTTGAGAACATGTTTGTGTTTCACTGGCTGGTCTGATGTGGCTGAGACAGACTTCATGCAAGAAAATCTTGGACAAATATCATGGTGCGGGCCAATGTGTACGAGACCCGAATGCTAGGCAGAAGAGACAGGAGCTGGCTGTGTGGGCAATGGCAGCTGCTGAGGCTCCCCAAGGTCGGATGTGTCTCCATGGTCTTTATAGAACACGTGTATGAGTGTTACCCACAACTGAGAAGCACCCAGTTGGAAAAGAAGTGTGTAGAAGCTTGTTGAGGGTGGTTGGTGGGCCAGCAGTGACATGGCCTCTTGAGCAGGAAGGTTTCTGAAAAGCAGGCTCTACTTTTAGTTTTCATCCTAAAGGACATCAACCCTGAATATTCACTGGAAGGTCTGATGCTAAAGCTGAAGCTCCAGTACTTTGGCCACCTGATACAAAGAGCTGACTCACTGAAAAAGACTCTGATGCTGGGAAAGATTGAAGGCAAAAGGAAAAGAGGAAATTGTTGGATGGCATCACTGACTCAATGTACATGAATCTGAGCAAACTCCAGGAGATGGTGAAAGGAAGCCTGGTGTGCTGCAGTCCATGGGGTTGCAAAGAGGCAGACACAACTGAATGACTGAACAACAACTCCCATAGAGCAAGACACAGATCTGGGACTTGAACCCTAGTCTTCTAACAGCCCCAACAATTGCCTCCCCCCAACACATTTGTTTTGTAAAAAAGGGTGTTGGCCCCAGAACCACTATTATTAAAAATTTAGTATTATTACTAAATTCCTCAATAGACCCTCTCCCAGGAAATCATTTTTCTGTGCATTGATTCATTCCCCAAACATTTAATTAAGCATCTACTATCTGCCAGACTGTTCTAGGCATGGTGGAAGCAGCAAGGAACAAAATAGAAAAATTGCCCTGTTTTCCTGGTGGTTATGTTTGAATTGGGGAGAGAGAGACTAAACAAAGGATGAACAGGTGTGTGAGATGCAATTTCACATCCTTTCTCAGCAACTCACACCTTCCAGTCAGAGGCCATTCTCCTTTGCCTGACTTTCTGGACACTTCCACTTGACCTTCTGTGCCAGGCCACTTTGCCAATCACCTCCACCCACCCTCCAAGATCCGCTCACATGCTCTCTCCAGTCACCTCCACTTGGACACAATTTCCTTTCCTGGATCTGAGTTTTGTTCCACTATAAAGCTGACAACTGCGAATTTCCCTGGTGGCCCAGTGGCTAAGACTCTGGGCTCCCAATGTAGGGAGCCTGGGTTCAATCCCTGGTCAGGGAATAGATCCCACTTGCAGTAACTAAGAGTTTGAATGCTGCAACTAAGATCTGCTGCTGCTGCTGCTGCTGCTGCTGAGTCACTTCAGTCGTGTCCAACTCTGTGCGACCCCATAGATGGCAGCCCACCAGGCTCCCCTGTCCCTGGGATTCTCCAGGCAAGAATACTGGAGTGGGTTGCCATTTCTTTCTCCAATGCATGGAAGTGAAAAGTGAAAGTGAAATTGCTCATTCGTGCCTGACCCTTAGCGACCCCATGGACTGCAGCCTACCAGGCTCCTCCATCCATGGCATTTTCCAGGCAAGAGTACTGGAGTGGGGTGCCATTGCCTTCTTCAACTAAGACCTGGGTAACCAAAATAAATAAATAAATAAATATTAAAAAGTTGACAACCCAAGTTTTCTGAAACTATTCCAAGATCAAATTTCTTTCTTGTCTTATATACTTAAGGCCCAATTTGGGACAAATTTGTAAGCAGATCCCAAATCTGATTTGGTAGTGTTGGCCCCATTTCCACACCCATTTATCTTTAAGGTCACATCTGTCCAACCCCCAGGCTGGAAGCTCAGGTTCAGCTGCGGCCCAGGACCCCAGCTCAGAGGCCAGCACACAATCAGTGCTTCTAGACCAGCGTTCAGACCCCACGTGGGCTTCCGAGAGCAGATGCTCCTGGGGCTGCAGAGCCAGCAGTAGTCAGGGAGGAAAGGAACCGACAGCAGAGCTGGAAGGGACTTCAAAGCCCTGTGCCTCCTCTGGCTCCCAGAGTGGGGCCCGTGCCATCTCTGCAGGCCAGGCTGGATGGATGTTTACTATGCTTCACGACATATTAAACGCAGGTGCTGAGCCCTGTTCTGGGCGTCAGTCGCTTGTTGCCGCTGGACGTTCTCTGAAGACTGGGTGGAGCAAGCCTGCAGGCGGATGAGCAGAGCCTGGGGCACGTTTCGGCTCAAAGGGGCCAAAGCAAACATGGGTGTCTCAACCGAGCACATTCCTGAGCACATTAAACTGGGTGCAGTGAGCCCAACCGGATGGATGGAGTCGGGGAGGGGACAGGTCGTAGCCCTGCACGCAGCTGGGCGGGGCAGTCGGCTCTCGAAGGGGCCCAGCGCTCAGCCTTCTTCCCTTCGTCTGTCCCTTCCATGGGCTGTTAGAAACCCGGCCCCTGCCTCCACAGCCACGGGGCAAGTGTGTCCGTCCAGGCTTGCGGGGAAGGGGTTGGCTGATTGAGGGTCCCCATCAGCACTGCCCATAAGGAACGTACTAACGGACGGGCAGACGGCTGCGGTGGAGCCAGCCAGCCGGCAGGAAAGGATTATGTGAGACGCAAAACGATTGTGACAGGCTGCCCGGCCGGAGACCTGGGGGATGGGGGTTTCGTAAGTCGACGCAGGCCCAGAGGAGTTACAGGAAACTCCAGGTGGGATCTGTAGGGGAACGTTTTGGACCCGGTGCCCGTGAAAGACGGTCAGGGTGCGGTCCCTCACCTCAGCAATTATTCCACTTCATCTTCAAGCCTGCCTCCTTGACCAGGACTGGCCTTCAGTTTCTGGCCTAATGAACAGTAACTTGTTTTGAAAGGCATGCTTGACTTGGGATGTTTGTGAGAAGGGTTGATGGTGATGCCCACTCACTTGTTTGTGCACTTAGAAAGGGAGAGTGATATAGGAGGGGCCTACAGAGACGGAAACATCCGGGATTTAATTCTGACAAGCTGTGACGCCTCCAACAAGTTGCTTAACCTCTCTGAATCTGTTTTTTATTCTATAAATAGAAAATGGCGGTGCTTTGAATAGAACTAATCCCAAAGAAAATTTCTTGTATTGGAGGTGGCAAAACTCGAATCAAATACATAAGTAAAAGTATATTTTAGAGGTTATATATTTAGATTGCTCATGATATTTCCAGAAGTGGTTTCAGCATGTGTTTTGGTAAAAAGTCATAAAAAGACAACCAAAGGAGGAGAGGGAGACTGGAGAGTGTTTTGGTTCTGGGATCGTAGAGTGAGCGAGCCAGGGGCAAACCTGTGCTTGACTGTGTGGGACAGAGGGTTCAGCGGTGATGATACTGTGCAGGCAGTCCCACCAGATTGTCTCGCTATGGCCCCCCTCCACGTGTTGATGCATTTTAGTAATGAATACTACGGAGAAGGAAATGGCAAACCACTCCAGTATTCTTGCCGGGAAAATCCCATGGACAGAAAAGCCTGTAGGATACAGTCCGTAGGGTCACAAAGAGTCGGATATGACTGAAGTGACTGAGCACGCATACACACACACACACCATGTGCTGATAAAGTCCTACTGAGGTGGAGCAGTACATGGTGTTATGACTGAGCCAGGGAAGATGGACTGGAGTGAGTTCTTGGAGTGGAGGGGACTAGATTGATGGAGAAGGGCTTGGGTGGACAGTCATAGGTCTGCACTGAGCTTGCAGCCTGTCCTGTCCTGGCCTGCATATGGCACATGCCTGGGGTTCCGCCTTCTGGCATGAATAATCCAAGGGGGACTTCCTTGGTGGTTCAGTGGTTAAGAGTCTGCTTGGCAATTCTGGAGACATGGGTTCAATCCCTGGTCAGGGAGCTAAGTTCTCACATGACTTGGAGCCACTAAGTCTGGGCGCTGCAACTACAGTCCATGAGCCACCAATGAAAGATCCTACATGATACAACAAAGATCACTCGTGCCACAACTAAGACCAGAGGCAGCCAGATAAGTAAATAAGTATATATTCTAAAATAATAATCATCCTTGGATGATTATTGTTCAAGGATTGTCCTGAATTCCCAGATAGCTCATTGGTAAAGAAGCTGTCTGCAGTACAGGAGACTCGGGTTCAGTGCCTGGGTTGAAAAGATCCCCTGGAGGAGGAAATGGCAACCCACTCCAGTATTCTTGCCTGGAGAATTTCACAGACAGAGGAAGCCTAGTGGACTACAGTCCATGGGGTCTCAAAGAGTTGGACAAACTGAGCACTCCTGCACAAGGGTTGTCCGGTGATTGCCTCCTCTTTTCTATGTGGTGGTCTTGCCATCCGGAAGGGACCCTGGGATAGAGTTCATTCTCCTGGGGTTTTCGGTGTTTGACATTCTGTTGCCTTGATCTCTTCCTATGACCCTTGCTGACCCCAGAAAGGGCTGAGCCCACCCCAGGTACACGCTGTTCAGGGTTGTTGAGGATGAAATAAAATACTACATGAAGATGAGCTGAGCCCAGCAGCACCTGCGTACTGCAGATGTTATCCAAATATAAGCATCATTCTTTGCATGATTTAGTTATTTAAAGAATGTGTTAAGTTTAAAATTAAAGGGCACCATCTTGACCGCACTGCATTAATGCAAACTCTGACTGCTTCTCAGCCACATGAAGCAGCTGCTGCCTGGTTGGCTCCTCTGCAGTTCTTCTCTTTCCAAATCTTTTGCCCTTATTTCCTTGAATCAGGTGTGACTGTCCTCAGAACTCTAGAACTAGCTGGCCAGGGAGAATCCAAGCTAAGAAACTTGACATTCCGGGTGTTGTGGTTGACCCTATCTTACACCTCCAGCTTCATTTTACACCATCACTTCACAGTGGTTTCTAAAGCCCTTCTTTATAGTACACAGTTGGAACCAAAGCTCACCCACAGGTCTTGACTGGCCTGACCCTGGAGAAAATATTCAAGTGGCTCAAGCAATACATCTTTTGGACATCAGTTGGAATAGCTGCCACCTGGTGGGCATCTCCTGTGTCAAGGTCACTGTCAGTGCTCTTGTTATCTTGTTAGTGCTATCAGCTGCACTGCTGTTGACATCTCTGTGCTTAGAGCTTTTTATAGCTCACCTCACTTCACCTTTACTACAGCCCTGGGAGGTAGGATTGTCAGATTGTCACAGCCACCTTGCAGATGTGGACAGTGACGCGCTGAGAGGCTGAGTGACTTACACAGAGCCAGTAACTAATAAAATCAGGATTTAAATCCAGGCCACTTAACTACAAAGGCCATGCTCTTAACCTTGTATTGCATGTGTGTTATAATCCTCAGAACAACCCTTTGAGGTAGCTATTAGATTCCCCACTTTGCAAAAGAAGAAGCTAAAATTTAGAGAGTTTAAGAGACCTGCTGAAACCTATGTAATCAGGAATCACCTGACCTGGGTGTTGAACCTAGGTTTAAGCATAAGCATTTTCCATTCCTTTTCTTATTTAATTCTCACAGCAGCACTGGGAGTTAGGTTGTACCATCTGCTGTCTGCTTTTCAATATTGGTGCTGGAGAAGACTCCTGAGAGTCCCTTGGACAGCAAGGAGATCAAACCAGTCAATCCTAAGGGAAATCAACCCTGAATATTCATTGGACAGACTGATGCTGAAGCTGAAGCTCCAATACTTTGGCCACTTGATGAGAAGAGCTGACTCATTGGAAAAGACCCTGATCCTGGGAAAGACTGAAGGCAAGAGGACAAGAAGGGGACAGAGGATGAGATGGTTAATGGCATCACCAACTTGAAGGACATGAGTTTGAGCAAGCTCCAGGAGTTGGTGATGGACAGGGAATGCTCTAGTTCATGGTATCGAAAAGAGTCGGACTTGACTTAGCAACTGAACAACGATGATAACAAATCTGTTTTATAGATCAGGTACCAAGGCTCAGAGATTCAGCCATTTGCTCAAGATCACAGAACCAGGAAGTGAGTGGCAGGCTGATGGGAGGTGAGACCCACACTGATGAACTTTGCCCAGTTCGATGCTTCCTATGACATACTATTCTGTAGAAACTCATTCCTGACAGTTGGCTGTCATTCTCCATTTCATTCTGACCTAGAGAGACATTTTAACATCTCCACAATTGAAGCCATGTCAGTAGTGTTGGTTTTCAAAGACTGTGTGTATAGATCAGTGTGGATGGCCAACCGTCCAGAGGGAAGCCCCTGACATGTTGGTTTGCTCAAGATCACAGAACCAGGAAGTGAGTGGCAGGCTGATGGGAGGTGAGACCCACACTGATGAACGTTGCCCAGTTCGATGCTTCCTATGACATACTATTCTGTAGAAACTCATTCCTGACAGTTGGCTGTCATTCTCCACTTCATCCTGACCTAGAGAGACATTTTAACATCTCCACAATTGAAGCCATGTCAGTAGTGTTGGTTTTCAAAGACTGTGTGTATAGATCAGTGTGGATGGCCAACCGTCCAGAGGGAAGCCCCTGACATGTTGGCACAGTGAGCTAGGATGCAGAACTCATCCTTAGGACCGGACTCCACCCCAGCCCAATCCCACCAGGGCCACACGGCACAGTGGATATACACATCCAGCTCGAGCAGATCTGCAGCTGATGGGTCCTGGGCTGAGGCCAGCACCTCTGGAGGACCAATCCCTGCAGGAGGAGGAGACTTGGGGTAGGGACTTTATGAATGGCATGTGGGTGCTGGCCAGTCACATCCCCTTATCACTTTTCCAGCCAGCTTTGTGACTCTAACTGTTGGACGGAGAACTGATAAGGGTAGGTGATTGACACTCACAGCTTCCGGAAGCGCTGAGGGTCACCTGTGTTTGTGTGTGTCTGGGGGGAAACCTGGTGCTCCTGCTTGGATACGAGACCTGAGAAAGAGGACCATGTGGGCATGGGGGCGGGGAGGGCAAGAGGGAGCCCTGGGCTGTGCTCCCTGCTGAGGACACTGGAGCAGCCATGGGGTTTTGTGCTCAGAGAGGTCTTTCCTTGGCTTATTCAAAACGTACTTCCTGTGACTGCGTTGAGAGTTTCCCCCATGAGAACAGTGGATGAGTGGTTGGGGCACTTCTTCCCAAAGTTTCTTCATAATAGTTGGGAAGCAAAAAAGAGGTTGAAAGGCTTCAGAATTTTAGGCAATCTTACTTAAAAACAAAACAAAACAGGAGCAGGAATTTCCACCTGATAGCCTGAAAGTCCCATCCCAGACATTTTTCTCAGACAACGACAAATACTCAGTAAACTCAATTTATAAGGACCATATGTCAAGACAGGACATTTCATGGCAAAAATGTGTGTGTGTTTTTTTTTTTTTATTATGTTGTTGATTCAGAATGATCCTTTAAACTTTGCTGATACTAACGCAAACAGTAAATTTCTGTTGAACTGGAAAATGATTTAATCCAGTGACACGCAAGCAAGTCTAACGACATCTACTTGAAGGACAAAATGCAGATTAATAGTCCCATAACTTCAAGCGCTGCTATTTCCTGGACTGTGAAAACAGAAGCATATGCGTCGGATTGCATCTCAACTAAACAGGTACTCATTTTGGTTGCAGTTAAGTATTATGATTTTCCTTAAAGAGTAGATAGAGTTTTAAACTTAAATGAAGATGCTACATTAAAGGGCTTCCCAAGTGGCTCAGTGGTAAAGAATCCATCTGCCAATGCAGGAGAGGTACGTTCAATCCCTGAATAGGGAAGATCCCCTGGAGGAGAAATGGTAACCCACTCCAGTATTCTTGCCTGGAACAGTCCATGGACTGAGGGGGAGCCTGAAGGGCTACAGTCCATGAGGTCACAAAGAGTCAGGCAGCACGCATACGTGCTACATTTAAACAGTGGTTTTCAAACTTAGCTGCATGTTGGAATCACCTGGGAGGTTTGAATGATCCTAGCATGCTCCAGTTGCATCAGAATCCCCAGCACACAGTTTGGGCATGAGTACATGGTGGACCACAGCCCTTAGTGTTCACGTGGGGGTCTCCCAGCTCTGTTGCAGTGATGTACCGTCTTGGATGCCAAACACTTAAGCCTGAGTCCCACCTCCAGAGATGCTGATGTAATCAGTCCAGGCATGGCATCATGGCTGTGCCCAAGTGACCCCAATGCAGAGCTGTAACCTGGGCATCCGATAGCCTATCTTCTAGCCCTGAGTCATCAACTTCTGTTATGACTAACTTCATCTGTAACCTTTAGTATGTCTCAGTTTCCTTTTAAGCGCAATAGAACCTGGGTCAGTGTCTGAGTGAACGTCTCCTTCTGGCCCTTCCTGATTTAAGATGTGGCCAAGGCCCCTCTTCTTTCACTGAAGGTGACTCAGCACCTGGAGTTCTCTGTGTTCAGGAGGTCGTGGGGTGGATGGGCAGAAGTTGCTGAGAGGAGCAGAGAGCACAGCTCAGAGACTCAGAGACTTCCTTTGGACAGAAAGAGGCCAGTGAGGGGCTGGCCAGCCAGTGAAGGGGCCGTGTGCAGAAGGGGCTGAGAGCCCCCCCCCCTCCTGCCTGGCATGTGATGCCGGAAGCACCTGCTGGTCATCTGGAGAGACACCCTTGAGCGCAGAACGACAACACGAACTGAGCATCTAGCTTTGCTGTCGATTCTTCAAAGGTTTTGGGTTGTTTCCACAGTCCCTCATAATTGTCTGTCCTTGTGTAGTGTGAGAACTTCCCATTTTTTTTTTCTTTTTTGGACCTGGCTAAAGACATACATGTGGAAAGATAGAAAAATACCTCAGGTTCTTAGCCTTTAGATGATAAGAATATTAATGATCAAAAGTATAGCTGCCATTTCTTTACGGCTGACTGGGAACAGGTTTGTGCAAAGCCCTTCACTTTTACATTTTGATGGATTTTAAATTGATGTCTGAATTACATCACTGAATTATCACAGCCGCAGTCTGAGCTAGGTACCACTGTTAGTGTTAACAGTTGGGAATACAGGGGTCCCCGGAGGCTAAGTACCATGGGGTAGGACACACAGCAGGTGACAGCATCAGAATTAGACTCCAGTACTGTCAGACCCTGAGGGCAGCGCACACGTACTGCCGGGAATAGGCTTGGAAGTCCAGCAGAGTCAGACCTCAATTTATAGAAGCGGCAACAGGTGAGAAAAGGGTAGACCTTTACCTTATAGAATATCAGTTGATCCCTCCATAGAGTCCTGAGAGGCAGGTTTTAGGGTCACACACAGTTTACAGATGAAGACATTGCTGTCCAAATAGATCACCTGCCTGAAGACACACAGTGCCATTAAGTGTAAGGGGTTGGGGTGAGTCCATCTCCTCCAGATTTGAAGCCCACTCATCTTTTACCCCTTGTGCTACTGAACTGGCGGGCTTTTTGACCCTACTCCCCCTGAATCCCAGCATGAAGCTTGCAGGGAACTCAGCATAAGGCTGAGCTCGCAATAAATCTTTTGCTGAAGAAAAGCCTCCCAGACCTGCCATGCAGAGGCAACATCCACCCACACAGCCCCTCCCCTCCCCTCAACGCAACCTTTAGCAATTCAAACTTGTGTATCACTTCCGAGAGCAGAAGTGCAGAGGGACTTTGGTGGCCTTGTCCCCACCTTTGGACGCACTCTCTTGAGCGTGTTCACCTTCTGCACCCAGATACTGAGTCAGGGACCACATGACACAGATCTTG
>SJXQ01013029.1:152356-176148 GCA_006408695.1 Aepyceros melampus
AGGTGGTGGGCGGGGGTCTGGTTGGCGGGGTGGGGGGCGGGAGGAGGGTACTCCCAGTGGTGATTTGAGAAATCTGTCCATGGTCCAGAGTCCTGGGTTCTGGGTCCTGGGTCCTAGCCAGCCTCAGTTTCCTCTTTTCAGATGCAGATGGATTTTCTGCCTGGATGCTTCCCCCTAGGGGTCAGGGAGAGGGGAGGCCCCTTGCATTGCACTGTCTGCAGAGACCCGGTGGGGCGTAGGGCATGCTGCCCTCCTCCCTTCTCTGCTCCAGGCTGCTGCCTGATTGCCCATAAAAAGAAGGCTTACTTGTGGCTGGAAAGCCCTGAGGCAGCGGATTTTGGTGTGAGTAAGCGATTCCGGAGGCATTAAAGGGAATGTGGTCCTGTCTGGAGCCCACAAAGCCGCCAGGGTTAGATTCAAACGGAGGAGGAAGCCTGGGCTTTCTCAGTGGCCAGGCATGCAGCCTCGAAATTAAATCCCTGCAAAGGAATGTCTTCATCTTTATGGATGCAGGAAGAGTCCAGTGCTTCATAAAAGGAACGAGGACAGCAAAGCCAGCTTCAGGAAATTCCCTTCATCCTGGATGCAGATCTAAACAGCTCAGATCCCAGCCCCGCCTGCCTGGAGCCCTCACCCCTGCCGCAACCTCTAGGTGAACTCTCATGATTTGAATTTGGGTGGAGGAGCCCCTCCCGTGTCTGTCATCATTGATATTCATGGCTGGGAAAGAGTAGAGCAGGAAGCAACATCTATTTACCAGTCACACATCGCTTGCATGTTATTTTGCTTAATTCAGTGTTTAAAGTCTTTACAGATGAGGAAACTAAAGCTTACAGAGGTCTCAGTTCCTGGCCTAGATCACACAGCTAGTGAGAGGCACAGCTGGCCCCCAGTTAAATATGATGACCCTGCTAGGAAACCAGAGAAGGCGATGGCACCCCACTCTAGTACTCTTGCCTGGAAAATCCCATGGACGGAGGAGCCTAGTAGGCTGCAGTCCATGGGGTCGCTAAGAGTCAGACCAACTGAGCGACTTCCCTTTCACTTTTCACTTTCATGCATTGGAGAAGGAAATGGCAACCCACTCCAGTGTTCTTGCCTGGAGAATCCCAGGGACAGGGGAGCCTGGTGGGCTGCCGTCTATGGGGTCGCACAGAGTCAGACAGGACTGAAGTGACTTAGCAGCAGCAGCAGCTAGGAAACCTCTTACCTTACTACGTCTGCTCTATGCTTGCATGCTAAGTCGCTTCAGTTTCTGTCTGATTCTTTGTGACCCCATGGACTATCGTCCTCCAGGCTCCTCTGTCCATGGGATTTTCCAGGCAAGAATATTGGAGTGGGTAGCCATTCCCTTCTCCAGAGGCTCTTCCTGACCCAGAGATTGAACCTGAGTCTCCTGCATTGCAGGCAGATTCTTTACAGTCTGAGCCACCAGGGAAGCCAGTGGTTAGAGGCATTGACAGGTGAGTTCTTTACCTCTAGCGCCACCTGCACCTCCTGCAACTAACCCTAACTCCCCTCTCTCCTGTATTATGAGGTGTTTATCTGTCTGCCACAAATAGGAGAAAGTGAGCTTCTGGGGTCGGGGCCTCCAACTTACCTCCATGTAGACTTAAAAAAGTCACGACCTAAAAGTTGAGGGTTTCATTTTAATCAGAGGAAATTTTTAGGACTTAAGCCCAGGAGGCATCATCTCAAGTAACCCTGAGAGAACTAAATGCTCCAAGGAGGTGAGGAAGGAGCCAGGTTATATAAAAGTTTTGCAACAAAGAGCAGGTAGTCTGAAGCCAAAAGATTACTGTTAACTAAAGGACACCAAATTTCCCAGATTAAGGAATTTAGTCTTCTTTATGTATGGGGAGATGCCAGAGTCTGGGCTTGCTGAAATCATTCCTTTCATAGGCATCTCAGCTATCTGGGGCCAGTAACCTGTACTTTCACATCCTGAGTTTCCTCGGGGCTCACTGTACAGAGTGGATGCAGTCTGATGGCTGCTAGACAGCAGATATTCTTCTTCTTCCTGAGTATCCTCAGGGCTCACTGGTCACATTGGAGGGCTGCAATTGCTGATGACTGTGAGATCCTTTGTTTACTGGTATGGCAGGAAATACTCTTGTTTCTCCTCCATATATTTGACTTTTACTGCAAAGCCAGCCACAGGGCAGGCTAGCAGTTAATGCCACTGGATGGATTCTGTCCTCTTTCTGTGTCTCCACGAGTCAGGGATTCTGATGACCAGAAGAAGAATCACCGTGACAGCAGCCAGCATTTGCATCTCGCTTATCAGCATGTTGGCACCAGAGGCACATTTGATTCTTACAACAACACAAATGCCGCAATCATCACGTCCATTAAGTGGCCGGAAGACCAAGCTCAGGGAGATCACAGGGCCTGCTTTGGCCCCTCAGTGAAAAAAGCTGGAGCAAACTTGCCCCCCAACTCTTTCAATTCCAAACCCTACAGGACCACAGACAGTGCTTTATTTTATCTCATGCTCAGTCGCTCAGTTGAGTCTGACTCTTTGCGACTCCATGGACCATAGTCCACCAGGCTCCTCTGTCCGTGGGGTTCTCCAGGCAAGAATACTGGAGTGGGTAGCCTATCCCGCCTCCAGGGGATCTTCCTGACCCAGGGATGGAATCCGAGTCTTGGATTGGCAGGTGGATTCTTTACCACTGAGTCACCTAGGAAGCCCTTGTAAACAGAGGGGCAGACATCAACTTATTTAGTCCTTAAAAATGACACAGTGAGGAATGTGCTATTAGAATAGTCTCCATTTTACCTCTGAAGAAACTGAGGCAGAGAGATGTTTGGGAATGTGGCTTACGCTGTACAGCTAGCTGGTATGGGGCTGAAGTGGGATGTTCCAGGCAGTCTGAGCTCTCACCACTTGGCTACACTGCCTCTCCCTGAAAGTGACTGTTCATAAGCCTCTTTTCTGTGCCAGGTACTGGGTCTCACTTCCTTTAATCCTTATGGCTGTGCCTGGAGCAACTCTAGGTATCCCCAGCTGAGATTCACAGTGATGTCGACGGTGAGTGATGGAGAGGCATTGGGACCAGGCCTTTTGACAGAGCCTGGGGTCTGAGCTGGCTTCTCACTCATTTTGCTGTGATCCAGGAGGCTGTGTGCACAACCACACCCTTGACTATGACTCAGATGTGCTATGGTGAAGATGGGGTTGGGGGCTGGAATCTCTGTGAAGTTAAAGTTTCTAAATTAGTAGAATTAAAGTAGAATTAAAACAGACTGACTCTTGGGACTTCCCTGGGGGTCCAGTGGTTAAGACTTTACCTTCTAATATTGGGGGCGTGGGTTCCATTCCTGGTCAGAGAGCTAAGATCCCACATGCCTCGCGGCCAAAAAACCAAAGCATAAAACAAATACTGTGAGTGCATGCTCAGTTGCTTCAGTCTCATCTGACTCTTTGCAACCCCATGGACTGTAGCCCAGCAAGCCCCCTGTCCATGGAATTCTCCAGGCAAGAATACTGGAGTGGGTTGCCATGCCCTCCTCCAGGGACTCTTCCTCACCCAGGGATCGAACCTGGGTCTCCTGCATTGCAAGTAGATTCTTTACCCCTGAGCCACTGGGGAAGCTCAAGCAATACTGTAACAGATTCAATACAAACCTTTTTAAATGGTCTATATTTAAAAAACAAAAATAAAGGATGTTAAAAAAAAAAGCAGAACTCTTAATTTGGACATGTACACATGTACTCACAGCTTGGGGCTTTGGGAGTGGCTGGGGTCAACGCCTGCAGTCAGGGCTCTAGTGCCAGGAGGTTGGGAGCACTCCATTTGAGTGGGGGTGAAACTTAAGTGGAGGCACTATTTCCTTGAGCCCATAACCCTTAGGAGGAGGGCTGGCTCCACAGCCCTGCCCTAAGAACGGCCCCATGCTTCATTAAGAACTCGGCCACCCCAAATTGACATTCTTAAGTGTTAACAAGGAGCCCTGCATTTTCATTTTTTTTCTGGGCCCTGCAATTTACACAGCCAGTGTCTCCTCCAAGGGAAGCCTGTCACCAGCTCTGTCTTATGTTTGGGTTCCTGGCATCAAGCACACTTGTTGCACCCAGGTGGGCTCACTTGGTGGAGGCACCCAAAGGGTGCTGGGTGAGAGCGCTTTGGGGAGGTCTTGGAGCCCATGAGAATGGAAGGTGGGGAGGGAACTGGGGCTTCAGCTCTAAGCCATCTCTGAGGCCCTGCAGCCAAGCCCTGCAGGGAGCTGCTGGTGGAAAAGCCACATGGCACATGTGCAGGAAACAATATGAACAGGGGCTTCCTCCAGCCACAAATTGGCTGCATTCAAAATGCATCTTATTGCCATGACCTTGTCCCTGGATCTTTCCTCTTGTTACCTGGAGCTGCTTGCTTGCCATTCCCAGGACTCAGCTTCCCCATCTTTAACTGGCGCTGCAGACCTAGATGAAAATACTGCTGAGTGTTCACTGTCCACCAGTGGGACAGAGCTGCCTAGGGATGAGAGTGAAGCCCAGCTCATAAAGGAAAACGAAACCACAGTCTGATCACACAGACATTCTACAACTGAGCACTGAGAAAAAATGAACCTACTTACAAAAGGGAGAGTCACAGACTTAGAAAACGAACTAATGGTTGTTGCGCGGAAGGGACAATTAGGGAGTTTGGGCTGGACATGTACACACTGCTATATTTAAGCTGGATAACCAGCAAGGACCTACTGTACAGCACAGGGAACTCTGCTCAATATTATGTGGCAGCCTGGATGGGAGGGGAGTTTGCAGGAGAATGGACACATGTACATGTACGGCTGAGTCCCTTCTCTGTTCACCTGAAACTATCACAACATTGTTAACCGGCTAGACCCCAACACAAAATAAAAGGGTAAAAAAAAAAAAAACCAACAAACAGTCTCACATTGATAAGAGAATGGGTTATTGTACAAATTGTATTTGTACAATCTTTTTTGGAAGAAAATAAAGCCAGACGAACAACCTCATCCTGTGTGTAAGTAAGTTCTTTGCAGGCTAAAGATCTCAATGAGAAAAAGTATAAAAACATGAGAAGTAAAAAATGGAAGTTAAACAAAAATAACCTTGGGAGAGAGTTCGTTGGTTCTCTTAAGCAGAAATACATACATTTAGTAGCCATAAAGTAAACATTGCCAGATTTAATTCTATAAAAATGTCAAACTAGGTATGGCCAAAGACAGCCTAGAAAAGATGAAAGACAAATGATACACTGGTTCTACCAGTGCTGCCCATGGAACTTTCTCTGGGGATGGAAATATCCATCCTGCACTGTCCAGTCCAGTAGTCACTCACCACACACAGCAATTGGGCCCTTGAAATGAAGCTAGTGTGACTGAGGAAATGAATTTAAACTTAAATTTAAATTGGTCCCTTAAGGACTTTTCTGGTGTTCCAGTGGTTGAGACTCCAGGCTTCCACTGCAGAGGGCATGGGTTCCACCTCTGGCCAGGGAATTAAGATCCCACATACCACATGCCGAGGCCAAAAAAAAAAAATTGGTTTAAATATATATAGACACAGATGGTTGGTAACTGCCAGTGGGCCTGAGATCAAATGCCTAAAGCTTTTTATGACAAACCCCTAAAAAACAACCTCCTACAAAATAATAAGAAAAAGATAAATAATTCAGAAGGAGGAAAAAAAAAAACAACTAAAGGACATAGAAAAGACATTCCTGAAAGAAGAAATGTTACTGGAACATAGACATTTGTTCAAGTTCACTGATCACCAGGGAAATGCAAATTGAGACACAATGAAATATCAACATGTATCCATCACAGCTGTTGCTGGCCAAAATCTTGGCTTTTTCTTCCCACTGAAGTCAAATAAAAAAGACACAGACAGAATTTGGGGGAAATAAAAAGGTGGCTTTCTCAGCCAGCAGAGAGGGGGACACAGTAGACTCATGCCTCAAGAGTTGTGCACCCCTTCCTGTGAGGAGTCTCGCTGTTGTTCAGTTGCTAAGTAAAACAGAAAATTTTGACTGCACACTAATTACGAGGAACATGAAATTAAATGGCTGAAGTCAGAAATGGCTTTCCCCAAAGTTGGAAGATCATCTTAAACCATCCACCCTTTAGAGGGAAGGAGTTCCACAAATTGACAGGATCTTCGCTCCAGCAAATGCTAAGTTTGCTGTGTCTTTGCCTCAAATATAACACTGGAAATTGAGCTACCTGGTTTTTATTAGCATCACTGGTTTATTGTGCAACTGCACTCATCCGGGTATGCATGGGACGTGAGTTGCTCTGTTCTTCAGGTAACTGCCCTGGCTGTGTCATGGTGAAGGCCTTTCCCTCTGGGTAGCAGCTCTACCAGTGAAGGCTCAGCCTACTTCCAGAAAGTTCTGTCACTTGCAATTAGGAAGAATCCAGTTCTGCTTGTTTTAAAATGTCGATCTCACCTCTATTTCAAGCTCTATTCTCTCCCAGAGCAGGTGAGACTGGGTCCGTGAAGGGTTTAGGATCAGGGCTGGAGGCTGGGTTGTGGAGAGGGGCAAGGTGTTATCTGCTCTCACTGGCCCCTGTCCTCATCATGGGGGCATGTCCCCTCAGACTGGATGGGGGAGGAGAGAGGGAAAGACAGGCTTTCTTCACATCCCCCGGCAGTTGCCCCTTTGCCTGGCTGGTACCAACAAACCACCAGCTACAAATAGGCAGGATCCATTTTCCATCCTCTTAGGGATCAGAGGGGAGGACCTTGGCCTGTCTTACTGCCTGTGGGCCCCTGGACATCCTCTCTTTCCAGAGAGTGTCCCCCATCCCCCCAAGCCCAGGTCATACACATAGGGGAAGTCTGGAGACCAAGCAAGGGTCTAACCAGGGAAGCCTAGCAGAGCCTCCTGGGTCAAGTTCAGGAGATGTTGTTTCTGACCCAGGGCTGGGAGCCTCAACTGTTCTCCTCACTCTTCAGAAGGCAAAGCTTTCTAAACTAAGGCAGATTACTTTTGCTTATTCTTCTTGAATAAAGAGGGCTGAGAGCTGAAGAATTGATGCTTGTGAAATGTGGTGCTGGAGAAGACTCTTGAGAGTCCCTTGGACTGCAAGGAGATCAAACTGGTCCATCCTAAAGGAAATCAATCCTGAATATTCACTGGAAGGAATGATGCTAAAGCTGAAGCTCCAATACTTTGGCTACCTATGTGAAAAGCTGACTCTTTGGAAAAGACCCTGATGATGGGAAAGACTGAGGGCAGGAGAAGGGGATGACAGAGGATGAGATGGTTGGATGGCATCACCGACTCAACGGACATGAGTTTGAGCAAACTCTGGGAGATAGTGAAGGACAGGGAAGCATGATGTGCTGCAGTCCATGGGGTTGCAGAGTCAGACACAACTTAGTGACTGAACAACAAACAATTTTTCCTAACAAAGTGTTCCACTGAGTATTATGGGATGTGAGCTGTTTACAGTGATGGGAAAGGACCTCAGTTGGGAAGAGTGGTGTATGAGGCTGAAACACCCTGGAAAAGCTCTGCCTCTGAGCTAAGTTCAAAGTCTAGCTCTGTTTCTGCCTATGATGCTGGGAATGAGTGGATGTAAAGAAAAGTCTTGAAGATCTTCGAGCCAGAAAACAGCTTCTGATTTCCCGGGATTTACCTGGGGACCCTGGGCAGAGATGGCTCTCCTTCCTGACCCCTTCCTTGTCTCTGTCCCTCTTCTTCTCCACTGCCTTCCCAGCCCTCACCCCACTCTTGCTTTCCCTTTGCCTGTTGTGTGGTGGCAGCTCAGGATCTTTTGCTGTGCCCAGATGTGGGACTTGTTAGAGTGAAAGTGAAATTCGCTCAGTCGTGTCCGACCCCATGGACCCCAAAGACCATGGGGTCTTTGCGACCTCATGGACTATATAGTCCCTGGAATTCTCTAGGCCAGAATACTGGAGTGGGTAGCCTTTCCCTTCTCTAGGGGATCTTCCCAACCCAGGGATTGACCCTAGGTTTCCCACATTGCAGGCAGATTATTTACCAGCTGAGCCACAAGGGAAGCCCAGATGTGGGACTTGCTAAGAGAGTCCATAATCAGCCGCATACAAGGACTATTTTCTTTTAATAAAGATTTTATTTATATATTTATTTCTGGTTGCGTTGAGTCTTGATCGCTATGTGAGGGCTTTTCTCTGTTTCAGTGCGTGGGCTTCTGTTGTGCTTGCCTTCTCTTATTAAGAGTATGGGCTCTAGCGTGTGGGCTCAGTAGTTGCGGCACATGGGCTTGGTTGCTCCGAAGCGTGTGGGATCTTCTCGGACCAGGGATCAAACCCATGTCCCCTGTATTGGCAGGTGGATTCTTAACTGCTGGACCATCAGGGAAGTCCAAGGAGCATTTCCTTGACTCCTGCAGTCATTCCTAATCCTGGAGAGTTCACTAATTTCCACTGAGTGTATGGTACGCAGCTGTCACTCCCAATCTACTTCCTGCTAGATCAGGGCATTTTGACAACCTCTGCCTTTCTGACTGGTCTTCTGTCTGCCCCTCATTCCCATCCTCCATGGCCTGTGGTTCCTGCCTGTCCTGAGACCTGCAGGAGCTCGGCCAGCCCTGAATGCATCTCTTTAATGACTGGCAGGATTGCCATGGCAATGAGAGATGATTTAAACCCATAAAGTGGTGTCTCCATGAAGCTCCTCTTGGAAACTGTTTGAGCTGGAGCCTCCAAGCGGCATAGTCCAGGCAAGTCCTATAATATCAAAGTGCCTCTCTGGGTAAAACTATAAATAGAAAAGACTCTTCAGAGCCTTTGAAGATAACTGTCTGGACAGAGAGTCTGGATATTTTTTTCCTTTGAGGGAAGGAAATCTGGAACCCTTCTGTTCTCCTAGCAGCTACTCTAGGCTGCATTTCACAGCTTTACATACAGCAGGGGCTCTGTTGATGTTGGCTGACTTGAGTGGACTGGCTGACCTTGAATCCCAGACTGCTTATTGGCTTTCCACAGGTAATAGGGGTTCTCCTTATGGGGACTGACCCCCACCTTTATTACTCAGCCAAGCAGGTGCTGGTAACCATGTGAGGCACTAAACCACGGCCCTCGATGAAACAGGCAGGAATGCTATCCTCCTGGGGCTTGGGTTGGCGGGGAGAGCCCCCTTGGGGAAGGCACACAGCTGTGAGGTGGTGTCTCACTGTGGTTTCGGTTTGCATTTTCTTGACCATGAGTGATGTTGAGCGTCTTTTCATATATGTGCTCTGCTGCTGCTAAGTCGCTTCAGTCGTGTCCGACTCTGTGTGACCCCACAGACGGCAGCCCACCACGCTCCTCCATCTCTGGGATTCTCCAGGCAAGAATGCTGGAGTGGGCTGCCATTTCCTTCTCCAATGCATGCATGCATGCTAAGTCGCTTCAGTTGTGTCCGACTCTGTGCGACCCCATGGACAGCAGCCCGCCAGGCTCCTCTGTCCTTGGGATTCTCTAGGCGAGAATACTGGAGTGGGCTGCCATTTCCTTTATATGCCTCCTTTGGAGAAATGTCTACTTGAGTAGTCACTGTCCATTTTTAATTGTTGTATGTATGTATTTTGCTATTGAGTTGAAGGAGCTTCTTATATTCATGTTCACTGCCCACAATGAAGCATCCTTTCAACCCCTAGAGGAAGTGAGGAGTGGTGAGGGCCACATCACATGACCAGCAGCAAGCGGTGGGGGCTCTGGATCCTTTCTCTCAAAGTCCAGGACAGCTTGAGCAAACCTATCCATCCAGTGGGCAAGCTGAGAAACACAGAGGGCGGTCACAAGGTGAAGCAGGCGGGGCAAGGCTGTCCTGGTTCCATGGAAATCACTGCGCTTATGCTCAAAGGCGGTGGGTTCTACGTGTCTAGGGGCAGGTGCGTTCACCCTAGGCAGAGATGCTGGAAGCTTTGCGGGAAGAGGGCAGCAGCTGTGGAGGAGGGATGGCAGAGAAACTGTGATGACACCTTCGATTCCTTGAAAATAAATGCCTATGTAAGAGGGACGTGTGAGATTCTCAGAGGAGAATATGTCTGGAGGTTGGGCAGCAGCACTGGGGGTTATGAGGCTGGAACTGGCATCTGTGGCCATTGGGGCAGGAAGCTTTCTGGTATGCTGTGATGTTCTCTTCTCTGTACTGGAAGAGATAGCTCTCCATCCAGCCTGGGGTACCGTGCACCTGAAACACTACCATCTAGGCAGTCTTTTGGTATAAGGCTAACGTCTCAGGATGGGCAAACCCCGAAAATCAGTAAGGAACTCTTCATGACATGGACTTAATCAGAATGCTTTCTGAGGATGGGTTTTGGGATAAGGAGCAAGGAAGAGATAGCATCTAAAGAAGGGTGATGGGGCACTATTTATAATAGCAAGGACATGGAAGCAACCTAGATGCCCACTGATAGATGATATATACAATGGAATATTACTCAGCCATAAAAAGGAATGAAATTGAGCCATTTGTAGAGATGCAGATGGATCTGTGGAGACTGTCATACAGAGTGAAGTAAGTCAGAGAACAAATATTGTATATTAATGTGTGTATATATATATATTATCTATAAAAGTGGTACTGGTGAATCTATTTGCAGGGCAGCAGTGGAGATGCAGATGTAGGGAACAGACTTGTGGGCACAGTGTGGGAAGGAGAGGGTGGGACGAATTCACCCTGTGTAAAACACATAGCTGGTGGGAAGCTGCTGTATAGCACAGGGAGCTCAGCTCAGTGGGAAGCTGCTGTATAGCACAGGGAGCTCAGCTCAGTGCTCTGTGATCACCTAGAGGGGTGGGATGGGGGGGTGGAGTGGGAGGGAAGCTCAAGAGGGAGGGGACATGTATACTTATGGCTGATCTGCGTTGCTGTATGGCAGAAACCAACACAACATTGTAAAACAATTATCCTCCAGTTAAAAATAAAAATTAAGAACAAAGATAATGCATATAAAATTTTTTAACAGTGTGCCTGACCCCGAGGAGGGGATCCCATGCTGTTACCTGTCATCCTTATTATGGTTAATATTTGTTGATCACTGATAGCAGTTCAGTAATCTCACTTGTAAAGTTTATTTTCAATTTCATTCAAAAGTCTTCTCTTTGTGACAGGCACTGTCGGGCATATAACAAACGGCAGGAAATGCTTCCTGTTCCATGAGATTGCAGTGTACAGTAAAGGCAACCAGATAAGCAAACATCTTGACTTTCAGGCAGATGGTGGTAAATGTTAAGGAACAGAGGAATAAGCAGAGATCAAGGGTTCAGGGAGGAAGCCCTGGCCCCACTCTGGGTGGGCTGACAGAGCCAGTCTACCTGCCTGGCTGTCTTATTTCTGAGTTTCTGCTGATCCAGCTGACGTGGAGCCAACCTGCAGCTCCCCAGTTTGGCTGGGTTATTTTTGGACCGATTCTGTAATAGTCTCGCCTTCATGAGTGCAGGGAAAGCTTAACAAAATGTCTTTTCTAACCTACAGTAGGCCTCCCGTTGTTCCCAGAGGCACTAATTGGATGCCAAGTGCTCGCCTTCCTGCCGAAGGAAATGTCAGGTTCTAATAATATTCCATTATTAGGCCCACATAATTTCCTGCCCGGACAATTCTAACAGCCTCATCCCTGATCTTCCTGCTTTAAATATTTTCCTTTATGATCTAGCCTCAACGTTGTTACTTTGGAATTGCCATTTCTCTGCTTGGTGGTGGTTTAGTTGCTCAGTTGTGTCTGATTCTTTTGTGACCCCATGGACTGCAGCCATCCAGGCTCCTCTGTCCATGGAGTTCACCAGGCAAGAATACTGGAGTGGGTTGCCATTTCCTTCTCCAGGGAATCTTCCTGACCCAGTGATTGAACATGTGTCTCCTGCACTGGCAGGCAGATTCTTTACTGCTGAGCCACTGGGAAGCCCTTATATAGTTTATTCAAATCTCTCCATTGATTTAGGAATCCCATAATAAATCTCTCTGTTAGGTTCTCATCTGCATTTATCCACTTTATCTAAAATGATAAATACACAAAAGCTCTTTGCAGGCCATCAGTTACCCAATGAATTGAAGGGATGCTGGTAGGCTCAGGATTAGGGAACAGCCCCTGCTGGCCACCTCTGGGTTAAGGCCTGAGTCTCTTTCCACAGGGATGCTCCTGGCAGTCAGGAGACTCACAGGCTCCTTCCTCATTCCTGGTGCAGGAACATTTACGTTCAGTCTCTCTCACTCTTCCCACCCACACCTTTAAAACCTCTGCTTTGGAACAGCAGACTTCGCCTCCCACACCAGACAGGTTTCTGTGCTCATCTTAATTTGGGCATAATCACTACAAATTGATTTCTATTCAGCACCTCCCACATCTCTCTATTAATTCCTGTACGTTAACAAATACCAAAATATTCATGTAAAAATATTTCTCCCTTTAGAGAACGTTGTTCCTCATTCCGTGTTCCTCTGTTTAATGCCATCTGATCAGAGTTGACTATAGACTTAATTATAATTTTCCTGAAACCTGACATCTCTCTATCAGGTGTGCAGGGAAGAGAGCGCAGATCGGGGACTAGAGAGGAGACAACTGTGGAAGATGGAAGAGTACAGATGAACACGTAACCTCCTTCTCCAGACACTTAATAAGAAACAGAAAGAGGAGACACACCGGCAGGGGATCAAAAGGTCATGTTCACTTAAGGGAAGAACTGAAACCTCTGACTGCTAACATGAAAGGCATCATCAGAGATGGAAGTTTCTAGATTCAGAAGAGGGCTTTTTCTACTGTTTAGAAGCAGCTTCCCTGGAGAAGGAAATGGCAACCCACTCCAGTATCCTTGCCTGGAGAATCCCATGGACAGAAGAGCCTGGCAGCCATGGGGTCACAAAAGAGTCAGACAAGACTGAGCGACTAAACAACAGCAACAAGAGGCAGCTTGTCTGCCACACACCTCACTCTGAACCCTCTACTTGGAGGGACAGGTGGGGACAGGTAGGTGGCAAGCACGGGAGAAAGGTATGGAGTGGCCCTTCTAGATCAGTGATTCTAAATGGGGTAGATTTTACCTTTTAGCCAACTCTTGGTAATGTTTGAGACACTTCTGATTGTCTACAACCAGCGCTGGGGATGGGAGAAAGCTACTGGTACTTAGTGGGTAGAAGCCAAGGATGCTGTTAAATATCCCACAGTGCACAGGACACCCCCACAGCGAGGCATCATACAGCCTCAGATGCCAATAATGCCAAGGCTGAGACCCTGCTACAGATACAGAAGCTCTTGTCTTTCTTTTTGGGATACATTGTATTGCCTGGGAAGGGAGGGCCTATTTTGTTTTTCTCTAACTATATTCTTCGTGTTTACTGGTTACTGGACAGCATATATCAGCTCAGTGAAAACCCAGCTATAAGCTGTTTACAAAAAACTCATTTCTAAAAGCAGCTCCTATAGTAAAATGCAAACACCAGAAAAATGCATACAAATGCATATCAGGAAAATGCAAACAAAAGCAGAAGTATGTTGTGTATGTGCTCACTCAGTTGTGTCCAACTGTTTGCGACCCTGTTAACTAAAGCCCACCAGGCTTCTCTGTCCATGGGATTCTGCAGGCAAGAATACTGGAGTGGGTTGCCATAGCCTCCTCCTCCAGGGGATCTTCCCAACCCAGGGATTGAACCTGCATCTCCTGCATTGGCAAGTGGATTCTTTACCTCTGAGCCACCTGGGAAGCTCAGAAGTATGTTAATATAAAAAAAAAATTGAAGACAAAAACAAAGACAAAAGGGAGCATTTTATAAAAATAAAATTTCTGGTTTCCAGTGAAATCCTTATATGCTAAGTAATATAACATCAATATAAATTGTTTAGAAGGTGTAAAAAAACAGTAAATGAATAGATAAAAGATAGTAAGAGAAGACGTTAAGTTAGCTCATGGTGGTTTTAGGGTAGATATAGATTTATGTCACTTGGTTCATGGCAGACCTCCCCCAACAAAATAGACAAGAACAATGAAGTGAATTCTACACCCTAAAAATAGACAGTTCATCTCTTTTGCAAGGAGCTATGGAACTTTTATTTAAAATCATATTAAAAAATATGATTGATACTAATATGACATATATCAGCCAGTTTCCAAAAATGGAAAATATCATATTTTCTCTTTAAAAACCTAATAGACCGCGCTCCCTGATCCCAGTGTAATCAAACTGTAAAGACGAAACATAAATGAAAAGCCTGACTCTGCTTACGTCTGAATCTCATCCTTAAACAACTCTGTCTGCAAGGAAACTGAAGCTGAGATTCTGAAGCAGAGCTGCTCCCTAAGGCAGCAAGTGGCCCCACGTAGCTATTGAAATACAGCACTTGACAAGAGGCTAGTCTGAATGGCTGTGAGGTGAACTCACTGGATTTCCAATACTTAACATGAAAAAAGGATGTAATACAGCTTATTAATGTATTTTTATTGATAACATGTTTAAATGATAATGTTTGGGATATACTGGGTTAAATGAGATATCATTAAAATAATATCACATGTTTCTTCTTTCTGCTTTTTATTTATTTATTTTTTTTTCTGTCTGCTTTTTAAATGTGGATACCAGACACTGTAAAATGACAGATGATATCATGTTGTATTTCTATTGGTAGTTCTGCTCTAGAATATTCATAAAAATAAAATAAGATGCAATAAATGCTACATATCAAAATCTATAGAATGTGGCTAAAGCAGTGTTTGGAAAAATTTCCTAGCTTACTTATTTATACTAAGAAAAAATGAAGTGAACTAAAATTAAGCAATTAATTTAAGAATTTAGAAAACACACAATTAAACTAACCTAAGTAGGGGCTTCAGTTAAGTTTCAGTTCAGTTGCTCAGTTGTGTCTGACTCCTTGTGACCCCATGAATCGCAGCATGCCAGGCCTCCCTGTTCATCACCAACTCCCAGAGTTCACCCAGACTCACGCCCATCAAGTCAGTGATGCCATCCAGCCATCTCATCCTCCATGGTCCCCTTCTCCTCCTGCCCCCAATCCCTCCCAGCATCAGTCTTTTCCAATGAGTCAACTCTTTGCATCAGGTGGCCAAAGTAGTGGAGTTTCAGCTTTAGCATCATTCCTTCCAAAGAAATCCCATGGCTGATCTTCAGAAGGGACTGGGTGGATCTCCTTGCAGTCCAAGGGACTCTCAAGAGTCTTCTCCAACACCACAGTTCAAAAGCATCAATTCTTTAGCGCTCAGCCTTCTTCACAGTCCAACACTCACATCCATACATGACTACTGGAAAAACCATAGCCTTGACTACTGCTGGCTAAATAATAAGAAATCTGCCTGCCAATGCAGGAGACATAGAACACTCTGGTTTGATCCCTGGGTTGGGAAGATCACCTGGAGGGGGAAATGGCAATCCACTCCAGATTATTGCCCGGGAAATCCCATGACAGAGGAGCCTGGGGGGCTACTGTCCATGGAGTCACAAAGAGTCAGACATGACTCAGCACGCACATACTGCACTCAACCTTTATTTCTGTTTTTTTTTTTAATTAACAAAATAAATACTGATGGATAGTTCCTTAACATTATAAAATGTTATAATCCTCCATCCAAAAAGCTAGCACAGTATAATGTGAAAAGCCAGAAACATTCCCATTAAAATCAGAAACAAGAACTCCCACTATCATATATAAGAAAGAATAAAAGTTATAAAACTTGGAAAGGATGAGACATCTGTTTATAAAATTCATGCCTCAGATCACACCTTTACTATATTACAAATAATTACCAGTTAGAAAAAGAAGAAAAGATGCCTTTTACAATATAAACATAAAAATACTTAAGGACAAATGTAGTAAATATTAGTACATTCCTGACCTTATATAGTACAGGCCTAACTTTATATATACATAGGGTAATTGTAACCCTATGCAAAAAAATTTAAATTCCTGTTAAAAGCTACACAAAGTATTTTAGTAAGTGAAAAAGGTTTTTCTTTGGAAGACTACTCAGTAAGATAGTTTTAATTCCTAATTTAATCTCTAAATTCATTCTGTTCCCAATCCAGTTACCAATAGAATTTTGTTTGGAATTTGAACATTTAAAGCTAAAGTCCATCTCAAAGAATAAACACATGATTGGATGCAGAAAAAGATGTGAAAAAGAATAACAAATATGACGATGATACTATCAGGGATATCAAAACATTGTTTAAGGCCACATATATTTTAGAGTAGGATTAGACCAAGAGATCAAAGTAAGAGACCAGAAAGTTAAAAAAAAAAAAAAAAATTTCAAGCACAGATGGGAATTGAGAATTTGATTAAAATGGCATCATTAGGGTTTCCCTGGTGGTCCACTGGTTAAGAATCCACTGCCAATGCAGAGGATGCAGGTTCGATCCCAGGTCTGGGAGGATCCCACATGCAGAGGGACAGCCAAGCCTAGCTCCAACTACTAAGCCAGTGTGGGTAGAGCCTGGGAGCCACAGGAGAAGCCTTTGCAACGAGAACCCCTTACACCGCAACTAGAGAGTAGCCCCCACTTGCCGCAACTGAAAAAAAAGCCCACATAGCAATGAAGATCCAGCACAGCAAAAAAAGAAAATAAATATTGATAAATACATAAAATGGAAATTAAAAAAATTTAATGGCATCATTAAATTTATCAGCAAGGATGAGGCATTCAATAAACTGCTGGGAAAACAGGTTAGCTATTTGAAGGAAAAAAAATCAATTTATTACCTTATTCTTCACATGTGAGTAAGTTCCATATGGATCCAAGAATTATATATAAAAATGGGAGCATAAAAGCCAAAATAAAAGAAAGATTACAGAGTTTTCTGTATAACTGTATGCAAACAAATTTTAAAACTTGAATTAAAACAAAGGTTAAAAACTCCAAAAACCCAAAGGGGCATTTACCAGGTGAATCCCAAAAGCCAGGTGAGAAGTGTGTTCCAGGACAAGTCTGACCCCAAATGTCCTTCCTCCCACAGTCTTTAGTCAAATCTGTCTGCTGCTCCAGCTGGCCCCTGAAGCGGAAATGCAAATAATAAACATTAGGCTCAGATTAGGCAGTATTAGCATTCAAAAGACACCTTGAAAAAGACAAACCAACTGTCAAGGACTAGAAAGAAAGAGGTCAGAAAAGTGAGAGGTCACCAATGAATTCTCAGGACACCAGGCATCCTCAGTTAGAAAATGCACAGCAGGGACTTTCCTGGTAGTCCAGTGGTTAAGACTGCCTTCCAACACGGCAGACATGGGTTCAAACCCTGGTGGGGGAACTGAGATTCCACACAGTGGGGCAACCTTGCATCGCACCACAGCTACAGAGCCTTCTAGCCAAAACTAAGACCAGGCACAGCCAAATAAATATATATTTTTTTAAAGTGCTAGCCCTCACCTCCTCTGTGCAGGCCAGCAAATCTTCATTGAAAGTGCCAAAACTTCTCTTGGAAACTGAAAGAGTATGGTTGGAAGAATAAATGGCCAGGAAAAATACATAATTCAGGTTGGGGTGGAAGAGCAGGAAGCGAAGTGAAGTGAAAGTCGCTCAGTCGTGTGTGACTTTTTTCGACCCCATGGACTACCCATGGACAGTCCATGGAATTCTCTAGGCCAGAATACTGGACTGGGTAGCCTTTCCCATCTCCAGGGGATCTCCCCAACCTGACCCAGGGATTGAACCCAGGTATCCCACATTGCAGGTAGATTCTTTACCAGCTAGCTGAACCACAAAGTAAGGTCCAGAGAGCAGGAGTGGGGAAGAATTATCTGCCTGGTTATAAAAACCTATTTTAGATCAATAATGATTAAAAAAAAGAAAACAAACAGCAATTGGAGTACAGATCCAAAGAGAAAACCACATATAAATTATGCAGAAGAGGATCAAGCTTGAGATCAAATTATATGAGAGACTGTACTATGCGATGAGTAAGCAACATGGAAAGACAAGCTTATTTAATAAATCCTGTCGGAATACTGAAGATTGAATCCAAAAAGGAAATTAGATTCGTATTTTACCCTACTCTCCAAAATGAAAGTTCAATATTTAAAAATAAGACACCATAGAGGAAAAAGCAGTGCCGTCAGAATTTACCATTTGGTATACTTTGAAGTATGTGGGGTCGGGGTAGGGTAGTGGGAAGTGAAGGAAATAGCACTTGCTGATTGCCCATTGTATGAACATGTAGTTCCTTATTAAGATTCACAGCAACCCTGGGAGACAGGTATTATCCTCAACTTTCAGATAAGGAAACAGACATAAAGAACCCTTTGTCAACTTTTAAAAAAGCACGATTTGAGAGTGGCAAGTTAAGTTTTATTTGGGGCAAAATGAGGACTGCAACCCACGAGAGAACACTTCAGATAGCTCTGAGAGACTGCCTCAAAGAGGCAGGGGGGATAGGACAGTATAGATGTGATTTTGGTGAAGGGGGAGTACATGCAATCTGCATATATTTTTTGCAGAATGTTTCTGCTAATACAAGGAGCAGTTGTCACCCTGAAGGATTTTAGTTCTTTTCTAGATCTGAGTAGATACAAGAATTGGGCGTATAAAAATGACTCCCGAGAATATCTGACTACCTGAAGACCTGTTCTGCCAGTTTTTCCCCAGCACACCCCTCAAAAGCACAGATGCCTCATTCTTGCTCTCCACCCTGAACTTCTTTCAGGGGGTGTTGAAAGTCAGCAGCACATGATTTAATTCTTGTAGAGGTAGATGACAAACACCCATGGGAAGTGCCAATTTGTAGTTGACACCTATTACTCTCTTGAAGTCAAGTGGGGAGCCATCAGAAGGGCCTCACTCTGTCTGACTCCATGTCCTGTCTTGCCCAGCTACTGCCCACCAGCCCAAGGTGCCCAAGGGAGATCGGGCTGCCAAGTTCAGTGAGAGGCCAGTCCTAGACATGCCTGAGATGGTAGAAAGTGAAACAAGTTAGAGCCAAGGCTGAGGACAAGGCAGCTGTCCTGTGGTACAGAGTCAGTGAGTCTGGCCAGGAGATGTGAAGTACCCCCAATCGATATTTATTGAATAAGTGAATTTATGTATCTGTTCAATATGTGTATTTATTCATTAGCTCAGAAGAAAACTTGAAGCCTGGGGAAAGGAGATTTATCTAGCTTGTTCAGCTAGGAAGACAAGAACTTCACATTTTTCACCAGTTGTAGTTGAAACATTCCATTTTGGGAAACTGGGTCAAGCCACATCACCGTGTGTTAATTATAAGTTGTGATTCCAGCAACCTGTGTAAAAATGAGAGAAAGGGCCAGCGCCTGTGTTTCCAACAGCAACAAACATGCCTCTGATGACACTTCCATAATTACCACCTCTTCCAATTGCATACATCTTGGCTGCTTACAAAGAAGTGTTCACACCCACGGTTAGAAAAACCCACCTTCAAGGAAGGTCATGTTATCATCCCAGTGTGTGGATGAGGAAATGAAGGCTCTAGGAGGTGCAAGGACCAGCTCAGTGGTTGGCGGCAGAGCAGAAACTGGAAACCCGGATGTGCATGAACTGATCATCACTATGGCATAGGCTTGGTTACCTTGGTTACCAGGCTTAAAAGGGTGATGCTGGAGAATGTCTTGCCTGCTTTCATCTGCCTCTGTCTCCCCTGAGGTGCTCATGTGGATCTGAGGTTCTGGCGGGAGGGTCCCATCTATACATTGCATCTCATCCCCATCCAAAGCCAGTTTGGAAGACGAAATAAAGAGTGCAGCAGCCTCAATCCTGCAGACTTATGAGGCCGCAGGAACTTATTGCATCCCAGGATCTGGAAGCACAGCCTGGATGCTGGAACCCATGCTGGAGCTGCAGAGATCTGGCCAGAGAACATGGGTCAAGTCCAGCCTCAGACTAGGAGTGATGAGCTGCAGTGATGGGCTACTGCACAGGTTGGGGAGAACCTGCTATTTATGACTTGCCTCTACATGATAGGTTCACACATTATCAATAATTCCCACAGCATCTCCTGATACTCTTCCTATTATTCTCATGGTGCTGATGATAGAGTAGTACCTTGGAGAGTGACATCCAATGCTGCCTCTCGAAGCTGATTGTTGATAGTCCTGCATATGTGCAGAAGGGAGGACCATCAGGCAGAACCAAGCTGCAGCCTGGAGCACCAGTCACCATAAAGGCCTCATGAGGACCCAGTACCTGGTACCTCCAGAAATAGGGAACTATGGTCTCCTTGATCCCTGAAGGCTTTCCAAGCAGGCTTCTTACTCTTCCTCCCAGGAGCAAAAGGGAGCATCTGATACAAGCAACAAGATTAGAGAAAGAACCTAAGATTGTGCCTACCAGCCTCTGCCAAGTGTTCTCCCCTTTGACCCCTGTGCATGCTAGCACCTGTTTTCCCCCAGTCCACGCCCCCATGCTGCTGACCGTGGCAGGCTCTGTCTTGGTTGGACATGGCTGTAGTTTGAGGTGGGTAAGCCCACAGGCTTCCCTGGTGGCTCAGATGGTAAAGAATCTGCCTGCAGTACAGGAGACCCAGGTTCAACCCCTGGTCAGGAAATCCCTTGGAGAAGGGAATGACTACCCACTCTAGTATTCTTACCTGGAGAATCTCATGGACAGAAGAACCTGGTGGGCTACAGTCCATGGGGTTGCAAAGAGTTGAACACAACTGAGTGTTTAATACTAAGCTCAGTTTAAAGTACTGAGAAACCAGATTGTGGCTGCAGAGTCAAGATGCTTTACCCAGCTATTTTACCATTCCAAGTTGCCTCATCCAGATACTGATCTGGCTCTATGTTTTAAAAAATATTTTGACCCTAACATGTGGCATATGGGATCTTAGTTCCCCAACCAGGGACCAAACCCATGCTCCCTGCATTGAGATCGTGGAGTCTTAACCACTGCACCAGAAGAGAAGTCCCTGATCTGGCTCACTGGTGACTCCTTTGTCATAGGATCCATGGGGGAAAGGGCTGGATTGATCTTCATCTTTGCGGTTAGCGATAAGCCCTGAGATTCTATCATGGGAAAGTGTGAGGAGGAGAGCAGGAACCAGAGGTGGCACAGAGGCAGACATTCACATCCTGCATTAGTTCCCACTCCTGAGATATGGGGTGGCTGCTCCTCTGCTCCCAAACCCCTCACTGTTTCACCAACTGAATCCATGGGAGTCTGACAGTCCGCATCCGAGCTCCACCCACGCATCCTGCTCTGACCCACTTGGTCAGTACCATCACTACATTCAGAATATCCCCACTCAGTTCCTACATTTGTGGCTCACTCCCTGCTGTCAATGTCAAGGTTGAATAATAGAATCTGGAAGGAGTTTCAGAGGTCACCTGGCTCAGCCCTTCTTCTGGAGAAGGACCTATCTGAACTTGGCTTTTGTGTCTTGCAGCTTGGAGCAACCTCTCCTGTAACCTGGCATCTCTGTTTCTTCTAAAATGTGTTTTTTTTAAACAAGAAATCTGCTTTCCTGATACTTATATCTGGTACAGGTGCCTTCTGTGCCCTACACACATTCCAGGCAGCCCTCCCCCACTGCCAGGGAACACCAACCCTCTGATCCTTTGGGCCATGGAGTCAGATGGTATTTTATCATTGGGCAGATAGGCTGAGTGCCAAAGATTTGACGCTTTTGAACTGTGGTGTGGGAGAAGATGCTTGAGAGTCTCTGGGAATGCAAGGAGATCAAACCAGTCAATCCTAAAGGAAATCAACCCTGAATATTCACTCAAAGGACTGATTCAGAAGCTGGAGCTTCAATACTTTGGCCACCTGATTTGAAGAGCTGACTCATTGGAAAAGACCCTGATGCTGGGAAAGATTGTGGGCAAGCGGAGAAGGAGATAACAGAGGATAAGATAGTTGGATGGCATCACTACCTCAATGGACATGAGTTTGAGCAAACTGGGAGATAGTGAAGGACAGGAAAGCCTGGCATGCTGCATTCTATGGGGTCACAAAGAGTTGGACACAACTTGGTGACTGAACAACAACAATTTATCATCGAGCAAGCACATCATGCAACAAGCACTGCCAGTTTCTTGGATGCCATAGAATACATGGTTTCAAAGCTCCTTGAGGCTGAGGCTGTACTCAAGCCTGGCACCCAAGAAAACATGAGCTGTCTGTGCCCAGCAGATGTTTCAGAGGGGACTGCAGGGTATGCTGAGCATACAGTTTTGTTTGTTGATCGCCCACTGAGTGTCTTCGATGGGCCAGCCCAGCCCTGAACTTGCTTATTGCCCCAAAGTGGAAATAGGCATGCACACAGAAAACCACAACACAGCGTGACCCCTGCTAGGGAGGAGGCATATCAGGGATGCTGAAGGCATGTGGGAGGCAATGGTCAGCAGACCAGCCCCGGGGATGAGCTGAGCCCCAAAGGATGAGCAGAAGCAGCCAGTTGTGCGGGGCAGGCAGGGTGAGCGGCAGGGAAAAAGAGCTGGTGGGCTTGTTACCTAGTTGCTGCATGACAGGTCAATGAACTTTAGACGAGGTGTTGAGGCAAGAAATTCAACTTTATTCGGAAAGCCAGCAGACCGAGAAGATGGCAGACTAGTGTCCCCAAAACACCAACTTATTAGGGTCTTGGGGCAGTGTCATTTATAGAATAGAGATGGGGAGGAAGTGAGGAAGTAAAGTAAGAAGGCCATGAGTCTTGCAAAACAACCCCTTGGCCCACCTTGAGGGGGGGATGTGTTCATTTCTTCTTTTCTGCAGCCATTCACAGGTGGGCAGGGTTAGAATGTCTCTCTGGACAGAAAAGCCTAGTGGGCTATAGTCCATGGGGTCACAAGAGTCAGACACCACTGAGTGACTAAACAACAACTGGAAGCTGAACAAAGGTTATTTGAGTTTAACAGTCAGGTGGAGAGGCAGGGCTCCCCCTGGCAGGCTATTGTGTATGCCTACAGCTACAGACAATGACTATAATAACAAAAGCAATGAGAAGCAAAGGTTAAAGTAAAAGAAACAGATCTAATGTGGAGTCAAAATTTGCTCTTCCTTGTTACAGAAGGGCTGACGAGTTGACTGGCTTGACCATGGCAGCACTTTGGCTGGTGTCTTCAGTATGCCTGAGCACAGTAAATTCCCAGGAAGCATCTGGAAAGCCTGTCTTTCTGGTGTGACCCAGTTCTAGATAAGATGACACTAATAATACCCATTCACTCCTCAAGACTGCGAGGAGTCAGGAGCTAATATATGCACGGGGCTCATTATGCAAATAATCTGTCCTTTGGCGGCACAGATCGAACTGCCAGAGCCTTCCCTCCTTCCTGTCCACTCCCAGGATTCTGGAGTGGTCTGCAGCTGCCAACACACAGCCCTGCCTTCTTCCTCCAGCCATCCGAAAGGTTGTACCTGAGCACCTCTTGCAAACAACTGTCTTCATTGCCAGAATTGTCTTAAAATGATTCTAGCTCTGAAAATGCTCAATTTCTATTTCTCCATAAGAAATGCTAGAAAAAAAGAAAGCATTGCATGTTAGGGGGTGGGAAGGTGGCTCAGAAGATAGTTCAGTTCAGTTCAGTTCCGTCGCTCAGTCGTGTCCGACTCTGTGATCCCATGAATCGCAGCACGCCAGGCCTCCCTGTCCATCACCAACTCCCGGAGTTCACTCAGACTCACATCCATGGAGTCCGTGATGCCATCCAGCCATCTCATCCTCTGTTGTCCCTTTCATCTCCTGCCCCCAGTCCTTCCCAGCATCAGAGTCTTTTCCAATGAGTCAGCTCTTCAAATGAGGTGGCCAAAGGACTGGAGTTTCAGCTTAACATCACTCTTTCCAAAGAAATCCCAGGGCTGATCTCCTTCAGAATGGACTGGTTGGATCTCCTTGCAGTCCAAGGGACTCTCAAGAGTCTTCTCCAACACCACAGTTCAAAAGCATCAATTCTCGGCG
>SJXQ01013029.1:177094-303956 GCA_006408695.1 Aepyceros melampus
CACTAGCTTTGTTCATAGTGATGCTTTCTAAGGGCCACTTGACTTCACATTCCAGGATGTCTGGCTCTAGATGAATGATCACACCATCGCGATTATCTGGGTCATGAAGATCTTTTTTGTACAGTTCTTCCGTGTATTCTTGCCACCTTTTCTTAATATCTTCTGCTTCTGTTAGGTCCAGACCATTTCTGTCCTTTATCGAGCCCATCTTTGCATGAAATGTTCCCTTGGTATCTCTAATTTTCTTGAAGAGATCTCTAGTCTTTCCCATTCTGTTCTTTTCCTCTATTTCTTTGCATTGATTGCTGAAGAAGGCTTTCTTATCTCTTCTTGCTATTCTTTGGAACTCTGCAGAGGTATGCCAACTAAGGACTCTCTAAATTTCTGCAAAATGCAGATGATGAGCTCGACAAGACCAGCCCAGCCATGCTAGGTATTGTGATTCTAGGCAGCCTTAATCAATCAGGGCCTTCTAGTATATAAGTCAGAAACAATAAAACATGGCTCAAAGTAAGTAGTTGAAAATGGTCATTTTCAAGGTCTTATGTGTTTATTCAATAAACATGTAGGGATACCCGCTAAAGGTCAGGCACTATGCTAGGTGCAAGTGAGGTAATGAGGAGCAAAGGTGCTTCATAGGTCCCTGTAAGAATCTAGTGGGAGGGATGCAACTGGGGCAGTAGTTGCACAAGGTGAGGTGTGCATGGAGGGAGAGGAAGGCAGGGTGGTGTCAGAGGAAGGCAGGGAGGTTGAAGGAGGAGGCTGTGCCCATAGTCCGGGTCCCCTCTGCCAGCTGACAACCTTCCCACGGGATGCACCAGGCCCATCTCTATCTCCATCTGGAAATCTCTGCAGCGCCCAGTGGATGTGGAGCACTCCCCACTCAGTAAGGAGCACCCCATCTTGGGAGGGGACGTGCTCCCTATTATGGGCTCCAGGCCGGCGGGAGCATTCCCAGTGTCAGCACACATGGACGCCTTGACTTGAGCCTGCACTATTTTTAACTGGCTGTCGCCATGGCAGCACAAGAACTGCTGGGAAAGACATGGCCTTTCTGACAGCATTCAAGATGCTCGCTGCCCTCTCCTCTCTGTTAATCCCCTGTGCGCCAGAGCCCAGATCATCTGTATTAAATACCCGCCTTCTCCTGGCAGAGCTGGAGCCCAGACACCTCTCGCGCTTCCTTGTCTGTACAGTGGGCATTTAAATAAAACAAAAACAAACAGAACACTTCCATTCGTGGGTGTGTGTTGGGAATCAAGTTAGGTTGTTAATGTGCTGTTAATGTGCTCTTCATGCCCACATTAGTTTCTGTTGTCCATCTCTCTCTTTTTTAAAAGTTTTATTTTTACTGTCTGAAATTCTCCGATGATTCCATGCTACTTTTTCTCTTTGGGACTATTAGTTTTCATGGTTTAGATAGAGATCAATAATCAGTTAGAAATCGGCATCTTTGGAGAAGAAATATGTTGTGTCCCTGTTTATAAAATGGATGATCTCTGATTAAGAAATGGTGCTCTTGCATTCTCTTTCATGGGTGTGTTCATCAGTAGTTGTTGTTTAGTCACTAAGTCATGTCCAACTCTTTGATGACCCTATGATCTGTAGCCCACTAGGCTCTTCTGTCCATGGGATTTTCCAGGCAAGAATACTGGAATAGGTTGCCGTTTCCTTCTCCAGGGGATCTTCCCAACCCAGGGACTGAACCCGAGTCTCGGGATTGCAGGCAGATTCTTTACCACTGAGCCATCAGGGAAGCTCTCTTGAAGAGTACACTAAGCATTATTTTATTCTGTTGTGAAGATTCTGACAGTCTCTCTTAATAACTCATGTATCACTGAGTTTTCTTTCCTCTCCTTTATGTTTGATCTCTGTCGTGACTTTACTTAAAAGGCCCTGACATGAGAAAGAATGAGAAGACATGAGAAGACATTCTGTCTGTTGCCCATGCCTTAATGACAACACTTAATCCCCTACCCTCCCCTTCTGCCCTTCACTTCTGCTGTATGGACTGATGCTTGTTAGCCTTCTACAGGTTTCCCTGTGGCAGGAAGTCATATCTTTCTGGAGAAAGACTTCCATGGAGGGAGAGGAAGAGATCCTGGGAACATGAGGCTGGGATGGAATGGCCACCAGCATGGTGTCATAGAGTCCACCACGCTGTAGTCCAGGGGGGTTGTAAATAGTTGGACATGACTTAGCGATCGAATGGCACATTTTGCTTTACGATGCTGTGTTAGTTTCTGCTGCACAGCAAAGTGAATCAGCTATACATATACATATAGCCCCTCTTTTTTCAGATTTTCTTCCCATTTAGATACCACAGAGCATTGGGTAGAGTTCCCCTGTGCTATAGGGAACACTAGGTTATCATTGGTTATCTATTTTATACACAGTATCAATACTGTATGTATGTCAATTCCAATCTCCCAGTTTATCCCATCTCCTCCCTGAGGGACCTTCTAATGGGAGAGGAAAAAACCGTATATTAGAGTCTCCTTAGCTAACAACACTTTTGCTTGAGATAAGAGATAGCAATCCCCAGGGAAAATGCTCTGGACTTTTGCAAAAGCTAAGCAGTAGCTGGAAATTTCAGGAGACATTCTGAGGGTTCTGTGTGGCTGAGGGACTGACTCACCCATTCATCCTGTGCTCTCTCTCCCTTCCGCCAAGGTTATCTGTGAAGGCTGGACTTGAACAACGAAGGTCTGATCTGTGTCGTCATCTTAGTCTCTTCCTCAGGCTTGTTTTTAAAACTCACTTATACTTTTTTCTTATAACACAATAATGGACACTTCGTAGGAGATTTAGAAATGTAGAAAAGAACAAAGGAAAAAACAAGCCCTCTAATCCAATTGCTCAGAGATAATCATTCTTTGTATCATGGTATCTAGTCTTTTATGCATGACTACATATTATATATGCACACACATATGTGTATGCACATTTATTACATATGTTTATTTATGGAAATGCATACTTATGCGATGTGTAATTATTTTTAAAAGAACGGTGTCATACCATGTTTGAGAGCTTGAACTCTGGAGCCAGGCTGTGATTGTGTGTGCTCAGTTGCTGAGTCCTGTCTGACTCTTTGGGACCCAATGAACTGCAGCCCACCAGGCTCCTCTGTGCATGGGGCTCCCCAGGCAAGAATACTGGAGCGATTATCCATGCCTTCCACCAGGGGAATCTTCCTGACCGAAGGAGCGAACTTGTGGTTCCTGTGTCTCCTGCACTGGCAAGCAGGTTCTTTACTGCTGGAGCTAGGCTGCCAAGGTTCTAATCCTGACTCCGTTATGTGCTGCCTGGGTGGTCTTGATGGTAACTTGTGCCTCAGTCCTTTATCTGTAAACAGCCAAATTGTTTGATGAAAAATAGTGTATCGCTGTTGCCTGAATTTGAAGTTTTTGAGTGAGGGTTCTGTGTGTCCTTGCCACCTCCGTCTGGGGCTCTGAACCCCATCCTTCTTAGTCTCTGCTGTCTCTTCATCTCCTGCTGTGTTGGCTCCTTTCTACCAATCAATACAATCAATTAAAATGCTGATTTCAAAAATAAATTCTGAAAAGTGTGTGGAGAAAAAGAAACTCCCCCTGTCCTGTTGGTAGGAATGTAAATTGATGCAGCCATTATGGAGAGCAATAGGAAGGTTCCTTATATATATATAAAAAAACAAACAAACAAACTGAAAATAGAGCTGCCATATGACCAAGCAATCCCACTCCTGAGCATATATCCAGAGGAAACCTTAATTCAAAAAGACAAATGTACCCCAGTGTTCACTGCAGCACCATTTACAATAGGCCAAATATGGAAGCAATCTAAATGTTCAACAAAGGAATGGATAAAAAAGATGTGGTAGATGGAACACTACTCAGCCATAAAAAGGATGAAATAATGCCATTTGCAGCGACATGGACAGACCCAGAGACGATCATATTGAGTGAAATAAATTGGATAGAGAAAGACAAATATCATATGATATCACTCATACGTGGAATCTAAAATATGACAGAGATGAACTTATTTACACAACAGAAACAGACTCACAGACATAGAAAATAAACTTATAGTTACCAAAGGGGAAAGTGGGTAGGTAGGAATAAGTTAGAATTTGGGGGATTATTTTAGCTCAAACTACTCTATACAAAATAAGGACCTACTGTACAGCACAGGGAACCATATTCAATACCTTGTAATAACCTGTAATGGAAAAGAATCTGACAAAGAATATGTATGTATATGTGAATCACTGTGCTGTATACATGAAACTAACATTGTAAATCAACTATACTTTAAAATAAAACAAAATTTAAAAGTATCGATTTTTAAAATATGCTCAATTGTCTTCCATTTTAAACACCAAGCAAGAAACCTTGCTGAAAGCATGATCTTCTTCCTTTGCTAGCCGCACTTCTTAAGGGTTGTCTATATGCATTATCTAACCTCATCTCCCTGTCTCAGTCTCAGTCTGTTTGCTCTCCCTCCACCCCACCGAGATTGCTTGGGACCTGGTTCCCAGTGGCGTCCTTGTTGCCTTATTCACAAGGCACTTCTGTCTTCATTCTCCCAGGGCCGCTTGCACTTGGCACCACTGCCTGCTCCCTCTTGCCCTTGTCCTCCTGGATCACACTCTCTGCTTCCCACTTCTTCCTCACGCTCCCTGGACCCCTCCCACCTCCTTGCCTCTGCTCATGCTTTCCTGGTCCTCTTTGTGAGTGTCTCTCATTGGATGTGCTTTTCCTCAGCCTTACCTCCTCAGTTTTTTCTCCTCTCTGAGACTCTGGCTGAACGCACCCATATTCCTCATTATTTTGTAAATGTGGACAATTCTCAACTCTCTGTCTCTTATTTAAATTTGTTTATTTATTTGGCTGTGCCAGGTCTTAGTTGTTGCAAAGGAATCTTTGATCTTTGTTGTAGCATGTGGGATCTAATTCCCTGACCCAGGATGGAAACCCAGACCCTCTGCATTGGGAGTGTGGAGCCTTTAGCCATTGGGCCACCAGGGAAATCCTTTAATTCCCTCTCTCTTTATTCCGGCTGCTCTCCTGAGCTCCTGATCCATATGCCCACCTGGACATTTCCATTAAGACATTCCCCAGGGACTTCTCTGGCAGTCCAGTGGTTAAGACTCTGTGCTTCCAAAGCAGGGGCCTGGGTTCAATTCCTGTTCCAGGAACTAAGATCCCACATGTCACAGGGCTTGGCCCAGGAAAAACAAAAAGAGACATCCCTTAGAGTCATAAAATCAATGTGTCTCAGATAAAATTAAACATCTTCCCTGTCGATACAGCCCTCCCCTTTGGTTTCTATCTTTGGAAAGGGTCAGACTCCTCTCCCTGTTAAAGTGACAGTGACTCATCTTGAAAGAAATCAAAGCAGGTTACATTAGTGGTTGGAATTTTGGAATAAGAAGATGGAAGTGGGCAGGGGCATCTGGACTTTCTGATGTCACGAAAATCACAGGTACTGTTGTATTTTGTATTCTCATCCTGTGTCAGGCAGACTGTGATGCTTGAGACCATCAACACTGGTATTACTAAGCGGATGGAAACTCATGGGACTGAGAGGAATCGCTTTTCACAAAGTGCTTTAGCTGGAAGAAAAAGCCCATGTGGTCTACCTGCGGCCCAGACAGGAGTCTGGTCTTCAGCACATTTCTAGTGGTACAGAGAAGCCACCCCAGACCCTCCCCTCTTCCCAGTTCGATCTCCATGAGGGAACCCTAGGCACAGCCATCAAAGATGCCCCTGTCATGAACTGGGAATCTGGGGCCCAGGTAAAAGGGCATTTGACCTGACATTGTTTTTCTTTACGTTCCAGGTCCCCATCCTTAGGCATCCTTGGAAAGGAGAGGGAGTTCCATGTTGCTTACAGAGGACTGTCTTACCTCTGGCTGCTATCCCAGGCCCTGAAGACACAGGAAAGCTTGGGTGGATGTAGTTATCAGTATCCTAGGCACGGAAATGCTCTCTTTAAAAACATAATTTATTACAGAAAAATTGAAGTGTACTAAGAGAGAGAACAGGGCAAAAGAATCTCCATGTATCCAATCCCCAACTTCAACTCAGTCTTGTCACAGATAAGTCTCCTTCCCTCCAACACTGTTTTTGTTTGTTGGTTTTGGTTTGCTGCACTATCTTTTTGTTGTTGTTGTTGTTGCAGTCATTCTTTTTTAAATTTTGTTTTAAAAATTAATTTTGGCCACACTGTTTAGCTTGCAGGATCTTTGTTACCCGACCAAGGATTGAACTCATGCTCCTTGCAGAGGAAGTGTGGAGACTTAACCACTGGACCACCAGTGGACGTCTCAGTTATTCTTTTCTTTAAAAAGCTTTTTGTTTTTATTTATTTATTATCTACTTATTTATTTATTGAAGTATAGTTGATTTACAGTATCATGTAGTTTCAGGTATACAGCACAGTGATTCCACTTTATATATATGAAATTTTTAAGATTCTCTTCCCTTCTAGGTTATTACAAAATATTGAGTAGAGTTTCCTGTGCTATATCAAGATCATTTGAAAGCAGGATTTCTCAAACTTTTTGGTATCAGGACTCCCTTGCACTTTACAAAAACATGAAAGACCCTCCAAAAGTTTTGGTTTATGTGAGTTACATTTTTGATACTTAGATATTAAAACTGAGAAACTTTAAAATATTTACTTATTAATTTAATTAAACATTATAACACACTTCTTTCTTGTTAACTTAAATGATATGCTTTCTAGTGAAAAATAACTATAAATAACTAGTAAGAAGAGTGACATTGTTTTACAGTTTTATGTCTCTCCATTGTCTGGTTAACAGAAGTCAATTGGATTTTCACTAGCATATAGCTGAGTTCTTGTGTTTGCTTCTGCATTCAATTGTTTACAATATTTTTTTTGGTTGAAACACAAGAAGAAAATCTGACCTCACACAGGTATGCAGTTAGAAAACGAGGGCATATTTTCATAGACTTTTCAGATATTTGTGGGTATTTGTCTTTGATATTATACCTGATAAACACTGGTTTCTTAAATTTGTTAGCTGCACTGTGGAATTTTAAATTGTATCAGTGAGTTTTTGTAAGTTGATACATTAAAACCCATTGTTCTCTCTTGCACTTTGGCGTTTTTTACTCAGATATGATTTTTTGTCTCATCATGCCTTGAAAGTGAAGTGAAAGTGATAGTCTCTCAGTTGTGTCCAACTCTTTTTGACCCTATGGACTGTAGCCTGTCAGGTTCCTCTGTCCATGGGATTCTCCAGGCAAGAATACTGGAGTAAGTAGCCATTCCCTTCTCTAGGGGATTGAATCTGGGTCTCCTGCATTGCAGGAGGATTCTTTACCGTCTGAGCCACCAGGGGAAGTCCCAGTGGGTTATCATGCCTTAGTTATTTGAAAAATATTAGTTGATTAAGTTATGTAGATTTTTTCAATGTTTAATGACATATTACACAATATCAAAAACTTATATTTGTTAATATCATCACTAATTTCATCTGAATGTCTACATTCTGGCCAGTTGGCAGACATGTTACTTATATTTGAATTTTCACTTGGAAGTTCAAATTTTGTGATTGGCATCAAATTTTGTCCATTCTTTAACTTGAAGTGACACCTGACTGTTCATTTTGGGGACAAAGTCTGCCAGACAGACCCAGAATTGACTGTAATGCATCTGTTAGTCCGTTTTGCAAGTAAACATCAATCTCCACGGAAACAGTAGCTAGTTCAGCTCAAAACTCAAAATCACAAGCATGTTTCCATGAGACAGCTCTCATCCTTTGAGATGCAGCACAAGTGTTTTATGGATACTTCATATTTTGTCACATGGAATCTTAAAAAGATGTACACTAAGGACTTCCCTGGCAGTCCAGAGGTTAAGACTTCATGCTTTCAAAGCAGGGAGTTAGGGTTCCATCCTTGCTTAAGGAACTAAGATTCCATGTGCTGTGTGGCTTGCCAAAAAAAAAAAAAAATACACAAAACAAATAAGATTTATACCAAAAGATCAAGATTTAACAGATTCAACAGCTTTTATCACTTCATATGGTACATTGTTAAGTGAAATTGGCCTTTTAACAAATGGTCACTATATGGCAGTAAAGAGTACAATGACTGGGCCAGTTTGGTGTCTCCTTTTTGGTGTGTGCTTTAGCACTACTTCTGTGTCATCAGTGCAGATCTCAAAGCAATGCAAAAGATAAAAATATTTTAATACTATTTAAAAAAAGCTTGATTCTGCACACCCCTGAATGAGTCTCAGGGATTCCCCTTAAAGGTCTGTAGACCTCACTTTGAGAATTGTTGTTTTTAGGCAAATTCCAGACATCATAACATTTGTTGTTGTTGTTGTTTAGTTGCTAAGTCATGCCTGACTCTTGCAGTTCCACAAACTGTAACCCACCAGGCTCCTTTTGTCCATGGGATTTCCTAGGCAAGAATACTGGAGTGGGTTACATTTCCTTCTCCAGGGGATCTTCCTGACCCAGGGATGGAACCTGTGTCTCCTGCATTGGCAGGCAGATTCTTTACCATTTACCTGTAAATAATTGATGTGTATTCCTAACAAACATAGAATTTAAAAAATAACCTCAACACTAATATCACATGTAACACAGTTAATAACTTGTTTTTAATATCATCTAATATCCAGTCTGTGTCCAAATTTCCCTTAATGTCTCAAAATATTTTTTTACAAATGCTTTGTCTGAATCAAGAGGCAAATGATGTCCACACATTGTAGTTTTTGATATGTCTCTTAAAAACTATTTTAGTGTTCCTTTCTGTTTCCATTTTTTATTCTACTTTTTTGGTTGAAGTCATGGGATCATTTGTGCTGTAAAATTTCTAGCATTCTGGATTTGGCTGATAGCATCTGTGCAGCATCATTTAATGTGGTGTTTGGTCTCCCACATTACTGTAAGCAGCTTAGCTCTAGAGCAGGGTTTCTCAGTCCTACACTGTTGATATTTTGGAGCAATTCTTGATGGTGGGGAGCTTCCTACGCTCAGTGGGATGGCTATTTAGTAGCACCCCAGGCCTTTCACACTGGATGCAATTAGCATTTCCCCACTCCCAAGCTGTGACAACAAAAATCATCTCCAGACACTGTCAAATGTTCCCTGGGTGAGGGCAAATCACCCTCAGTTGAGAACCACTGATGGAGAGGCTCTAGAAGTATGACTAGGGGACAATTTTTATAATAATAAGAATAAGTCATCAGCAGCTCAGAGTATTATTACATCTTATCAGGAGGCACGTAATGTCTGATTGTCCCACTTTGAATGATGTTAAGACTGATCTATGAATTCAGGGCTTGTCAATCTAATCATCAACTCAAAAGCTCTCCAACTGCCCTCCTAAAAAGGTTAGCATCTACTGATGACTGTAGCCTTGATCCACTATTTCATTAGAGATAACAAAGTAGTGATTTTTTTCTAATTCAATCACTTGCTTCTGTCTTTACTAGCTGGAATATTCTTGAAAGATGAATTTTCCCCAATTAACTACTTGTTGTTCAGTTGCTAAGTCCAGTCCAACTCTGTGACCCCATGGACTGCAGCACGCCAGGCTTCTTTGTCCTTCACTGTCTCCCAGGGTTTGCTCAAACTCATGTCCATTGGGTCGGTGATGCCATTCAACCATCTCATCCTCAACTTCCTTCTCCTCCTGCCCTCAATCTTTCCCAGCATCAGGGTCTTTTTTAATGAGTCAGCTCTTCACATCAGGTGGCCAAAGTACTGGAGCTTCAGCTTCAGCATCAGTCCTTCCAGTGAATATTCAGATTGATTTCCTTTAGGACTGACTGACTTGATCTCCTTGCAGTCCAAGGGACTCTCAAGTGTCTTCTCCAGCACCACAATTAACTACTTGGTTACCCTGAAGTACTGTCCATACAAACTAAAGCAAGAGCTGTGTCTGATTTTTTTCTTTCTTTGATAATATACTTTTGATTATATATATATATATACACACACATATATATATTTGTCCTTTATCACAGGTTCTTGAGTGATAGGAGTGTTTCTTTGTCCATAACAATCTCTTCTGATCACACTGGAGTTTATACTAATTAGTTGACTTAGAGTGGGCCCCCTTCAAAGTCTCAGGATGGGACTGATCCCCAGAAAGACCAAGTGATCAGAAGGGGGAACTATCAGCCCTGCCCTCCAACCTGAGGGGCTGGAGAGTGAGCTCTGCAAAAACCTTCAAGCAATGAGATTCATAGAGTTTCTGGGTTGGTGAACACACAGAAGTGTTGGGAGGTGGGGCGTGGAAGCCCCCTGCACTCCCCCTTACCTTACCTCTGCACCTCTTCCACTTAGCCCTTCCTGAGCTGCATCTTTTACAACAAGCATAAAGAAAGTTGGTTCCAGAGTTTGGTGAGTCATTCTGGCCAATTATCAAACCTGAGAAGAACTTTCTGGCAAACTCCCCATTTTCCACTGATTGGTCAGAAGTCCTGGTGGCACTGGACTGGCAACAGGCATCTGAAATTGGGTGTCATCTTATGAGACTCAGCCCAAAACCTGTAAAGTCTATGCTGGCTCTGGGAGTGAGCAACAGAATGTGATCTTCTGACATCCAGTTGGTGTCTGGAGAATCGGAAAATAAATTGCTAATACTGGGAAAATAACTCACAATGTGCATTCATTCTTTCGTTCTTTCTTCTTCTTCTTGTTCAGTCGCTAAGTCATGTTTGACTCTTTGTGACCCCGTGGACTACAGCATACCAGGCTTCCCTGCCCTTCACTATCTCCCAGGGTTCAGTCAAACTCACGTCTGTTGAGTTGGTGATGCTATGTAACCACTTCATCCTCTGCTACCCCCTTCTCCTTTTGTCTTCAGTCTTTCCCAGCAACAGGGTCTTTTCTAATGAGTTGGTTCTTCGCATCAGGTGGCCAAAGTATTAGAGAGCTTTAGGATCAGTTCTTCCAATGAATATTCAGAGTTGATGTCCTCTAGGATTGACTGGTTTGATCTCCTAATATCTAGCTAAATAAAAATGCATATATCCTCTGAGTCAGAAATAATTTCACTCCTAAATATGCACTTTATATCATTGCATATTTAAATGAAATATATCAAAGGTCATTATGTATTTCAACACAGCTTGTAATAGCAAAAGATTGGAAACAAAACCTTAAATGTCTATCAACAAGGGAAGAGGTGTTAAAAATAATATTATGTATGTTACATGTATTAAAACAAGGGAAAGCTATGAAAATTATGTGACCATATGAAGAATGACAATGTTCTTTCCTTTAATAAGGAAATAAATTAAATATTAAATATAATACTAATATATGGAAATATTATAAGACATCTGGTTAAGTGAAAAAGACATGGTAGAAAATTGTGTGCATATCATGCTAAAATTTTATGGGGGAGAAAAAGAAAACATAAAAGTATAGGGACTTCCCTGGTGGTCCAGTAGTTAAGACTGTGCTTCCACTGCAGCGAGCATGGGTTGGATCCTTGGTTGGGGAAACTAAGATTTCATACGCTATGTGATGCAGCCGGAAAAAAAAAAGTATAGACGGCTTCTGGAAGGATATATGAACAACTTGTAAAACAGGATGGATTTGGGGAGAAGGATTTGGGCAGCTAGGAGGAGGAAAGGGGAATAGACTTAATTTTCATCCTATATCTTCTTGTAATTTCTTTACATTTATAATAAAGCATTACCTCTTTTAAATTTAGATTTTCTAAGAATATTTAATGACATGGGGAAGCATTTTTCTCAACATCATCCCTGATTCTTCCACTTGAATAGCTCAGAACAATCTAAAACTCAACATGTCAAAATCTACACTCCAGATTCTGCCCAGAATCTGCTACAGCCACTGTCTGCCTCATGTTGGTTGATGGCAACTATATTCCTGCAGCTGTTCAGATTGGAAGTCACAGATTTATCTATGGCTTCTCTCTCTCACATCCTGCATCAGATTCTGGCCATACTGATTTCTTGCTAGTTCAAGGAAATGCCAAGCGCCATCCAGTCTTTGGGCTGTTGTCCCGGCTGTGCTGCCCGCCCTGGAACGGTCCTCGCTGAAACTTGCATGCTTCACCCCATCTCTTTGCTCAAGTCTGTGTCCATAAATCTATAAATGTGTGTTCCTCCCTGAGAAGGAACTAGATCTCTACTCAGCACTCCTGACCCCCTTTGCATAAAAAAAAAAAGTTACATGGGGAAATCCCTGGTGGTCTAGTACTTAGGACTCTGTGCTTTTACTGCCGAGGGCCCGAGTTGCAACTTTGGTTGAGGAACTAACATCCCACCAAGCACATGATGTGACCAAACAATTTTTAAAAGCTGGTTTTAAGACAAAAAAATACAGGGTATCCATGACTTTTTAGCATAATGTCAAACTTCCTTTTTATATTTGTTGTCTATCTCTTCCTACCTGACTAAGCTTCATGAGGGTGTTAACTTTGGCTCATTTTGTTCATTGATGTTGCCTTTATGACAATGTCTAGCATATAATAAGCTCACAATACTCTTTGGCTGATGAATGAATTCATTAATCTAAAGTTTACAGACACAATATAAATTGCACTTACAGTATATAAGAGTTTTGTAACAAAAATATATTTAAAATATTTAAAGTTTTTAAAAAGACGTTGCATTGTGGGTACTTGCATATTTTGCAGGATATTTTCCTCCTGTTGCCCATGAAAGACTATTCTGTCATTGATTGCTCAGCTTCTTCTCCTTCTCCAACTTCTCAGGGAAAGAATGTATCTGCTTAGTTCAGATTCTTCCAGGAAGAATGGGAAATGGGCAAAAAGAAAAGAAAAGATGAACTGAAGGAAGTAAAACAAGTCTAATTAATTTAACACTGTGGGGACTTCCTTGGTGGTCCAGTGGTTAAGACTTCACCTTCCAATGCAAGGGGTGTGGGTTTGACCCCTGATCAGGGAACTAAGATCTCACATGTCCATGGCCGAAACCCCAAAATGGAAAACAGTAGCAACATTGTAACAAATTCAATAAAGACTTTAAAAATGGTTCACATCAAAAAAAATCTTAAAAAAATTAATATTGAGAATGGAAGCAGAGTCTCTGAGAGGAAGAAGAGAAACTTGAAAAAGGTGAGGAAGAGAAAGAGGGAAGAGAAACACCTTGACACTGGGCTTTACAAGAGATTATTGGTAGTAGTTTGGTGGTAGTTTTGGTGGACAGATTTTCGTGGTAGAAGTTTTCAGGAAGTTGCAGGGAGTGGGAGGTGATGAGAAGATAGGAATGGGAAAGAAAATTTTAAGAAGTCTTTTTACTGATTGTAAATGAGATCCCCTTTGATTTTCTTTAAGAATCTCTGGTAAAGATCTCAATGGCTTTTGATTACTCACTGGACTGGACCAAATGAATTCTTGGTATTTTTAGGGAGAACAAAATGTATGGCAGTATTACAAATGGCTTGTTCGGGGTGATGGCTTTCTGTGTTATTTTAATTGCTTTCTTTTTTTAAATTTTAATTTTATTTTCACTATTGGTTGCACCTTGCAGCATGCAGGATGGTAGTTCCTCGACCAGGGATGGAACCCCTTCATTGGGAGCACAGCTTAACCATTGTGGACTTTCAGGGAAGTCCGCCAATTGTCTCCTTTATAGGTGTCTGTACTTTTCACATTTTTCTCCATTATGAATGCATTCCTTTTATAGTAAGGAAGGACATGCTTTAATAATTTCCTTTACTCTTCACCCTTCAAAGCATCTCTGTGGAGCAGTCAGTAGCTGCCTGAGGCACCTGTCCTTTGCCTGCCTATTTTAGGTAGCCTCCTGGACCAGGAAAGTGAGCCTGGAGTGCTGCGGCCCGGGTCTTCTGACCACTGCTCAGGATCTCCTCCCTCAGACTCTCACTCTGGCTGGCTCTGCTCTGTGCTCACCTTAATTCCCAGCTTCCTTAGCAGCTGGCTGCTTGGGGTGGGGTCCCTTGTTTCACCTTGGCCCTTTGGACTGGAAACCAAAGTTGATCTACCTTGGTGCGTGTGAGCTAAGTTGCTTCAGTCGTGTCTAACTCTTTGCGACCCTGTGGACTATAGCCCACCAGCCTCCTCTGTCCATCCATGCAAGAATACTGGAGTGGGTTGCCACGCTCTCCTCCAGGGGATCTTCCCGACCCAGAGATCAGACTCATGTCTCTTATGTCTCCTGCACTTTCAGGCGGGTTCTTTACCACTAGCACCACCTGGGAAGCCCAATCTACCTTCATCTCCCCCTAAAATGGGGGTCTGGTGGCTATACCCGTCTGACTCTTGTACATGAAATCTTTATTTTTTTAAATTTAATTTTTTTCCACGTATGTGTGTTTATTGACTTGTGTAGAGAGATTGTTCTACAATACACAATCACTTTAAAAATATTATTCCTTATGGTTAAACACCCAGAAGATTTTTGTTTCTTATGAAATGGAAAACAAAACAAAATCCCAGTGTTACTGGGCATTATTACCATGCTTTCAAATCTTTACTCTTCAGTTCAATCGCTCAGTCATGTTCGACTCTTTGCAACCCCATGAATTGCAGCACGCCAGGCCTCCCTGTTTATCATCAACTTCCGCAGTTCACTCAAACTCATGTCCATGAGTCCTTGATGCCATCTAGCCATCTCATCCTCTGTCGTCCCCTTTTCCTCCTGCCTCCAATCCCTCCCAGCATCAGAGTCTTTTCCAATGAGTCAGCTCTTCAAATGAGGTGGCCAAAGTACTGGAGTTTCAGCTTTAGCATCATTCCTTCCAAAGAAATCCCAGGGCTGATCTCCTTCAGAATGGACTGGTTGGATGTCCCTGCAGTCCAAGGGACTCTCAAGAGTCTTCTCCAACACCACAGTTCAAAAGCATCAATTCTTCGGCGCTCAGCCTTCTTCACAGTCCAACTCTCACATCCATACATGACCAATGGAAAAACCATAGCTTTGACTAGACCGACCTTTGCTGGTAAAGTAATGTCTCTGCTTTTGAATATGCTATCTAGGTTGGTCATAACTTTCCTTCCAAGGAGTAAGCGTCTTTTAATTTCATGGCTGCAGTCACCATTTGCAGTGATTTTGGAGCCCCCCAAAATAAAGTCTGACACTGTTTCCACTATTTCCCCATCTATTTCCCATGAAGTGATGGGACCAGATGCCATGATCTTCGATTTCTGAATGTTGGGCTTTAAGCCAACTTTTTCACTCTCCTCTTTCACTTTCATCAAGAGGCTTTTTAGTTCCTCTTCATTTTCTGCCATAAGGGTGGTGTCATCTGCATATCTCAGGTTATTGATATTTCTCCTGGCAGTTTTGATTCCAGCTTGTGTTTCTTCCAACCCAGCATTTCTCATGATGTATTCTGCATATAAGTTAAATAAGCAGGGTGACAATATACAGCCTTAATGTACTCCTTTTCCTATTTGGAACCAGTCTGTTGTTCCATGTCCAGTTCTAACTGTTGCCTCCTGACATGCATATAGGTTTCTCAAGAGGCAGGTCAGGTGGTCTGGTATTCCCATCTCTTTCAGAATTTTCCACAGTTTCTTGTGATCCACACAGTCAAAGGCTTTGGCATAGTCAATAAAGTAGAAATAGATGTTTTTCTGGAACTCTCTTGCTTTTTCGATGATCCAGCGGATGTTGGCGATTTGATCTCTGGTTCCTTTGCTTTTTCTAAAACCAGCTTGAACATCAGGAAGTTCACAGTTCACGTGATGCTGAAGCCTGGCTTGGAGAATTTTGAGCATTACTTTACTAGCGTGTGAGATGAGTGCAATTGTGCGGTAGTTTGAGCATTCTTTGGCATTGCCTTTCTTTGGGACTGGAATGAAAACTGACCTTTTCCTGTGGCCACTGTTGAGTTTTCCATATTTGCTGGCATATCGAGTGCAGCACTTTCACAGCATCATCTTTCAGGATTTGAAACAGCTCAACTGGAATTCCATCACCTCCACTAGCTTTGTTGGTAGTGATGCTTTCTAAGGCCCACTTGACTTAATACTAAATAACTCATAACTAATCCCATTGTGGAAAAGAGCAAATTTTGAAACACTTACTTAAATTTTGTTGCGAAGATTGTTTTTATGTTATGGAAATATATTTTTATTCAGTGGTTAGTTCAAGCTAAAATTCAATATTTCTGCTGTACAGAGATAACTATCATGAATATAACATTGACAGGAGTCTTGATAACAGACTATAAATCAGGATAATTTGAATTTTATTTTTTATTGTTCTAAATATAATTTTATTCATTTATTTATTTTTGGCTGTGCTGGGTCTTCATTGCTGCATTAAGGCTTTCTCTAGCTTCAGCAATTGGGGGGTTCTCATGTGGTGTCTTCGCTTGTTATGGAGCGCAGGCTCTAGAGTACAAGCTCATTGGTTGTGGTGCATGGGCTTGGTTGCCTGGTGGCATGTGGGATTTTCCTGGACCAGCGATTGAAACCATGTCCCTTGCATTGGCAGGTGGATTCTCAACCACTGGACCACCAGGGAAGACCTGTCCTATGTATAATTTCAAATTTTATAAAATTTCATCATGATACCCAGCAGGGGTTACTGTTCCAGATCCTAAGAGTGGTGGCTTTGGGCTGCTACCCAGGGTCACCAGTTGTTCTGTTTGCCTAGGACTGAGAGGGTTCTTGGGCGTTGGCCTTTTTAGGGCTGAAACCAGGCAAGTCCTGGACAAATCAAGATAAGCTGGTCACTCCTGTCATCACAGGCACAAATAAGCTTTATTGCCACTGTCTTAGTCAAATTTTGAGTTTAGCCATGTCCTCCCTCTGACATAAGTATATTCTATCCATAACAGGTGATGAGCACACCCACATCTCTCCTCAATCATTGCAGGAATCAGATTAAAATGCAGGAACTCTCCTCCACATCTGATGCTCTAAAGGGAGTGACAAAGATACCAGAGCAGGTAGTGCCCACACCACCAGCAGAGAAACACAGCCCAAAGGAAACATGATGGAGGAGATCCAAAGGGTCTTCTGCTTAAATACGATTCCTGGTACAAACCATACAGTGCTATCCTAGGGGTCTGCAAACAACAGCTGTATCTCCACAAACAGGTCACTCCATGCTCCCAGTTCTTGGAAATTTGCATATCAAGAATATCCTTTGAGAGATGAAAAGGGTTTTTAGACAAAATTATTTTAAAAACACAAGGCTCTCACAGGACCCAAAAGCACAAGCTCACAGCTTCTAACTAGGTTAGCTAAACAAGGACACTCCTTGGAGGGAACTGCTAGCACGGACTCTATTTTGGGCATTTCAGTGGAACACTGGTGATCATGACTTATACTGGATAGAGTGGCTATTTGGGGACATTTATTTTTGCTAAAATATTTGCTTGAGTGTTTTTATAAAGTACTGCAAATCTGAAAAGATAAGAACAATTTCCGTAGGAGCCTTTAGAAGAGGGTGGGAAGGAAGACAGTGATCATGATACTGTAGCATTTATGTTGCCACAACAGTTTCTGATACATTCAATATTATCTCTTTAGAGAGAAGTTATAAAAGAACTGAAGCAGAGATAACAGCATACATTTGGTGTGAAACAAACATTGTGAGCTGGTTGCCCCCGCTGGTTTCCCCACAACTTTCATTTCCCCCAAAAAGGACAAGATAATAACTAAAGAAGTTTCATGGGGGCAATGACTCTTTTATTGGGAGGAACAGAGAACTTCCAGATGTTCAAGCTGGATTTAGAAAAGGCAGAGGAACCAGAGATCAAATAGCCAACATCCGTTGGGTCATTGAAAAAGCAAAAGAGTTCCAGAAAAACATCTACTTCTGCTTTATCGAACATGCCAAAGCCTTTGACTGTGTGGATCACAACAAACTGTGGAAAATTATTAGAGATGGGAATACCAGACCACCTTGCCTGCCTCCTGAGAAGTCTGTATGCAGGTCAAGAAGCAACATTTAGAACCGGACATGGAACAACGAACTGGTTCAGATTGGAAAAGGAGTATGTCAAGGCTGTATATGGTTACCCTGCTTATTTAACTTACATGCAGAGTACATCATGTGAAACACCAAGCTGGATGAAGCACAAGCTGGAATCAAGATCACTGGGAGAAATATCAATAACCTCAGATATGCAGATGACACCACCCTTCTGGCAGAAAGTGAAGAGGAAATGAAGAGCCTCTTGATAAAAGTGAAAGAGGAGAGTGAAAAAGCTGGCTTAAAACTCAACATTCAAAAAACTAAGATCACAGCATCTGGTCACATCATTTCATGGCAAACAGACGTGGAAACAGTGACAGACTTCATTTTCTTGGGCTTCAAAATCACTGCAGATGGTGAGTGCAGCCATGAAATTAAAAGACGCTTTCTCCTTGGAAGAAAAGCTATGACTAACCCAACAGCATATTAAAAAGCAGAGAGATTACTTTGCTGACAAAGATCTGTCTAGTTAAAGCTATGGTTTTTCCAGTGGTCATGTATGGACATGAGAGTTGGCCCATAAAGAAAGCTGAGCACTGAAGAACTGATGCTTTTGAACTGTGGTATTGGAAAAGACTCTTGAGAGTCCCTTTGACTGAAAAAAGATCAAACCAGTCAATCCTGAAGGAAACCAACCTTGAATATTCATTGGAAGGACCGATGGTGAAGCTGAAGCTCCAATACTTTGGCCACCTGACTCAATGGAAATGACCTTGATGCTGGGAAAGATTGAAGCAGAAGGAGAAAGGGACAACAGAGGATGAGATGGTTGGATGGCATCACCAGCTCAATGGACATGAGTTTGAGCAAGCTCTGGGAGTTGGTGATAGACAAGGAAGCCTGGCGTGCTGCAGTCCATGGGATCACAAAGAGTCAGGCACGACTGAGCTACTGAACTAAACTGAACTGACTGGGAGGAAAAGGGTGTTTGGGAATTGTGGATGCATTCAGGTTTGCAGGCAGCTTGCTGGGGTCAGGTTCCAGCCTCCCTGACCTTTGTCACTGTGCCACCTTTGGATGCAGTCACTTTCACCCCTGCTTCTCAGAAACAGTAGGTCTCAGCAGCATCGGGCATCGACAGGGACATCCTGATTAAGGAGTCTGGGACAAAATAAGGTACATCTGAGAGCCTTAGCCCTGCTGTTACTATCATTACTATCTTTTGGAGATCTTCCAAAATCATTCAAGGAGAATCAGCTTTTTTTTTTTTTTTAAATGTACCAAGTAATTTCTAATGGACTGTCTGCATCAGAATCACTGCTGAAATTCAATGATAGTCAAACTTTGATGAAATAATCACAAGATAGGTAGGTGGACAGATAGATTGAATGAGAAATAGTTGGATAGATAGGAGATGAAAGAGGGAGAGAGAGAAATAAATAGATAACCCATATGAAAAATAGATGAACAATAGTGATTATCTGTGGACCGGGAAATTATGAACAATTTACTTTACGCCTATTTTCTAATCACTGGCACCAACAGAAAAGTGATTAGAAGATATAATCAGTAATTATACAGAAAGATAGGCAATAAACATTAAAAAATCAACCTGACTGTGGGACTTCCCTGGCGGTCCAATGGTTAAGACTCTGTACTTCCAATGCAGGGGTTTGATCCCTGGTTGAGGAAGATCTCAGATGCCACATGGCATGGCCCCCAAAAAAATCAACCTGACTAGTAATACCAAAAAAAAAAAAAAAAAAAAAATTGAAACAATGACCTGATACATTTTTAAAAGATCATATTGGTGCATTCTTTAATAATGAGGTCCAGTGTGGTTGAGGATGCATTTTATAATGAGCAAGGGGTAATGAAAACTGGCACAATCTTTCTGGAAGACACATTTAAAATCTGTATCAAAAATATCAAAATTTTGCATACCCTTTTGTTTAAAATCTCAAATAATTTGCTCTAAGGAAATACTTCTGAAATCTGAAAAAGACTAACTAAAAGATCTTCATTGCAATGTTATTTACAATAGAGAAAAACTACATAAAACCTTCACATCCTTAGCAGAATTGTATAAAGAAATTATGGTTCATGCCTGCACTAAAATACAATGTAACCATTGACAATGAAGTAGAAAAATAGCATTCAATTACGTGAAGATAAGCTCTCAGAGTAAAAAAAAAATACATAAGTTAAATTGATAGCTTTATAGCCTGAATTTTGAGGAAGAAAAGAAAGGACACAGTATAAATACAATATACTCTATTGTTGAACTCTCATTTTGTAAAATTATACTTATATTACATATTTAAACGTATATGGTCTCTTTTTCCTGCTCACCTACATTTTGCAAGTTTTCAGTGACAAACACTGTGGTGGTCACATTATGCATTTCCTATTTATTTTCTTGGTAACAGAATTCTATTTTCACTGCGGTAGCATTAAACCAAACCAAGGAAAGGAGTCATTTCTTGCTCTAATACAAACCATAACAATCTTTCTTTCTGTATCCCCAGCATTTCTAGCATATGACTGATATATTCTAAAATTTATTTTAATTTATTTTTGTTTTTGACTGTTCTGGGTCTTTGTTGCTGTGCGAGGGCTTTCTCTAGTTGTAACAAGTGGGGGCAATTCTCCAGTTTTGGTGCATGGGCTTTTCATTGCTGTGGTTTCTCTTGCTGTGGGGCACGGGTTCTACAGTGTGTGGGCTCAGTAGTTGTGGCATACGGACTTGGTTGCCCCACTGCATGTGGGATCTTTCTGGACCAGGGACTGAACCCATTTCCCTTGCATCGGCAGGTGGATTCCCAACCACAATTTCCTCATATGGCTGATTTCTAAAGCAAAGTATCAAGGAGAAGTCAGCTGTGAGATGTACTGCTGGGGAAGGTGTGTTCTGATAAAAGGGACGCATGTGTCTGGCTCTACGACACTGCAGTTTTCCTGTCTGGAATGTGCATGTTCTGGAGCTGTATAATGAGCAAGGGATAATGAAAATTGGTACAATCTTTCTGGAGGACACATTTAAAATCTGCATTAAATTTCTTTTCTCAAAATTCAGACTATAAAGCTATTGATTTAAATTATGTATTTTTTCCTGTCTGGAATGTAAATGTCCTGTCTGGAGCTGCCAGCAGCCTTGTAGTGCACTGCTGGTTCTGAAAGTTTTGAGCCTCTGAACCAACCGTAGCAACTGCCCATCTTCAGACGTTTTGTTACGTAAGAAAACAAGTCCCTCTGTTTAGATGAAGCTTTCCATTACTTGCATCAAAAAGCATCTCTCGCTGATTTAAGGGTGCCATAAAAACACTTGAAACAAACAATTTTTTTTTTTAGAATTAAGAGGTGTAACAAAAGGACTAGGAGAATAAGTCTGTATCTTATCTAGAATATACCTGCAACACATTTGTAATGTAATGTATTTTATGTGTACATTACATTTGTATATATGTGTTACAATTTACTATAACACAACCCAGTAAAAGCTATTTCAAATTTTATAACAGTCTAGAACACATCCAGTCTGCCAGTACTGGTCTTCTAAGACCTGGTAGTCTCGGTGTTAATTTGCTGTACGATCTTGGGAAAGCACCTCATCATTCTATAACTCAGATTCCCAAATGGTGTAAGACAATGAATCAGATGATTCTTAAGGCTCCTTGCTAAGAGCGCCAGCTAAAGAGCTCTGTGCTCATCTCTGAATCTGTCCTTCTCTTCCCTGTGGACAATGACTTGACCAAAAAGATACGCTGTGTAGGGAAACTGCTCAAGAATGGGAAATAAACACTATTGTTCCTTGGCTTAAAAACAGAGGCATACTCATGGATACAGAGACCAGACTGGTGTTACCAGAGGTGGGGAGGGCATCGGGGTGGGTGAAATGGGAGAAGGGGGTTAAAAAGTCCAAACTCCCAGCTATAAAATAAATAAGTCCTGGAGATGTAATGTACAGCATGGAGATTATAGTTAATAATACTAAGGACTTCCTCGGTGGCTCAGGGGCTAAGGCTGCTTGCTCCTCACACAGGGGGCCTGGATTCAGTCCCTGGTCAGGGCACTAGATCCCACATGCTACATCTAAGAGTTGGCATGCTGCAACTAAAAACAAAAAGAAAAAAAAGATCCCACATGCTGCCAAGATATCTTAGCTGGGCATCCTGAGTGCTCCATCCAGAGCCTTAAGAATCATTTGATTCATTGTCTTACATCATTTGGGAATCTGAGTTATAGAATGATGAGGTGCTTTCTCAAGATCGTACAGCAAATTAACACCGGGACTACCAGGTCTTAGAAGACCAGGACTGGCAGACTGGATATGTTCTAGACTGTCATAAAATTTGAAATAGCTTTAACTAAGATCCTGGTGCAGGCAAATAAATAATAAATAAATAATTTAAATAATACCAATACCATGCTGTATACTTGAAAGCTGATTAGAGAGTAAATCTTAAAAGTTTTCACCACATATACATAAAATTTTGTAACTATGTATTGTGATGATGTTAACCAGATTTATTAGGGTGTTTATTTCACAATTTAAACAAATATTGAACCATTATGTTATAAACTTGAAACTAATATAATGCTATATGTCAATTATATCTCAATAAAAAACAAACAACAACAAACACAGAGGGCATAGGGAACCAAGGCACCAAGGATCACTTTATAATTTTCTTTGTGGGGTCAGAATACCACCTAATGTGATTTTCTTCTGTTAAGAACAGAGTGAACTCTCCCCAAATCTCCCAACCAAGTTGAAATCCTAGAACACATTCTTTCTAACACCTTTCTACTGAGATGCTCCACGCTTCCCCATGGTGTGCATGGCCCCTTGCTGCACAGGTAATAAATCCAACATATTCAACACAGGTGTGTTCCTGGAGGACTTTGACTAGAGGACATTGACAATAGTAAGCATTCAAAAATGTTTGTTGCTACTATTAGCAATGATTATTTTTAAAAATAATTATTGTTGCTATTAAACAAGTGGCTCCAGCATAAAAGATGCATCTCTGGGGAAGCGGCTGATTTTCTACCCAGAAGGCAGATTTGGGATAGGTTGCAAGAGGCTTTTGTCTCATATTCTCTTATATGAAACAGATGGCAGCTGCTGAAACACACACATGCACACACACATACACACAAATGCTGACAAATCTTAATCTTTAGAAAGTTCCTCCACAAAGGGAGAAAACATGTCTTTCTTGATCACAGCTGAATCTCTAGCAATAAAGGGACACAGATCACATCACATAGCCCCAGCTCAATAAGTTTTTTCTGAATGAATGAATTTGAGCATACTGGGAGACTTTAACAGTTTAATTTAAACATTAAAAGATCGGGTACACAAATGTGGTGAAGACATATATACTTACATCCTACCAGAAACTGCATTAAACATTTAACATGGATTAACTCAGCTGCCTCTGATCCCCAGCCTATGAAGTAGATCCTATTATGAACTCAGTTTTATGGAGGTGGAAACTGAAGCACAGGGTGGTTTCATGCTTCACCAGGGATCCCATGGCTGGTAGGTGGCTGAGTTAGGATTTAAATCCAGGTAGTCTGATTTCAAAGTCTGTGCTCTTAACCAATACGCTCCACTGACTCACAGTACAAAATAAAGTTATAAAGAGTGATAGTGTGCAACCAACTTTACAGGCAGATTCGTTATGAGCAACCTAGACAGCATATTAAGAAGCAGAGATATTACTTTGCCAACAAAGATCCGTCTAGTCAAACTGTGATTTTTCTAGTAGTCGTGTATGGATATGAGATTTGGACTATAAAGAAAGCTGAACACCGAAGAATTGATGCTTTTGAACTGTGGTGTTGGAGAAGACCCTTGAGAGTCCCTTGGACTGCAAGAAGATCCAACCAGTCCATCTGAAGGAAATCAGTCCTGAATATTCATTTGAAGGACTGATGCTAAAGCTGAAGCTCCAATATTTTGGCCACTTGATGAGAAGGGCTGACTCTTTTGAAAAGACTCTGATGCTGGGAAAGACTGAAGGTGGGAGGAGAAGGGGAAGACAGAGGACGAGATGGTTGGATGGGATCACTGACTCAATGGATATGAGTTTGAGTAAACTCCAGGAGTAGGTGATGGACAGGGAGGCCTGGCGTGCTGCAGTCCATGGGGTCGAAAAGAGTTGGACATGACTGAGCAACTGAACTGAACTGAACTTGTGTTGTTTGTATCAAAAAACACAGAAAGTAAATTATTTTCTCCATTGAGGAAAAATGCTCTTTGAGTATTTTAAATTGGTCATTTAATAAGCCACAAAGTGGAAATTACATAGATCCTACAATTTGACCACAGCAAAATAACACTTGCTATAGACACCAAGGATAACAGGGGGAAAGCAGGGATGAAATATCAGTAATGAAAAAAGGAATATAAGAATGGATTCAGGGACTTTCCTGGTAGTCCAATTGTTAGGACTTCGCCTTCCAATGCAGAGGATGCAAGTTTGAACCCTGGTTGGGGATAAGATCCTAAATGCCTTGAGGCCAAAACACCAAAACATAAAACCAAAGCAATATTGTAACAAATTCAATAAGGACTTCAAAAATGGTCCACATCAAAAGAATTTTTAATCAAAAATAAATAAATGTTGATATTTTAAAGAAGAACAGATTCAGAGGAGATGAAAAATTCTGAGGTTATCTATTAGCTCATGCCAATAAATTTGAAAATGTAAATGAGATGGACTTTTCTAAGCAAATATTAATCACCCAAAATTGACTCAAGAGGAATCAGAAAATGAATACTGTATTACTTACTAATAACTCTGGAAAGAATAATTAAAGATCTAGCCTTCCAAAATCCATCAAGCCCAGCTTGACTTATAGATGCATTATTTAAATCAGCAATGAGCAGATAGATATCTTATAAGTTAAAAACACAGTGTGTAGGAAAAACCAGGATGCTTTCAAAATCATCTTAGAAAGTTAGCATAATCTAGTGTCAAATCTGAATGAGAACCCCACCATTGCCTGAAAAGGAAGAAATAATTTTATTTATCAGTATAGATGCCCCATAAAGGCCCTAAGAAAAATTAGTAATTTTAATTCAACTGTATTTTTATAAAAGGACATATATCGACCAGATAAATTTGTTGGGGGAATACATGCATGATATGATTAAGGATGGCATTTTGAATCAGTAGGCAGAGGATGGACTAGTCAGGTTTGGTGTTAAGACAGTTGACTTCCTGCCTTCATCAAATCCTTGCCTTACCCTACATATAGGTGCAATTTCCAGATGAAGAGATAACCGAAGCAACATCATCATCATCAACAACAATAACAGCAAAGTTCTAAGCTACTAGAACTCTTAAGTAATTCCTCTTGTGATTCTGGGTCTCCTTAAGCTAGACAGGAAATCTAGAAGCCATGAAAGATAAGACTCACAGATTTGAGGTCACACAATCTTGAAATGGCTTTGCAGACAACCCCACCAAAGATTATTCAGTACTTAACAAATAATGGGTGCCACATGAAAACATTTCCAATGGTAACACCATGAAAACACTAAGTGATAAAGGCAAATATTTTTGAGATCAATAAAATCAATAACCCATTGGCAACTTTGATTAAAAAAAAAACTGGGCACGGGAGGGAGAAGACACACATAAGCAACATTAAGAATGAAAAGGGGGTATAGTTTCAAAGAAAAGCAAACACTATAAGGTAATACTAGTTGTAACTTCGTGCCTCTGAATTTGAAATTGTAAATGAGGTGGACAATTTTCTAGGAAAATGCAAACGACTAAAACTGACTCAAGAAGATGTGGAGGTTTTTTTGTTTTTTTTTAAGGAAAAATAGAACTCTGGATATATTAATAGATATAGATCCACAGATAGATTGATATAGATAGATGATGGATAGATATAGATAAATGATAGATAGATGATATATACCAGTGGTTTGTGGTTTAAAAATGCAGGTTACCTCTGGGAAATGGGATTAACAGAGGCAAGGCTAGATGGAGGGGGGCAGCTGCTTTCTAAATACAAGCTGTGTGCTTTGAATCCTGTAAAAGTCACGAATTACTTTTGCAATAAAGGAAGCAAAATTTGTTGGTGAGTGGCTCTACAGGAAGTCCCAGGAACAAGCCAGAGGTGGGCTAAAGGATGGAGCTGGAATGGAATCAAACCGCTCCTCTGTGACAGTCAGATTCTCCCCAGTCCCACTGTTCCATCTGACCCCTCTTCTCTCCCTCTCCTTCCCACTCTGTGGACAGACATCCTGAGATTGGAGGGCGTTGATGAAACAAGGCAGAGCAGCGGAAACAGGAAAGAAAACAGGAGTTCAAATCCCTCCTCCATTCTGGGGTTTGCAGTATCAGACTTTGGGGAAAGTACTCTCGCTTTCTCCCGATCCAAGGGTCGCTGCGTCCCATCCGCACCCACCACCCTCTGGAGTTCCTAGAGACTCAAGCTCAATTGTTGAGCGAGTCTAATCCCGCAAGAGCTGGCGATGAGGGGGTGGGGTGGCCGGCGCCTCCGCCCGAGGCTGCAGGTAGGAGCATCTCCGCCCCCGCTGCCCCCTCCTTCCCTCTGCCTCCCTAGCACACACACCCACACAAGCCGAGTGCCTCCCGGCTGGAGAGATGCTCTGAGGAGCCAGCGGGCAGCGGCTCCTTCTTAGCCAGCCGAACCAAAGAAGCAGCTGAAGGGGTTGCGCCGGAGACTTACAAGCCAGAACTGGGGACAATTCTTATCTTTCTTTCGCTCAAAAACCAACCAACCAACCAAACAAAAAAACTCCCTTGTTCCCACTGCAACTTGGAGGAGCATGGAGTGATTGGAAGGAACTGACGCAGAAGCTTTATTTATAAACCCTAAAGAAGTTCTGGGCAAGTCGCTCCACGGGACCCGCGAGGCCCCAGGTAACCCCAGCTCCAGGCGCTGGCTCAGTATGGCGAGCCATCCCACAGCCTCAGGAGGGGTGCGGGGCGCTCCCGGACTTTGCTTCTGGAGCAATGACACTCCCCGTGGCCCGGACCCAGGTGGCCTCGCTTGGTGAGCGTCCCCACCAGGTAAGCGCACCCCGCGGGGGTGGGGGGCGGGTCTCCACTGGTCACCTGAATGGGACCTTCAGCTCCTAAGAAGTAAGTCCACACAGTTTAGCCACAGGCATGAGTGGGAGGTTTGTAGGAAAGAGTCTGTTTTTATCACAGGAAGCTGTGGGAGATAGGAGTGGAAGATGGTTTTAAATATTTTATTTTTGTATTGACGCGTGGGGATGAGATGCGTAGGGGGATGAATTTTTGTCGGAAATGCTTGTGGATCGGGCCTGGAGATAGGCGCCTGAATTTGTGCATGGACTGAAGGGGGAGCGAAGCCCTCAGATTTTGCAGAAACCTGTGATGAAGGGGAGGTGAGAGGTGATGATCCTGAAAATATGCCAGATATTGTGTAGAGTATGAATCTAAGCATTTTAGAGAAATGATGGGAGAAGCACTTACCGCCCTGGCTTCACCTGACCCCCACACTCGGCCATCTCCACGAAGATGCTCACAGGTACTGGCAACAATGGACACCCGCGCCCACTGCCTGCGCGCCCAGAGCCCTCGGCGTTCAGCACCTCGGACAGAGCCCGCGGGGCAGCGCGCGGCGCCCGGAGAACACCTGGTATCCCGTCTCCGCCCCAGGCCACTGAGGCTCCTGGCTGAGGGCGGCTACCCAACGCCGCCCCTACAGCCGGGAGAGAGGATTCTCGAATCGCAAAGGCAAACGTGGAACTCAATGTCTGATCTGCTTCTAACTGCTTCCCGTGACTGCGGAAGGAAGAGGTGGAGTGTAAACACATACCCACTAGCTTCCGCAAATACTACAGCTGAAAGGCGTGGCCTCCTGAATTTTGAAAGGTGGACCCAACCTTCTTCGAATTTTAACAATTACTGAGAGCTTTCTATGTGCCAAGGTCCTGTGCAAAGCGCTCTTTACATGAGTTACTTTATTGTAGAGCCCGCCACAAATGGGTCTATGATCCCCATTTTACAGACGAGAACACTGAGGCAAGAGAACGTGAGTAACTTGCCCCAGTTTATGCAAACACCAAATGGCAGAGCAGCGTTCTTAAACTCCAATCTGGGCTGCAATATTAGGGAGATATGTCAGGCAGAATTCTGTCAAAGAGCTCTGAACTTGGGATCAGAGGAACAGAGTTTAAATCAAAGCTGTACCACTTACAGACGTGTGCTCTTGGGCAAGATTACCTAATGTGTCTGGACTTCAAGCTTTATCTGTAAAGTTAGGATAATAAAGCTTCCCCTGCAGAAGTAGTAGGGGAGGGTGTCAAAGAGATCTTGTATGTGGCAAGATTCAGGTAACTTTGAATTGTGGTTGCATGGTTGTGGGAGAAGGAAGTAGGGAGCAGGCGATTCAAAGAGGAAGAGGATTGGCAATGAACCCTAGTGGCATTCTACAGGGTGCTGGGCACAACTGAGGGCAGGGCTTAATCCATCTTAAAACATTCCCAATAAAAAATGTTAAAGCACTCTTCCAGTCAAGCAATACAGACTGTGTACTACATTTAGCCCCCAGCCCAGTACTATGCAGCCTTGTTCTACACTAATCAGGCTAAAGGTCTGGGAAGACCTGGCAGTGAAAGAGCCTAGATTCAGCGAGATTAAAGACTCAATCTCTATCTTTAAACTTCCCACTTATAAATGGGGAAAGGTTGAACAAGATGGCTCCTCTCAGCTTCAAAATTCTAAGACTTCCATAGTTTGTGGATAATGAAATAATCCAAGGGTTTCTGGGCTTCCCCCTTCACTCAGATGCTAAAGAATCTGTCTACAATACAGGAGACCTGAGTTTGATCCCTGGGTTGGGAAGATACCCTGGAGAAGGGAATCACTACCCACTCCAGTATTCTTGCCAAGAGAATCCCATGGACAGAGGAGCCGGGCTATAGTCCGTAGGGTCACAGAGTTGGACACGACTGAGCGACTAACACTTATGGACAAAAAAGGCAAACAATCTACCCATTCATCTCCTCCATCAAAAATATATTTTCAGTGTATGTGTTAGTGATGTTTTAGTTTTCAGCATTTCTTTTCTAGTCCATGTGCCTTTGAAATTATGTTAGGCACCATTATAGTGGAGTTGAGTTAAACACAAAACAGCCCTCCTTCAGAGAAGGCAGTTGGTGTCAGCCTGGGGCAAAAACATACATATGAGCACTTTATGGTAAGTCCCTACATATGAGACCCAAGTTTTGAACTTTCAAAGATGCAAATGTGCATTCACCTGTCCAATCATGTAAGTCAGTTCACATATCTGGCATATATTGTCACGTGGGTATATCCTGTACACATGGTTGTGCTTTCATATACTCTACAGTGCTGGTTTTTTATTTTTTTTTGGTGTTTGTTTTTATGCATTATCTGTGTGAAAAGTATTTTAAATCTATTACAGTACAGTTGTTGTTCAGTCGCTTGGTCGTGTCCGACTTTTTACCACCCCATGGACTGCAGCACATCAGGCTTCCCTGTCCTTCACCATCTACTGGAGTTTGCTCAAACTCATGTCCATCGAGTTGGTGATGCCATCCAGTCATCTCATCCTCTGTCACCCACTTCTCCTGCCCTCAATCTTTCCCAGCATCAGGATCTTTTCCAATGAGTCGGCTCTTCAAATCAGGTGGCCAAAGTATTGGAGCTTCAGCTTCAGCATCAGTCCCTCCAATGAATATTCAGGGTTGATTTGCTCCAGGATTGACTGGTTTGATCTCAGTACATTACAGTACAGTATTATAAAGCAAATATGTTAGTTGGGTGCCTATGCTAACTTTGTGGGACTTAGCAACAAATTGTACTTACAAATGCACTCTTGGAACAGAACTCATCATCTGTATGCAGGGGACTTACTGTATTGGGTTATAAAACCTTGGGAAATAGGAATAAGGGAAATGAAACACAAGGCAAGGAAAGAGGAAAAGTAAATACATTATTGAGCTCTGCATGGCTTGGCAACTAGTGCAGTGATTACTCAGTCTTTTGGAATTGTATAATCCACTGCATCTCACCCAGACCCAAACTAGGCTATTAGAAGAAAGGGAAAAGAATTTACCTCACATCTACCACCCATCTCCCATCAGTCAACATTTGTGCTACAAAAGGCCAATCCTCACCACCAACTTCTGAGCAGAGTAACTTGATCTCTCCAGGCAGCTGATGGAGAAACAGTTTCTCCAATAGTCAATTTCTCCTGGTCAGTGGCACCCAGGTGTGGGGCTCAGCCATCTGTAGCAGTGATAGCAAGTGTGACCTGATTCTAAGACCGAGGTATAGACCTTTCGAAGGCCACTTGGGCAAGAGAGCAAGGTGAGCAGCCAACACCCAGAGAGGAGAGGTGGACATACATCTGGGATGATACATAAAGTGAGTCTGGCATCATCTGCAAGGCTCTTGTCAATAAGCCATGTAACCTGCAATCTCTTCAACCCACTTTTCTTGATGTGAAAAGTGGATTCAGCACGCCAACAGTTAACGTTAAGGCAGCACACTTTATCTGGGCTACAGGGATGAGGTAAGGATCTGATTCTGTCCTTGCATGGAGCTCCTGCATTTTCATCATTTAAGGAATTTAAGTGGGGAGGACCACAGTGAAAAAATTGGCTAGAGACAACCTGAAAAGTAGCTCACTGGGGATAGAGAAAGTTCCCTCCGTCAATGGGCTAGACAACCCAGACCTCAGAGAGCAACTGGGATGTTGAGCCTCCATCTTGCTCTCTCCTTAGGGGCCGGGGGAAGAGTAGATGGGGGACAAGCCTGAGCTCAGAGGAGGAGGTAGCTGCTGATGCAAAGTGAAGGGAGAGACACACCTCCAAGATATTCTATCCTCTCGCTCCTTTCCTTTCTTCTTTTTCTCCCTACCTGCCTCCTTGCAACCCAGACTTTGAGGTGTTCCAGAGCTATGTGACTGGCACTACACACAACACAGAGAGAGACGACCCAATGGTCCCCCCACATCCCGTTTCCACCTTCCTTTCCTGATTGTCTTCCTCCCTTCCTCCATCTTTCCTTTATCCAACTTTCAAATTATCACAGAGCTGATGAGGGACAAAAGACAGTTTCCCTGCCTCGAAGGGCTCAGAGATACAGGGAGGAGGCTGACCCAGATGGTTAACCAGATCAATACTCCAAGTGAGGAAGGTGACCCCAGGGAATGCAGTATCCACATTTTTTCTTTTGGTATTCTGTGTGTGTGTGAGAGACAGAGAATGCAAAGAGGATGTATAGTATTCCAGTGTATGAATACACTACTATTTCTTTATTTTCTTTTTTAAAAATATTTTTATTTAGTTATGTAGTTATTTATTTGGCTGTGCCTGGTCTTAGTTGTGGCATGAGCGACCTTTAGTTGTATGTGGGATCTAGTTCCTTGATCAGGGATAGAACCTGGGCCACCTGCTTTGGGAGCCCAGTGTCTCAGCCACTGAACACTAGGGAAGTCCCTCTATTGTCATCTTGAGGGATTGTTTCTAGTCTTGGCTTTTTTATGATTAGGGCTCCCAGGATCATTTTTGCACATGTTTTGCTATGCATATTTATCAGTAATCTATTCCTGAGAACGAAACATCCCCAAAATGAGTGGCTTAAGTGAAGGATCACTTCTTTGCTAATAGTTCTGGAATTGGAACATCTGCTGGCCTCTCCCGAGCTCCCTTGTGCAGTTTCCATCTTCTGGGGCTTTGGTTGCTCTGAGATGGCCTCATGGACACTCCAGTGTTCGCTGAGGCTGTCAGCTGAACTGCTCTGTATCCTTTCTGGCAGGATACCCCAGGCTTCTGTCCATGGCAGTCAAATTCCAAGAGAGCAAATCCTGAAGCTGCAAGGTCCCCTGAGGCCTTGTCTTGAAAGTTACACAAAGTTAGTTCTGCTGCATCTTATTGGGTGGCTCAGAGGACAAAGCGTCTGCCTGCAATGCAGGAGACCTGGGTTCAATCCCTGGGTCGGGAAAATCCCTTGGGGAAGGAAATGGCAACCCACTCCGGTACCCTTGCCTGGAAAATCCCATGGATGGAGAAGCCTGGTAGGCTACATCCATGGGGTTGCAAAGAGTTGGACATGACTGAGCAACTTCACTTTCATTGGTCAAAGCAAATCCCATGCTGACTCCTCCTTTCTATGGGAGGAGAGGGAAGACCTCATCACAGTTGGTGTGCACACAGGGAGGGGAGGACTTTGTGGCCATGCTTTTCGGTCCACCACACAACTAAACCCAGGCATGGAATTACTGGGTCAGGGCATAGGTACTGGCTCAGTGGAACCAACTGATGCTCCACCAATGCATGCCTCCTGCTTCCATCTTCCTGCACCCTTGATGCTGTCGGTTTAATTTTAGCCTCACTGGAGGGGGTAGTGCTATGGCTACACGGCGCTGTAATTTGATTTTCCTTGATTACTAACAAGGCTGAGCACCGTTTTCTGTGCTTATTGGCCATTTGTGTATCCTCTTTTGGAGGAAGTGATTTGTAGGTGTTCTTTATATAGTCTGGATATGAGTCAGTTGTAATTTTATTCCACTCTCTCCCTTCCATCTTGAGTGATTTTTCTCTTGATTAAAAAGGAAGTAACATTGGAGCTGAGATTTGAGAAATGATGAATAATTAAAGAAGAGCAGGGTGGGCTTATAGTTAGAAACATGAACAGGGCTAGAAGGAAGAAAAGGAAAAAGTGGGGCGGTTGACCAACGGCCAGCTTTCAAGATAGAAGGAGCGTAAAGAGAACAGGCATAGCAGGCAGATGCTGAAGATGGGTGGCCAGGAGATGAAGGCCCCTTGGATGGCATGGAAGACAGCTTGCTTTCACTGCATGCTGCCTTTTCTTCTTTTATGTATTAGTGGCTCAGTCATGTCCAACTCTTTGTGATCTCATGGACTGTAGCTCACCAGGTTCTTCCATCCAGGGAATTTTCCAGGCAAGAATACTGGAGTGGGTTGCCATTCCCTTCCTCATTTCTTCCTTTAGCTCTTGAAAATTCTGCTTTAAATGCCCAGAGTTTAGGAAATAACAAGCTTATCAACTCATGGAACTGTAATAAAATGATCATATGTAGGACCGCGGAAAGTTAAAACGACAGAATCAGAAGAGAAAGAAAGGCCACATCAAGGAGAAGAGGGAGAGATAAAGAATCAGTAGGAGAGGACTTCCCTGGCAGCCCAGTGGTTGGGTGTCCACCTGCCAATGCAGGGAACATGGGTTCAACCCCTGGTCCTGTAAGATTCCACATGCCTTAGGGCAACTAAACCCTGGGCACTACAACTACTGAGCCTGTGCTCCACAACAAGAGAAGCCACTGCAATGAGAAGTCCTCCCCACAACTAGAGAAAGCCTGCACAGTAAGAAGACCCAGCACAGTCAAAAATAAATAAATCAGCAAACAAATAGAATTGGTAGGAGCCTGAAGAAAGAAGCATAGAGTTGAAGAGACAGAAATGGAGACTTCTTGTGGATACACTTAATAACATATGGTATCTTTGGATGGTAGTGATTTTACAGAAAAATCTCATAGGAACACATAGACACAATTGCGACAAGATCAGACTGAGATGGAGTTGTTGTTAGAACAGAGCATTTGGAAGAAGCAGAAAATGATCTGAAGCAGAAAGATACATCCTAGATTGTAAATCAAAGTTACTTCTGAAGGGAAAGAGGAGCTTTGAAGAGGGTTGGGAGGGGGCATAAAGGGTACCTCTTCTTCTTTATATACTTAAGTATGAATTGGGCATTTTTTTTCCCAAAAAAGAAACAAGTACCTATTCATGTACTGAATGTTTTAAAAGGCTATATATCCATTTCTCAACTTGAGCCAAGAAAAGCTGACTTCCTACTTAATTTTTGTGTGCGTGTGTTCTCAGTCATGTCCAACTCTTTGCGACCTTAGCTGCTGCTAAGTCGCTTCAGCCGTGTCTGACTCTTTGTGACCCTATAAACTTTAGCCTGCCAGGCTCCTCTGTCCATAGGATTTCCCAGGTGAGAATGCTGGAGTGGGTTGCCATTTCCTTCTCCAGGGGATCTTTCTGACCCAGAGTTTGAACCCGTGGCTCCTGCCATGTCTCTTGCATTGCAGGCAGATTCTTTACTCTGAGCCACTGGGGAAGCCCTCTTATACAATAGAGGGATGGAAATTGATCAGTAATTGCTCAGAGGAGTGGGGCAAGAGGAAGGATGGTGTGCATCAGAGGAGAAGGAAAGCTCAGGCATTGTAACACCTGCTCAGCTGAGCCCAAAGGACAAAAAGTCCACCTGGTGGGGCCTTGTGGGCAGAGTGCAGCCAGTGAGAGGTCCAGGGCTGGCAGGCATCAATTCTTGGAGACCATGTCTCCTTATTCCTGGAAGACCTCTTGATTAACACCCACTTTGGAGGCTCTAAGTCCAGGATTTAGGTAATTGACAGGAGGAAAACCAATGCAGGAAACCCAGGTTTGACAAACTTCAACGGGGGTAGCTCTGGCATGAGCTTTATTTCCTAACACTGGTGAGCAAAGATGCAATCCCTTGTCCACCCTCTGCCTCAGGTCTGCTCAACCAGAGAGGAGGGTGTGGCACTGCATCATTCCAGTGGGTCTGCGAGTCTGATCGTCAAGGATGAGAACTCTGACATCTGCTGGAGAAGTGGGAACTACAGCCTGGAAAGGGGTGGCTGGACTATTCTTGTTTTTATAATCTTTTCCCCCTGTGATGACTGTGATACATGTTTGGTTTAGGAAGTACAACAAAAAGAAGAACATGAAAACTATTCACAAGCCCATCTCCATTGTAGTGCATTTTTATTCTGGTCTTTTGGATACACACCTAGAGCAACAGTGCATTAAATCATTATTGACGAGGTAACCTATGAAGTGTAAGTCATTGCTAAAGGCTGAGGCTACAGCAGTGAACAAGATAGACACAAACCTTTCCTTATGGCAACTTAGACCTCAGTGATGCCAACAGACAAAACACAAAGGTTCTTAAACTGCAGTGTGATAAATATGTGCAGTCAATGCTGTAAAAGCTTGCATGTTTTCTTGCTTACTCTCTCCTAGACGTTACGCCAGCTACTTTACATGTGGTTACTTGTTTAATTAATATATACAGTATCCTATTTAATCTTCACAATGACTTATGGGGTAGCCTGCTACTATCACCACCCCCACCCCTGACAGGTTACAGTTGAAGAAGCAAATTCAGAGAAGTTAAATAACCAAGCAGAGATTTCCCTGGTCATCCAGTGGCTAAGACTCCAAGCTCCCAACATAGGGGATCTGGGTTCAATCCCTGGTTGGGGAACTAAAATCCCACATGAAGCAACTAAAAATCCCATGTGCTGCAACTAAGACCCAGCGTAGCCAATAAATAAACAAAACAAAACAAAACCAAGCAAGGTGGCATCACTTAGGATCAGGCTGAGACATGACTGTATACAGACTCTGTAACACCTGTGCTGCTCAGATTGGCTATAGAATGTATGCATGCATGCTCAGTTGTGTCTGACTCTTTGTGACCCCGTGGACTGTAGCCCACCAGGCTCCTCTGTCTGCAGGATTTTCCAGGCAAGGGTACAGGAATGGGCTTCACTTCCTTCTCCAAAGATAGAATATATGACACTTTTCTCTCTTCTTCCCTTGCTAGGTCTGACTGCTGCTGTGGCTCGAGACCCTAAGCTGTAGCCAGGATGATGGACGATGACACGGAACTGAGGACGGATGGAAACTCACTTTTAAAGGCTGTGTGGCTTGGGAGGCTCAGGCTGACAAGGCTCCTCCTGGAAGGGGGCGCATACATCAACGAAAGCAATGACAAGGGGGAGACGGCTCTCATGGTGGCGTGCATCACCAAGCACGTGGACCAGCAGAGCATCAGCAAGTCCAAGATGGTCAAGTACCTGCTAGACAACAGGGCAGACCCCAACATCCAGGATAAGTCTGGCAAGACCGCCCTCATCCACGCCTGCATCCGAAGAGCTGGGGGGGACGTGGTCTCCCTGCTGCTGGAGAACGGAGCAGACCCCAGCCTTGAGGACCGCACTGGGGCTTCAGCTCTGGTTTATGCCATAAATGCAGATGATAAGGATGCGTTGAGACAGCTTCTGGATGCCTGCAAGGCCAAAGGCAAGGAGGTAATTATCATAACAACAGACAAGTCACTTCGGGCACCAAAACCACCAAACAGTATCTGAATGTCCCCCCTTCACCCAAAGAGGAAGACAGACAGTCACCTCCTCCGTGTGCTTCTCCGTCTGAGGTTGAACTGAAGGCTCCAGGCCTGGGCTCTCCACCCAGCGAAAAGGAAGATGACTTCTTTAGCCTCCAATCAGGGCATCCAAGTAGTTGCAACACTGCCAAGGCTCTTAATGAACCTGGGTCGCCTGCTCAGAAAGTTGGGAATCTCAAAAGGGCCCGCCTGCCTCAGCTGAAGAGGCTCCAGTCTGAGCCCTGGGGCCTGACAGCACCATCTGCGCTGGCTGCCTCCTGTGTGCGTCAGGACGAGACCCACGGCGTGGGCATGGATGGCGAGGTCAAGAGCATCGGTGATGTATCCTTCCCCAGAAGGGGCCCCCTCTCCAGAACCAGCAGCATTGATGGCAAAGATGCCAGCCTCGTCCACACGGTCACGGAACAGGTGGTGAAGATCCCGGTCTCTTCGGCACCGGCCTCGTGGAAGGCAGCCTATGAGAAGACTCAGGCTCCCCACCCACGTCTGGCCAGAAGAGGCACTCTCCCTATCGACCAAGAGAGGGTGGGCATCTGCCCAGCAGGTCCCTCTGCTCTCAAAGACACCGTGACCCTCAAGCGGCTGGAGAGTGACCTCTATGATTTAGAGTTACAGCCTGGGGCCGACCTGCCCAACCCCATCTCCCTAGAATCAGGCAAAGGTCCACTGGATCGCAAGAAGCTCAACAGCTCCCACCTTTCTCTCTTCCAAGGCTCCAGGGAGTCCCTGGACGCTGTGTCCAGCACGTCACCCAACTCAGCCCGCCGCAGGCCACCCCATCTCCTAGAAAGACGAGGTTCTGGAACCTTGCTCCTGGACCGAATTTCTCAGACCAGGCCTGGCTTCCTCCCACCTTTAAATGTAAATCTGAACCCACCTATCCCGGATATTAGAGTTAGCAGTAAACCTTCCTCTCCACTTGCTAGTGGCTTAAAATCCATGGTTCCTGTTGCTCAAGCTCACCAAAGAGAGTTGACTTGAGAAGTAAAAAGAAACTCCTCCGGAGGCATTCTATGCAAGTTGAGCAGATGAAGCAGCTGTCTGACTTTGAGGAAATCATGACCTAGACTAAGCTTTTAGGGAGGTTTTTTTTTTTTTTTAATCTATGTAGTTTATGAATAGTACTGTAATCTAGACCAACATAGCCATGCAGGCTCTCTGTACCCTGATCATTCCTTAATGCTGGTGTGTGGCTGCTTCAAAAGAGATGAAAACAGACTGCCGCTTCCCTTCTGAAAAGATATCTGGGGTTTTATAGGGCTCCTTGGAAAGAGCTCAGGATAACTGAGTTTTAGAGTTGAAATTGCAAAAAATAAATAAATAAAAAATCTCCCAAAGAAGAAAACCTTTGGAATTTCAAAGTCGCACAGCAAGTACCATGATCTGAGCTGCTGACATCTGTTATTTTATATCAGACAAACAAGAATTTAAATCACAAGGTGGTATTTGGAGTATGTCATGTGTCATAAATGTATAAAGTGCCTAAGAGAAAAATGAAGGGCTTTAACATGTGTTAGAATGTGCAGAGGCTCAACACCAACCCCCAGGCTATGAAATTTGGGGATGCGTATTACATCCAGAAAAACAGAAGCAGCATTCTCCCGTTGGGGAGGTTCTGACATCTGCTTCCTATGTTGGACCACGTCAGGGGACACTGGCTGATACAGCATGGTGGAGTTCTTCCAGAACTTCAGCAACAGATTCTATCCACTAATTTGGGTGTCCCTTGGGCTTCTCTAGTGTTTTGGAGGATAAAGATTCCGCCTGCAACGCAGCAGACTTGGGTTCAATTCCTGGGTCAGGAAGATCCCCTGGAGAAGGAAATGGCAACCCATTCGAGTATTCATTCTATCCTGGAGAATCCCATGGACAGAGGAGCTTGGCGGGCTATAGTCTATGGGGTCGCAAAGAGTCAGATGCAACAGAGTGACAAACACTTTTGGGTTCCCAAATATCATATCTACATGTCCCCCAAATTCTGTCAGGTAGTAGTAGCTGGTGCCTCAAAGATGAATCGTGTCCAGAAGTGAAACTCACGTTGGCCTCCTGATCTGACTCAGGTTCTGTGTTGAAGTCTCATGAAAAAAAAAAAAAAAAAAGTCAGGGCTATTAGCACTTTGGAGCTGAATATTATACAACTCATAGAATAGACCCATAAGAGTATTTCCTTATTATTCTTTAAAAAAACAAAAAAAAACAAAAAAAACTGGGTGAGATCTTGCCAAACTAGAATAACGCGTGATGCTGAGAGACACATATATCCCAAGGTAGAGCTGATGGATGGTTCTCAGGTCAGAGGTGGGGGGCAGGGGGGACAGTTGGAGTCTGAAAATTTTAAGGGATGCACACTGTCATTTCCCCTTCACTTTTCTGAGAAATTCAAGAATATCTGGCTTCTTCTTCACCTGAATTATCTATGTGATAGGAGATTTGTAGAAATAACCTGTACAACAAAGTCACTTTGTTTGAACCCAAGAAGGGAAGCAGATATTTATCACTTTTGTGTCATGTAGCCACCTTTGAGATGAAGCTATTTCTGGTTATTTCCCATGTATTTTCTCTTCCATGCTACTTAGATAGGTTTGCTCTATGGTTAAAAAAAAAAAAAAACCAGAAACTTTTTTCGGTAGTCCCTTGGAGGTAGCATCACATCCTAGAGAGAGGAAAGACTTTGAGATTTGGGTTTGTGTCTCTGTTTCATTTACCAGCTGCAAGACTTCAAGGAAGTAGCTTTACTTCTCCAAGCCTCCACTCCCTCATCTGTAAAATGGGATTGGTAATGCCTCACATGGCAAGTTTGTGGTGAGAATTAAATGAAATAATATATGAAGTGCCTGTAACTGTGCCTAGCACAGGGAGGAGTAATTGGATAAGATGAAGCTGATTTTTTTAATGTTGTTTAGTACTTTATTATGCAGTTAAACCTACACCACTGTATGATCTAGTAACTCCACTCCAGGCATTTATCCAAAAGAAATAAAAATTCAAGTTCATACAGAGACTTTTATATATATGCTCATAAAAGCTTTTACTAAATAGTAAAAAAAAATACAACCCAAATGTCCATGAACAGGAGAATATTTTTACATAGGTGGATAAATCTCTAAAACATTATGCTGAATTAAGGAGCCAGACACAGAAGAGTACAAACCAAAGGATTCCATTTATATAAAGTCCCAGAACAAACAAAACTAATTTTTGGTGGAAAAAAAAAATCAGAAAGTAGCCACCTTTGTGACTTGTACTGAAAGGGAAGGCACACAAGGAGACTTTCAGTGAAATTCCATTGATCTGATTATATTTCAGTTTTTACAAAGTTTAAATGCTGTGATATAAAACCCAAAATTAACTTGCATAACAATGAAAATAAGAGGTAGCTGATTTTAAATACTCCTTCAGACCTCTGAAGTCTCAAAATCTCAAATAATACTGAATACCCTATGCAATAGAACAAACAAAACTAATTTTTGGTGGAAAAAAAAAATCAGAAAGTAGCCACCTTTGTGACTTGTACTGAAAGGGAAGGCACACAAGGAGACTTTCAGTGAAATTCCATTGATCTGATTATATTTCAGTTTTTACAAAGTTTAAATGCTGTGATATAAAACCCAAAATTAACTTGCATAACAATGAAAATAAGAGGTAGCTGATTTTAAATACTCCTTCAGACCTCTGAAGTCTCAAAATCTCAAATAATACTGAATACCCTATGCAAAGTGAAGCAGACTCTAGCTGAAATATTCAAAGAGCCCTTGAGATTCTCATGGGTTCTATAAATACTGAGCCCCAAACTCATTTGTAAAGTGAAAGAAATTCTGCCACAGAAGCTATGCAGATCAGACCATTTCTATAAGGATATTCTTTAGAAATATATCTGAATATCCCAATCAAAAGTGCTAATGATGGTTATAAATACTCCAAGTATTTGTTTTTCAGTAATTCCATTAGGGCAGGCACATACCCACCCTTGGCACTGTTGACCTTTTGGGCTGGGTAGTTCTTTTCTGTGGGAGACTGTAGGTGTACTATATGTCACTGAGCAGCATCCTGGCCTCTACCCACTAGATAACAGCAACTTCCCCCCATACTGTGACAACCCACAGTGCTTTCAGACATGGACAGACATCTCCTGGAGGCAATACCGCCTCAGTTGATCAGCACGGCTCTAGGAGAACGATTGTGTGTGTGGTAGAAGTATGTCAAGAATAACCGAACTGCACAGAGGTGAGGGGCTGGCTGGCGAGGCTGTCCCACTAACTGAAAGGCAGGAAGGTGACTAACATACAGTGTGGGCCTGTAGGATTCTTGACACGAGTGCCAATGGCCTCTTGTACTTTGCAGGAAGGAAAAAAAAAGAGAAGCATGGCACATAAGCTAGTGAAACCCAGGGCTCACGAATTTGGTTGAATGTGGACATCCCATAGGCTTCTCAGGACCATTTAGATAGGAATGTTGTTGTTGTTTAGTTGCTAAGTTGTATCTGACTCTTTGAGATCCCATGGAATGTAGTCTGCCAGGCTCCTCTGTCCATGGGATTTTCCAGGCAAGAATACTGGAGTAGGTAGCCATTTCCTTCTCCAGAGAATCCTCCCGACCCAGGGATTGAACCTGCGTCTCCTGCATTGGCAGGCAGATTCTTTTACCTCTGAGTCACCTGGAAAATACTCAGATGAGAATAGTTCTTACCAAGCCGACATGATTACAGGCAAAGCAACACCACTCTGATACATTAAAGAGAGAACCAGACAGACAACCACTGATCTTAGCAGCTCATTAAAGACACACACACACACACACACTCTGCACACTTTAAGTACTTTTCTAGCAGTTCATAGTGTCAGTTAAAACTAACCTCTGCTAGTAATATCTAACTGTGGGGATAGCGAGACTGCATAAGAGAATTTTTCTAAACCTTTAGCTAAGACTTGAAAGCCTAATTTATCCAAAATAGTGACTGTGGTAGGTTCATAGCAATTAGCTTAGGCAAAACACTACCTACAATGAGTTGCCCATTCGGAATAGCCTGTCCATTGCACAGGTGGGTAATAGCAGGTATGCTCATGCCACTTACTGCCTGTATCCATCAGTCGGGACTTTCCCATTAGCCTTTCTGTAGACAGTCATTACAATAGTACTGTTTATCACTATCTGATGATGCGGTAGTTAAATTAGACTGTTCCAAACTAGCACAACCACTGCAATACTTGATTATGGTTAATGCATAAATGGGCAGTTTTCTTTGTGTTAATAAACCTCACAGGAATGCTTTTTTAAAAGCATATTTAGATTCAAACATGCTTTCTAGATCAGAGATTTGGGGGAACCTAGATCACTACAGAAGTTAGTTGCAAACTGTAGTTTCAATAACTCGCCTATGTAAGACTCTCTGAAATGTTTATCAAAATATATGATAGAATGTGAATCTAAAGTCTCATGTCTTGGATTTGTATTCAATTTCTAAACATTCCAAAGCATTTGTTTGATCATTTAAGTCCATCGTCCATTCTCTTAGAATTTCATCAAGTAAATGCAGGTGTCATCTGACCTTTGATGTGTCTTGGTACTTCAGATGTACTGAAATGTTTATCAAAATATATGATAGAATGTGAATCTAAAGTCTCATGTCTTGGATTTGTATTCAATTTCTAAACATTCCAAAGCATTTGTTTGATCATTTAAGTCCATCGTCCATTCTCTTAGAATTTCATCAAGTAAATGCAGGTGTCATCTGACCTTTGATGTGTCTTGGTACTTCAGATGTACCATTCTGGACTGATTCTCTACAGTGTTCTATCCTAGTCTCAAGCTGACAATGTGCTCAAGGATGTACCAAATTCCATGTAATGGAACTATTTAGATACTTCTGATATGTCAATAAAAGATAAATTGCAATCCTTCAGTAGTGTTTCCCATTTTTATTAGTGAGATCTCAATCATAATTATTACCTTTTCTTTAAGATGGGCTTGGCATGACTGCCTGGTAACACTGAATTGAGAAAACACTGTTTTATGTACACATGATTTTAAAATTTAATTTTTAAAGTTTTTTTGATGTGGACCATTTTCAGTCTTTATTGAATGTGTTACAATGCTGCTTCTGCTGTTTATGTTCTGGTTTTTGGCAGGCATGTGGGATCTTAGCTCCCTGACCAGGGATTGAACCAGACACCCCTGCATTGGAAGATGAAGTCCTAACCACTGAACCTCCAGCAAAGTCCCCCCAAATTAATTTTTAATTACACAAGGATTATAGTTTCTATTCTGGTTACAAAAAAGGCTAAGAATGAGAAGCCATGGCCTCAAGGGGACTGAGTTCCTTTACGATGCCTCTGCTGCTTGGTTCCCCCCCAGGGATGCACCTGCCATCTGCTACTGGCAGGGACTTAAAGGTTCCTGGACAGCCCTCCTTGGGCCGGATTTCTAATCCTGATAACCATTAACAGAAGCTGATTTCTCCTAGCTCTTACTAGGGTAGTAAGGTAGGTAGGTAGTAGGTAGTAAGTATCAAATGAACCAGCTGGACGGTCTCTCTTATCTCCTATACTCCAGCATTCTGTGATTCAGATTTCATCCAGACTTCCTGATTCCCTGGAGAGTGTCAAACCTTACCCTGAGTTTCTTCCCTAGATGGTTGAAATAAATTCTATTGCTTTATGCCCATCTCAGTCTAAACCAATGTTATGACAAGACCAGCCCTTGTGGTTCTCATTGTGGCTGCAAGAAGCCATCCACAATAATCATTAGGAAACTTTGGGGAAAAAGAAGTTTGCTGATTTCTTTTGAAAAGGTTCTGAAAATTACATGGCATACCTGGAGTCATACAGTGAGGTTGTGGGTAGCCAGAGGGCCCAGGCCTTGAGGTCTGCTTTTATTGGAGTCCAAGCTGAGGACCTAAGGTTTCATGGGCTCGCTCTTTATTAGTGAATTTGAAATGTAGAAGTGAGGGACTCCTGTGGCTGTCCAGTGGTTAAGACTCTGAGCTTCCACTGCAGGGGGCACAGGTTCAATCCCTGGCTGAGGAACTAAGATCCCACAGGCTGAAAAGCACGGCCAAAAAACCTGAAAAGCAACGCCCCCCAATAATCCTCCCGCACCTACCCTGAAAAACAAACAAAAGACTTGTAACAGCGGGAATTTAAAGTGTGAAAAGAGAAAAAAAAAGGGAGGCCCAAACAGTCAGTCAACAAAGATCTCTAAAACAAAGTTGGGGGGAGCATGACCAGGTCCTTTGTTCAGTCCTGTGTGGCTGGTAATGTATCTAGGGAGAAAGCCATCTTTGAGGTGGAGGCCCTCAACCATCAGAAACAAAGTCAGGCACTTGCATTACAGAAGAAAAGCCAGCTGTCAGGCTTATACTACAGTTAACAAAAAAAGGGAGGCTTCCCATGGGGGTTAAGTGGTTAAGACTCTGCCTTCTAATGCAGGGGGTGTCGGGTGATCCCTGGTCAGAAAGCTAAGACCCCACATGCTTTGCAGCCAAAACACCAAAACATAAAAAATACTGTAACAAGTTGAATAGACTTTAAAAATGGGCCTCATTTTTAAATCTTAAAAATCTTAAGATTTTTAAGAGAAAAAAAATCTTGAAGAAAAGGACTCTTTTCAGCATGTCTTTGTCCCCCTTCTATCTGCAGGAAAGGGAAGCCAATATTGTTTCCAGCTCCTTCAAGAAGAGATTAGGAAGGATCTCCATGGTGGAGAAGAAAAAGAAGTGGTAAGGGAGGGGGGCATGATGAGGGACAAGGCCTGCCTTGAGGGAGAGAGTGCATTCTCAGGATTGATAGGGGGCTCAGAAGTTCCCAGGATTGATAGGGAACTCAGAAGTTCCCTCGAGTGGAACTTGCATGAGCTTAGTTTCTGGCACATTGGCTCTCTAGTTGTGGAATGTGAGCTTAGCTGCCCCTCAGCATGTAGGATCTTAGTTCTCCAACCAGGGATTGAACCTGTGTCCCCTGCATTGGAAGGTGGATTCTTAACCATTGGCTCACCAGGAATGTCCCTGTTTCTTCTGTTTTACAAAGTTCTATACCTTTTTGTTTCAAATTTAGGCTTACGATTCAATTATTTTGGTATTTGGTATGAAATATGGATCCAAGTTCTTTAAAACAAGTATTTTTTTTTTGCATATGAATATCCAATTTTTCTAGCATCATTTGTTGGAAAAGCTGTCATTTCTCCACTACATTGCCTTTGTACCTTTGTAAAAAATCAGCTGCCCATGTATATGGTTAAAGCTAACTTCTTCAGACATTTTTATAGAAATTAAAAAATTGATTCTAATATTCACTTGGAGGGACTTACCTAGCAGTCCAACAGTTAAGATTCTGAGTTTCCACTGTGGTGGCCTGGGTTTGATCCCTGCTCAGGGAACTAAGATCTCGCATGCTGCTCAGGCAAAAAAAGAAAAAAAAGGTCAGTTGATAAGTACCTATAATTCCATCGGCAACTTTAATGATTTTTGCATTGTAACAAAATATAAAAAATAAAACAAAATTCACTTGGAAATGCAAAGGACCTCTAAGAGTCAATGTAACTTTGAAAAAGAACAACAGAGTTGGAGAGAACCAATTAGAGAGATCAGAAATAAACCCATGTATATGTGGACTAGAATACTGCTCAGTAATAAAGAGGAATGAATTACTGACATACATTGCTTCCCTGGAAGCTCAGTGGTAAAGAATCCGCCTGCCAATTCAGGAGACACTGGAGAATCCCTGAGTGGGGAAGATCCCCGGGAAAAGGCAATGGCAACCCACTCCAGTATTCTTGCCTGAGAAATCCCATGAACAGAGGAACCTGGTGGGCTATATAGGAGTTCATGGGGTCACAAGAGAGTTGGACATGACTTATTGACGAAACAACTGACATACACAACAGCATGAATGCATCCTAAAATAACTGTGGTGAGTTTAAGAAGCTCTACTAAAAACAGTGCTTTTATATGATTTCAGCTGTAGAAAATTCTAGAATATGCTAATGAATGTAGAGACAGAAAGCAAATCAGTGGTTATGGGAATGAATGGGAAGGTTGGGGAGGCATGGAGGGAGGGATCACAAAGGGAAGGAGGAAACTATGGGGGAGGTGGATTCACTGTCGTGATTATGTCGATGATTTCACAGGCGTGTATATGTGAAAACTCATCAAACTGTACACTTTAAACAGATGCGGGTTGTCACGTATCAATTACACCTCAATTTTTAGCCAAGTCCCATAAGGAGCTCCTCTGATACAGGAGAATTAAAGAATGACTATATAAAGTGAGACAGTAAGACAGCACAGACTGTAAGAGGAGTGATTAGTTGGGTTCTCCAGAGAAGGAGAACCAATAGGATATTATACACACATACACATGGAATTATATATACTATATATAGTATACAGGTATGGAATAAATAGGATATATATGATGTGTGTGTGTGTGTGTGATCAGTTGCGTCGGACTCTTTGCAACCCCTTGAACTCTGTGACTTTGTGACTCGCCAGGCTCCTCTGTCCATGGGATTCCCCAGGCAAGAATACTGAAGCGAGCTGCTATTTCCTTCTCCAGGGGATCTTCCCAACCCAGGGATTCTCCAGTGTCTCCTGCATTGGTAGGCAGATTCTTTACCACTGTGCCACTTGGGAGGCCCATATATGATATACATGAAGTATATATATGAACTGTCTCTCTATCTATCTAAAGCTTTATTATAAGGAATTGAATTGTGAAAGCTTGGGTCAAGTCCAAAACCTTCAGGGTGGGCCGGCAAGCTGGACAAACAGCAGAGCTGATGCTCCAATTCATGTTCTAAAGCAATCTGATGGAAAATGCCTCTCGTGCAGGGGAAGGTCAGCCATTTGGTCTATTCAGGCCTTTGACTGATTCAACGACGTCAACTCACATTCTGGAGGGCAACTGGCTCTATTCAAACTGCAGCGACCTCAGCGTTAATTTCATCCAAACACCTGTTACAGAAATACCTGAAATGAACAGAAATACCTGGAATGACGTCTGACCAAATAGCTGGGCACCTTGTGGCTCAGCCACATGGACTCATCATAAGATGGGAGATGTTTTGTGGATGGTGTGAGCAGTAGGGTCCCTAAAGGGAGCTGGTAGAGCCTCCCAGGCATATGAACAACATAAGTGAAGTCTGAATGGGAAATGACTGTCAGAGCACGTTGGCTCCAAATGGAGACTAGAACAGAGGTGATGCTCAGGACCCACTGAGATAATCAGGATCAAGAGAAACTGTAATATTTCTGTGAAGCCAACTGCATGTGGTTGGTGTGGGTAATACCCTGCAGTTTCTGAGCTAGAAAGTGACATCATGTGCCCCTAACATCCTCCTTCAGGCTCTGTTTTCTGTCCACTCTTCCTGTGTGACTGTAAACATTCAAATTAAACATTTTCAGAACTGGCAAAGGCCCTCATGGGAAAAGCAGCATTTGGGACCACTTCCCTCTCCAGTGGGTTGTTGTCCCTTGATAATTCTTTCCAATTTTGTTGGTTCTTTGATGTTTCTAGAAAACATTTAAAGTTGTTGTCTTCAGGGGAACTTAAGTTCAAATGATCTAACCTGCCTTAATTAGAAACTGTAAGTCTTTGTTGTGTTTTATTATTATTATTGACTGTAATGCAACAGCTATGAATAGTATTCACCTATATTCAGTCCTCCTCTCCTTCTGGACACATGGGGGACATATCTTCCCATTCACCTTGTCATTGGGTAGGGCCATGATATTAACTGAGGAAAATGAGCTGGGAGTGGGATCAGTGTATGTGTCTCTTCTGTACTATAAACACAAAGAAATTTGACAAAAGCTATTTCAAAGCATTCTCCTGATTCTATGTTTCCATAGCACATAATTTCAGAGTGCTCTATTGATAATCATACAGAGACTATTTTACTCTAAGCGTTGCCTTCATAAGTACTTTGTAGAATTTCCCTTTCCCATTCCTCTTTTTTATAAAAAGATTATTTATTTTCGACTGTGCTAGGTCTTTTTTGTTATTTGCTGGCTTTCTCTAGCTGTGGCAAGAGTGTGGGCTTCTCATTGCAGTGGCTTTTTATTATTGTGCAACTAAACTAAATTGCTGTGCAACTAAACCAAACTTCATTTAGTTGCAGCATGTGGGCTCAGCAGTTGCAGCTCCCTGATTCTAGAGCACAGGCTCAGTAGCTGTGGTGAACGGGCTTAGTTACCCCATGGCATGTGGCATCTTCACTAACCAGGGATCGAACCCGTGTCCCCTGAATTGGCAGGTGGATTCTTAACCACAGGACCCTCAGGAAAGTCCCCTTCCTATTCTGTCTTGACCTTTTAGTTCAATCCTATAGCTTTCTAGCTGCCCAAAGGTAATGAAAAATCTAGTCCCATTCCACTTCAGTTTAAAAATCTCAAACTCTATAGAAACAATGAGAAGAATGGAAATTGATTCACAAAAGGGGTTAAGACTCAAGAAAGGTTAAGTGGCCAAATGCACCGCCAAAATCATGCCATGGTAAGCTTCCTCTCAGGGTGAACTTCTGCTCCTGGGCCTTGTTCTCACTCCCCAGGAGTCTCCATCCTATCACTGCCATCAATAACCTTTGACATCCTCATGCCTTTAGACAGCCCCTCAAGATCGGATGCAAGACTGTCTGGTTGGCAGAGCCTGGGTCACATGCCCACATGTCTTGGGACCTACAAGCAGAAAGAGGGGGAATACCTGGCCCTCAGGGTGCTGTGATGGGAGGCAGGCTGGCCTCTTACGGAGGGCAGTGTATGTCACCTTCTCTGGTTTGTTTGGGGGAAAGCCTGGTATGGTCACAGCTCCATGGCAGCATATGCGGTTTGCAAACTTTCTATTTGCCTCAGTCAGTCCATAGCAACTACATTGCTTTCGTTCCTCACCATCAATTACATGTATGAGGCATGGATAAAAACTTATTTTCTTTCAAAATCCTAAGAGCAAGTTGTGGAGTGTACTCCTGTGACGTGGAACAAATAAAAATCCTGCTTCAGACATAGGGAACAGACCTGTGGACGCAGCGGGGAAGGAGAAGGTGGGATGAATTGAGGGTAGCATTGAAATATATAAATCACCATGTGTAAAACAGATAACTAGGGAGAAGTTGCTGTATAAAACAGGGAGCCTAACCTGATGCTCTGTGACAGTCTGGAGGGGTGGAATGGGACAGAGGGTGGGAGGAAGGTTCAAGAGGGGGAGCACATACATATACTTACGGCTGATTGACTTTAATGTACAGCAGAAAGCAACACAACATTGTAAAGCAACTATCCTCCAATTAAAAATAAAATAAAAAACCTACTTCAGGGCACAGATGGATTCACTTTATAAAGCCTATATCTTTATAGGACACTTTTAAAACCTTTTAAATTGTGAAATAAAATACATGTACAGAACACAAGTGTGCAATTCAACAAAGAGTCACAACGGTAACATTCAGGTGCCCCTCATATTCTGACTTTCATATTTCCTATTCTGATCCTTTTATTTCCTTATCTTGCCTTATTTTACTTTCAAGAATTTCTGGAACAATACTGAATAGTAGTGGTGTAGTTTATGTTTTATTGCCAGTTTCAAAGGGAAAGATTTTTATGTTTACTTGTTAACCATGAGGTGGGCTCTCATTTTTTAATAGACATTTTATGACATTAAGGGATTATCAGTTATTTTTAATCTGTTGTGCTCTCCTTAGTCACTCAGTTGTGCCTGACTCTTTGTGACCCCATGGACTATAGCCTCCCCCCCACCCCCCAGGTTCCTCTGTCTATGGGGATTCTCCAGGCAAGAATACTGGAGTGGGTTGCCATGCCCTCCTCCAGCGGATCTCCCCAACCCAGGAATTGAACTCAGGTCTCCCACATTGCAGGCGGATTCTTCACCATCTGAGCCACCAGGGAAGCTCAAGAATACTGGAGTGGGTAGACTATCCCTTCTCCAGGGGAACTTCCTTCCCGACCCAGGAATTGAATCAGGGTCTCCTGCGTTGCAGATGGATTCTTTACCAGCTGAGCTACCAGGGCTCTTTTTTCTTTTCTTTTCTTTTTTATCATGAATGGATGCTGCACTTTATCATGCTTTTTCTGAATCTATTAAGATACTAATTTTTAACTTACTGTTTTAAGAGACCTTTGGGTTTTGCTTTTGTTTTCCAAGTTATCCTATTTTGGAAACTTCTACCACACATCATGGAACACAAACACTGAAAGAGGCTTGGAGGTCCTCAGCCATTATACTCCATCACTCAGTTCATGAATCTTCCCTACAACATCCCAGGCTATTTATAGAGTCTCTGGTTGAATATTTTAAGCAATGAAAAAAATCCATTATCTCTACTCATCAATTTATGGAAAGCTCTAGTTGTCAGGAAGTCATTTCTTATGTTGAGTTGAAATATACCTCAATGTCAGATTCACGGTATTCCAAAGTTATTTATGGCAGATGCAATATGCAGGACAGATGTACCCCAAGGAATGGGTAGAGTTGTGTGTGTGTGTGTGGCGAACAGCATGTGGCCTTTAGAATCAGGCAGGCCTAGTTTCAATTGCTGGCTTAGCCATTAACAAATTGAGTGATTTGAGTACTACGGTAGATTGTGTCATGACCACAGATTCCTGCCAACCTAGTATGCTCCTCCTTTGAATGTGACTCTGCAGCTCCTCCAATCCAGAGATGGATGGAGTTGAGAAATGGAACATTTCCTGCTGAATCAGTAAACAAGGATGTCATAGTCACCAGCCAATGCAGCCACCACCAATTGTGAGTTGGTCAGCCCTGAGGGGACTCAAGAAGGAGAGAATACCTGCCATATAGCAGCCATCAGACTGCAGCCATGCCCCATGATGAGCCCTGAGGAAGCTCAAGATGAGGAAACACAGGATACTGACTACATAGCTAAGGCACACACAAAGGAATGATTTCAGTGAGCCCAGATTCCTACATCTTCCCATACACAGAAAAGCACTAAACTTCTTACCTTGGAATATCTCATCTTTCTTTCCTTTGATGTTCTGATTACCTGCCTTTTGTTGCAAATCTTCTGTATAACCTGGCTCCTCACCTGGTCTCCTTGGAGCTGTTCTCTCAGAATTTCTTGCAATGTTGCCTCCAGGCTTGAAGTCCTAAAAATTCCCACCAAATAAAACATAGCTCGAATATTCTTTTTAAGTCTACAGAGTCCATTTCTTCACCTTGAATCTGGGCTGGCCCTGGGACTTGCTTTGATCAACAGAATGTGTTAAAAGTGATACTGGGCAAATTCTGAATGTAGTGGGGGTGGGTGGGGATGGCAGAGGGAGAAGGGCCAAGTTGTCTCTGACTTGGCTCTCTTGGGAGGCTGCCCTGAGCCTGCCATATCATCTAGGAAACCATCAAGCCTACAAGGGGCTTCCTTCGTGCCTCAGTGGTAAAGAACCCACCTGCCAATGCAGGAGATGTGGGTTTGATCCCTGGGTTGGGAAGATACCCTGGAGGAGGAAATGGCAAGCCACTCCAGTACTCTTGCTAGAGGAGCCTGGTGGGCTACAATCCATGGGCTCAAAAAAGAATTGGACGCAACTTAGTGACCAAACAAACAACACAGTATATGGGCTCTTAGTCCCTGACCAAGGGATCGAACCCATGCCCCCTGCAGCATGTAATCTTAACCACTGGAGCACTATTATGCAAACTTTTAAAGCTAATACTCTCTTCCTTCTTACTTTCTACTCTTCCAGGTTAAATCCTGTTTCCTTTGATTTTACCTCATTTGAGAAGCCTTCCCAGCAATTTATTATACTGCTTCCCTCCTAATTACTTCCTATACTCCCTATTTTATTAAAGTCCCTCTTAGAACAATAGCTATGATCTGATCATTGCCTGTTACAGCGCAGGCAGTTCCTTTCAGTAATAGTAACTTCCACATAATAGCTACTAAAACAATGCTGTTCTTTTAGTCACACAGCCCAAGACAGGGATTCTTTTTTAGTTCCTCTGTTTCCATTGTCTTATATTCAGCTAACAGTTGATTATCTGTCTTCACATACCCTGACTTGAGCTATTACCAAGCCAAGTTTCTTGCCCCTGAGACTATGCAGGTGTTTTCTTGGAATTAATTTAGGATTTAACATTTAACCTGGTGAGATTTCTTGTTGTTAGTCTTGGCTGAATACTCTGAGCTGGCCGAGGTAATCTTGGTCTTATATTTGTCATATGTTTCTCCACTTGGTGCCTCTAAATTTGATGATTACTACGTCCATGTTTTCTACCAGTTACTAAAAAATAATGTTTAACAGGACGGGGTCATGGAAGGAGCCTCAAAACACACTATACACCTTGCCAAGTCCAGTACAGAGCCAGTAAATATTAACAATTACATCATGCATGCACATTATTTCAGTCAACAGACTGCTTTCACATATTGATATGTTAGCATCCTAAAAAGTAGTGTTAGTCATTTAGTCATGTCTGACTCTTTGCAACCTCATGCACTATAGCCTGCCAGGCTCCTCTGTCCATGGGAATTTCCCAGGTAAGAATACTGGAGTGGGTTACCATTTCATTCTCCAGGGGATCATCCCAACCCAGGGATCGAACCCATGTCTCCATCACTGCAAACAGATTTTTTACTGTCTGAGCCACAGGGAAGTCCAAATATGTCCAGTGACAGGACAGCTGGTCTTATCTATGTGGAGACCTATATGGTCAGTAAAAGTCTTTGCTAAAATCAAGATACATGTCAACCAACAATCTTCTGAAACAAAACAAAACAAAAACTCTTTCCTGAGTGTGTGCTCAGTTGCTTTAGTCGTATCCAACTCTTTTTGACCCTATGGACTGTAGCCTGCCAGGCCCTTCTGTCCATGGGATTCTCTAGGCAAGAAAGCTGGAATGGGTTGACATGACCTCCTCCGGAGAATCTTCCTGACCCAGGGATCAAATCCGAGTCTTCTGCATTACAGGCGGATTCTTTACCATGGAGCCACTTGGGAAGCCCCCTTTACTGAGTAGTGAAACTAAAATCAGTGGGTTTTCTCTGTCTTACCTGATTATACTGAGTATACTATAAAACGCTATAGTGATGATTATACAAAATAGCTTCTCAGGTCAACGGTAATAGATAAGGCAGTAAATTAATTTTATTTCCAACGCCTTTGAGAAGTCAAAAGGAAAGAAAACAATGATTGTTTTGTCCCAGAAGAACCTTCCACTTAGCCTGACAACCAAAGCGAACCTGAAACCCCTGAGCGAGAGACATGTATTCCCATCTTCACGAAGCTTCGTGAAGCTTTGAGTATGAGCACGCCTGTCGGTTTTCCCCGGAGTAGATGTAATTGTAGGGTTTCTACTTACTCTCACCATACATCTCCTGACCCATGACATACTTTTTCACCTTGGGAAGGGAGTGGGAATGAAAAAGAGGGGTGTTAATTGGGTTCTCAGCGTTTCCATCTCTTCCTTCATCTAGCCCTCCTCACTACTGAGTTATAGCAAGCTTGGGCACACCCACTGGCAGTCCAGGAGACTTTCTCCAGAACCAGTCAAAAACAGAGTACCCTGTAAAACCTCACGGGCTTCGTGCTCCTGCAGCCAGACAGTACGGACTGCGTGGATCTGGGCCGACTCCGGGAAACACTCAACCCTGCGGGACCCAGAGGGTGCAGAACATCCCTGTTGGGGATGCAAGCAGAGTACACTTTGGGGAGATGCGCGCTGCCGGTGGGGACCTCGCCTCCCCTTCGCTGAGACTCTCCAGCAGGAAAGTGGGGCGGGGCAGCGAAGGGGGAGTGTCCCCTTCCCCAGCCCAGCCAGCGCGCAGGCGCAGCGGTGCTCCCTGGCCCGCGTCCCGGGCCCACCCCCGAGCGCGCGGCTGCGCTCTGAACAGCGGGCCCGGAAGCGCGGCGCCGGCTCTCGCCACGTCTGTACTGCACCTTCTCCGGGTCCCGCAGCTGCCGCCCCGCCCGTGCGGAGCGCACGCCCGAGCCGCGGCCTGCCGGACTGGACCGGGAGCATCATGGGTGGCGTGGTCCCGCGCTCCGCCTCCGCGCTGCCGCTGCTGCTACTGCTGCTGCTCCAGGCGGAGCGGCCGCGGGGCGCCGAGCTCACCTTCGAGCTGCCGGACAACGCCAAGCAGTGCTTCCACGAGGAGGTGGAGCAGGGCGTGAAGTTCTCTCTAGACTACCAGGTGAGACCGGGCGCCTCCTCTCTCTCCCGCTTCCAGGTCTTCAGTGGTCACTCGTGCGCCCCCGGCTGTAGTAGCTGGAATTAGCCAAAGAGGCTGCAGAGGGAGGCGGGATTGACCAGAGACAAGGAAGTCAGAGCCCACCCGAGACGGGCCGACTAGCCAGGGAGGTAGCGCCGCAGGTGCATGCCCAGGATGGGGATGCCTGGGCGGCTCCAGCTTCCTGGGGAGTTGATATGAATGACCTGAGAGCGCGTTGACTCTACAGAACCCCATCTGTGGCACCAGGCTCTCTGTCCCAACGTTTTTTGGACAGCTTTGTCTCCGCCTGTACTGGAAAATGGCAGCGAGAGGAAATGGGTTCATGGTTTTATTTCCTCCCCCTCTCTCCAGCGTTTAAAGTCATAGTTAGGGGGAGCGAGGGTGCTTTGGAAAGGAGTCCACGCAGGCTTTGAGCCTGGCAGTGTTTACAAGGAGTGGTGGTGTGGCTACTGCCATATGGCTAGAAAAGCTCCAAGCTCCTGCACTCTTGGCTGCTGTGAGTTCTCATGGCTCGCTGTTGGGGTGTAGCGGGGGAGGAGGGGCGGTAGGGAGCAGGTAGGTCTTTAGTGAGAGAGCTGCAGAACTGAGTTTAGGCAATCCTACCCAGATATCCAGACAGGCGTCTGATCGTGGACACATACTGGCAGGCATTACAGAAGGGAAGTGGCACGGGCAGCAAAAGGGAGGGTAGGCAGTTTGATGGGCCCTCTCTGACCAAAACCGCTAACAGAGGCTGTGCATGGGGACAGTATCATGTGTCCTGGCGTCTGAGTCATTCATCTGGTTACTTTCACATTTGTGGACAGAGTGCAAACTGCAGCTGGGTAAACAGGGGTCACCCAGATACAGTCGTCAAAAAAAATGATCCTCATGGGACTTCCCTGGTGGTCCAGTGGTTAAGAATCTGCCTTGCAGTGTGGGGGACATGGGTTCAATCCCTGGTCAGGAAACTAAGATCCTACATAGCGCAGAACAACTAATCCTATGTGCCACAACGAAAGACCCTGTGGGATGCAATGAAGACACAATGCAGCGCAATAAATAAATATATAAGTAAGTATTTGAAAACAGATTGTTGTGAGGCTGGAGGGGCCTGAGAGGTCATCAGGTCCGTGCTAGGTCAGAAACCGCTGTTATGGGCTCAGCATAAGTCTGTACATGTCCAGCATTAGGAATCTCACTGATCATAAAGCAATTTCTTCCATCTGTACAAAAGGAAGTATTAACGTCTGGAAGCAGATGGAGGCCTTTGACTGTGTTCTTTGATGGACCTTAGTGCTAGTCAGTGGCCATCCCTGTGATTCTGCCCTTAGCAGATCTTATCTTTCCCGTGGTACAGTTTGAACTAATGACTCCCCTGGTAGTCATTGATTCTGTGAAGGCTTCAACCTGTATTTTCCTTCCTCTTACATTTCATCTGCAATAATATAAACCTCCAGAGCCTTAGTTTCCTCTTGTGTAAAGTGGGGAGGATTAAGCTCTTTCACCCTTTTTTTCAAGGTTTTTTTTTTTTTTTGATGTGAACCATTTTTAAAGTCTATTGACTTTGTTACAATGTTGCTTGTTTTGTGTTTTGGTTGTTTGGCTGTTAGGCATGTGGTATCTTAACTCCCTCACCATGGATGGAACCTGCACTCCCTGCATTGGAAAGCAGTCTTTTTAAAAAAATTTTTTTTATTTTGTATTAGAGTATAGCCAATTAACAATGTTGTGGTAGTTTCAGGTGAACAAGTGAAGAGACTCAGCTATACATATATGTGTATCCAGGAAGGCAAAATCTTAACCACTGGACCACCAGGGAAATCCCGTGGCTTTTGCACTCTTGAAGAGCAAAACTTTCGGAGTCAATCATACATGGATCCAAGTCTTAGCCTTGTTACTTTCACGCTGTGTGACGTGAACAGTTCACTTCAACTCTTTCAGCCTCAGACTCCTCCTCTGTGAACTGGGGAGTCATGACACCTGCTTTAAAAGGTTGTGAAGACTAAAGGAAAACAATGTTCGTGCCATCTAATCACAGTGGCTGGTTGGCATTTGGTAAGTGGTGGTTGCCCCCTGGTGAAAAACGACCTGTGGATCTCTTTTATGATTGTCAGGTCATCACTGGAGGCCACTACGATGTCGACTGCTTTATGAAAGACCCCCTGGGGAACACCATCTACAGTGAAACCAAGAAACAGTATGACAGCTTCACGCACAAGGCCGGGGTCAAGGGCGTGTATCAGTTTTGCTTCAGTAATGAATTTTCCACCTTCTCTCACAAAACCGTCTACTTTGACTTTCAAGTGGGCGACGAGCCCCCCATTCTCCCAGACATGGGGAACAGAGTCACAGCTCTTACCCAGGTGAGTGGACATCAGCACCAACAGTCCGAGATGAACCCCCTCCTCCCCGGCCCCCCAGCCTATTCCTCCCTGTCCGTCCTGGTCTTGGCTGATGAACAGTCACCAGCCACCCACCACCCATTCTGAAGTCGCAGTATTTGCTCTGCCCCTTGTTCACATCTGTCCTAGAAGACATTATGGTTCTTCTTTCTGGTTCCCCTTCTGGTCTTCCTCTCCATTCTTTAACTGTGTCCCTGTAGTACTTTCTTCTGGTATTCCCACGTTCCCATTTAGTCTGACACAGCACCGCTCTCAAAGCACACACAATCTGTGCCTCTCTGCTCCATCAATGCATCTGCATCAGAAAGACAAAGTCCTGCTTTCTGTGGTGTGTCAGTTAAGGTAACACAAGCTGCTATCACAAATAAACCCCAAATATCAATAGCTTAACACAATGGGAATTTTGAGTCTCACTCAAATAATAATCTGGAGAGTGGGGGTGGGAGTGGAGGACTCTGCTCCATGGAATGACTTGGAAAACCAGGCTCCGTTTTGGTCATCTTTCCACTGTCCCTTCAGGCTTCAGAGTCCTCTGTTTCTTGCCACCAAAAAATAGAATGAGAAAGCCCTGCCTTCTTCTTAAAAGCCCTGGCTCAGAAGTGACACCATTACCCCTGCTCATATCTCATTGTTGAGAAAGAGTCGTGTGGACAGTCTGGGTGAATGGAAGGGAGGCTGGCATATACAGTCCTGTTAGGCAGTTGACCCCTAGTGACAGCTCCACATCCTGACAGAAATGGTGACACTTTTGGAGGACAGATAGTCATCTGTGTCACCCATGGCTCACGGTTAACTATAATTCAACCTCAGCCTCCTCCATCAGTCTCTCCTCCTGCGGTTCAAGCTCCTCCCTCCCAGACACAGACTCAGGCTGGAACTGTTGTGTTATTTACCCCTGGACCCTTAGCGCCCCGGTGCATGGAGTGTGGCACAGAATAGGAGCCCACCAAATATTTGTGGAGCGACTGAGTGGCAGGACCCAGGAAAGCCCCCAAGACAGAAATGACCATATGTGGCTGCACCTGTCCCAGAACCGAAGCCAGAGTATCTGAGTCTCTGGTGAGACCAGGTCACCTTCTGGGCTGCTGTCCAAAGTGACCACAGGCTCCATTCCTCTGTGGCTTTGATGATAGGTTTATTCTCTAGCAGCTGGAGGTTAGTACTGCACTGTGCAGTCAGTAAAATTGACATATTAATATTAAAGTAAAAATTCACTTCCTTGTTTGCTCGGTAGCAACACATCTGTCTAGTGCTCAGTAATCCCAAGTGGCTGGTGCCCATGCATGGAGAATTTTGCTGGGCATCATTGTATTTGAACTTGGCAGCATGAGTGCTGATAGACAGTCCAGCCCAGGGTGTGTCTTTATGTGTAAGAGCTTTCACAACCTGTCCTCTCAAGAGTTCTGTTGGTTGTTGATGAAATAGCTTCTGTACTGAAGATTTTGTAAGTTTCCAGGAGCTGTGTGTGTGCTTAGTTGCTCAGTTTTCTGACTCTTTGCCACCACATGGACTGTAGCCCACTAGGCTCTGTCCATGGGATTCTCCAGGGAAGAATACTGGAGCAGTTGCCAATTCCTCCTCCAGGGAATCTTTCCAACCCAGGATCAAACCCACGTCTCCTCCTTTGACTGCATTGGCAGGTAGATTCTTCATCACTGTCGCCACCTGAGCTGAGAGATTTGCCCCTTGAAACAATGGAAAATAAACCAGTAGAGAAAAGGCTTTGTGGGTTAGTGCAGTTGTTCAGTTGCTCAGTCGTGTCTGACTCTTTGCAACCCCATAGATTGCCTATGCCAGGCTTCCCTGTCCTTCACCATCTCCCGGAGTTTGCTCAAACTCACGCCCATTGAGTCAGTGGTGCATCCAACCATCTCATCGTCTGTCGCCCCCTTCTCCTGCCGTCAGTCTTTCCCAGCATCAGGGTCTTTTCCTGTGAGTTGGCTCTTTGCATCAGGTGGCCAAAGGATTGGAGCTTCAGCTTTAGCATCAGTCCTTCCAATGAATATTCAGGGTTGATTTCCTTTAGGATTGCCTGAGCACAAGCTGTCCAAGGGACTCTCAAGAGTCTCCAGCACCACAATTTGAAAGCATCAATTCTTTGGCGCTCAGCCTTCTTTATGATCCAACTCTCACATCCGTACATCACTATTGGAAGAACCATAGCTTGACTGTATGATCCTTTAGTCAGTAGAGAATAGGCTTTGTGGGTTAGGGCAGTAGAGACATTCTTTCCTGGAGCCTCAGAGTTGCGTTTTGTTGCAGGAGAGATTGCACTTGCTGCTTCTGCATCTGGGGACTTCATCCTTCCTTCTGCCCAGATGCAGAAGAGACATTTCCTTCTACTTCTGTACCTCTGTCCCCTCTCCCTGATTGAGCGGGGTTCTTTCTGTGTCTGCCTCCGACAAAGCTCACTTGCTAATGCTGGGAATGTGCTCCGTCTGCACTTGTGCCTGGAGGATGCTGTGATCAGAGCTGTGTTTTTTCTTTTTAATAATTCTGTTTATTTATTTATTTTTACATCTTACTTGCTGCTCAGTCTTTTCTCTAGTTGCAGCAAGCAGGAGGTTACTCTTCAGGTGCGGTACACAAGCTTCTCAATGCAAAGGCTTCTCTTGTTGCAGAACATGGGCTCTAGGGCAAGTGGGCTTCAGTAGTTGCGGCTTCCAGGCTCTAGAGCACAAGCTTAATAGTTGTGGCGCACAGGCTTAGTTTGCCCCGTGGCATGTGGGGTCTTCCCAGACTAGGGATTGAACCCGCATCTCCTGCATTGGCAGGCGGCTTCTTTCCCACTAAGCCACAAAGGAAATCCCAGAGCTGTGATTTAAGGGTGAGGGTTCTCAGGGAAGGGACCAATTGACTCTTCCAGGAAGTTTGGGAAAGTCTTTGCAGGGAGAGTCTTAGCTGACAAGCGACAGTGTGAGTGCTTGTCCAGGAGCATGTCTGGCATGGGAGGACGGAGGGCCTCCCAGGTGGCGAGAACAGCAGATGCAGGTATTCAGGGCATCACTTTCCTCCTGGGCCCTGATCTTAACTTTGCTCTTCCTTTGCTCGGCACAGATCCCCTCTCTGCCTGCAGCTGTCGTGTCTCTTCCCATGAGGCTTCGTCTAGGGCAGCGCTGCACCAGAGGCCGTGTGCTGTGGCACTAGTTTCAGCCTCAGGGAAAGAACAGGATCCAGAGTGACCGAGTCCAGGCAGGAGGGACTGTCTTCACCCTGAGTTCCAGAACGACCGGACTCCTAGCAGAGGACACAGGCCAGAGTTCCTGCTGAGGGAGGCCAAGCTTGAAGCGCTCCAAGCATCCCGAGAGTCTGTGCAGGTCCTAGGGGAGGCTGGAGGCTTCTAACAGAGGTCCAAGGTCTGGGGCTGCCTCAGTGGTGGTCGAGGGAAGATTAAAGTTTCCCTGACTCTACTCTGAGGCCAGCTCACATGACATTGCCTCTGAGTTCTTCAAGAATTTAAAGAACCAAGTACAGTAAGTCTCCTATGTATGAACAAGTTTTCTTCTGAGAATGCATTCATAAGTCCAGTTTGTTCCTAAGTCCAACTAAGTATCCAACTAACACAGTCATCTATATAGGTTTATAATACTCTTCACACAAATGATACATAAGAAACAAACACAAAAAATAAAGGAAACATTTTTAATCTTATAGTACAGTACAACAGCTGGCACACAGGGGCTGGCATCGAGTCAACAAGCAGGAAGAGTCACTGACTGGAGGAGGGAGTGGAGGTGGGAGATGGTAGAGATGCAGGGTCATCAGTAGGAGATGGAGGGCAAGCTGCACTGTCACGCCTGACGTTGATGGCGTGCACATCTGCACCTTTGAAAGTTTGCAACTTGAAGGATCGTACGTAGGGAACTTGCTTTTATCTGTGGAGGTCCTGAAGAAGTGAGGCCGAGTGAATTTCCTGATAGTTACAGAGTGAAGACCTGGGCACCAGCAGGTGGTGGAGATAAGATGGGAATGGGCATGGGATGCAGGAAAGGGATAGTCCTAGGGGCAGAAGGATTGGTCAGAGTGTCTCCAGAGACCACTTGTCAGGATGGAGTAGTGCCCACCATCCCCATGAGGCTCCAGGACACTGGGAACTAGCAGGGCTGGAGGTCTCAGCAGGGTGAAAGTCATGCTCTGGGAGAGCTGGGGACCCCTGGCCCTGGGCAAACAGAGCTGTTTGCAAAAAAAGGGCCTCTGCTGGCTTCCTGCTGGCAGGAAGCAGGCTGGCCAGGCTGCCTAACTGAAACTTTGTGGAAACAAGCGGAATTGGTGTCTTAGGCAAATGGCAACGGCAGGTTCCTGAGAAGGGAGGAGGGATGTTTCTCCGGTAAGGGGCTGCTCGCAGTGTCTGTGGATCTTGGTGTCACGTTGCTCTTGGTCTGGGGGCCCATGCTAAGTTTCAAAGGGGGTTGCTGGTTCCAGATGCCAGGAAGACTGTAGAACACCACCTCTTGCTCTGTTACCTCTGAGGACTGACTTCCTGCCCATCACTGATTGGGTCTGAGGTTGTTCTGTAAAGGTCTCGGGCCCTCTTCAGAGACTCGCGGTGCTGGTCTCTGGCCGGTGACATGCGAGCCAAGCCTCTGAAGCGATGCCTTCCTCGGCAATGTGGCATGTCCCCTGCCCGGGGTGTCTGTACCTGTAATTTCTGTGTCCTCCTTGGTCTCTCTTCCTCCCTGCCAACCCCGACCTCACTCCTTCTCCAGTGACTTTGGACTCTGGGAGGAGGGTGGAGGTATCAACCTGTACTGCTGAATGCTCAGGCCAGGCCCAGGGGTCCCTGGAGCACCCAGTTCAAGTGAATGAAATGTACACCTTGAGTTTCTGAATGTGTGCGATGGAGGTAAACACAGGATGGAATTCCAGCCTGGAAAGCCAAGGAGCCCTTCCCTTGTATTTAAAAAGCAAAGTGTGGATTTATACACATTGAACGTGTGTGTACATATATGTTCACGTACACATGCATATGCACACGGCCATTCATATGCAGGTATACATATATATGTATATCTCTGTCCATCCCACTGATTTCATCCCACTGATTTTTAGAGACCTGTTACCAAGTCTCCAAATGGCTCCCAGATCCACTCGTCAAAAAAAAATAAAATTATTTCTTAGTTACAGCAAATATGATCTTTAGTTTCAGCCTGTGGGATCTAGTTCCCTGACCAGGGATAGAATCCAGGCCCCCTGCATTGTAAGCGCAAAGTCTTAACCACTGGGCCTCCAGGGAGCCCTAGTTTCTAGCTTCTTATATTGAACTTTATGAACAGTTGACCTTTCCAGTATGGGAAGCAGTTGTCTGTTGGGTGCTTATGAAATTCTGTAGCACAGGAACCCATTGTCCATAGAGTTTTCTAGGTTTTGAATGTTTTAGAGGTTGCCAGTGAGTAAGGACATGTTCTTTCAAAGGCATACTGTCTTAGTTTTCCATTGCTGAGTCAGTAATTACTACAAATGGCCGAAATTAATAACCGTTTATTATCTCACAGTTCTAGAGGCTTTGCTCAAGTTCTCGGGGCTGAAATCAAGATCCTGGTGGGGTCAGGCTGTCCCCTGGAGGCTCTGGGGCGTCTCACACTCACTCAGGTGCTTGGCGGAATTGAGTTCCTTGCAGTTGGCGGTCATGCTCTCTGCTCTTAGAGTTCTTTCTCTGCTCCTTGTATGTGACCTTCTCCATCTTCAGAGCCAGCAGCAGTGTGCTGAATCCTCCTGTGTCCAGTCTCTGACTTCTCCTCCAGCTGTCAGCTTGAGAAAGCTCCCTGTTTCGAGGGACTCTCAGGCTCCCTGGACAGTCTCAGCTGTGACATATGACTGTCATAGTCACAGCTCATTGTATTCACAGCTTCCTGGGGTTAGAGCAGGGACCTTGGTAGTGGTGGTGGGGACAAAGTCAAAGTTCAGCCTGCTATACATGATAGCTTAGCAAGTAAAGGAAGTTGTGAAGTAGCACGTGTTACATGTGAGTATATGCGTGTGTATGTGCTGACACACGTGTCTGTGTCTTTGCCCTTGTTTGTACGTGGGTGTGGGTCTATGTACATGAGAAATGTATGTTTTCATGTATTTGTATGTATGCCTAGAAGTGTAGGCAGCAGTTTTGTAATAGAATGAGCAGTAGATTCAGAAATAAAGTGAAGGTGTCAGTCTCTCAATCACGTCCGACTCCTTTGCGACTCCATGGCCTGTAGCCCGCCAGGCTCCTCTGTCCAAGGCAAGAATACTGGAGTGGGTAGCCATTCCCTTCTTCAGGGATCTTCCTGACCCAGGAATTGAACCCTAGTCTTCTGCATTGCAGGCAGATTCTTTACCATCTGAGCCACCAGGGTAGATTCAGTCTAGTGCAGTTGGAATTTACGTCACGCCCTGCCCTTAATTTGCTGTGTGACCTTGGGCAAGTCACATAGCCTCTCTAAGACTCAATTTCCTCTTTATGCAGTAAGCAATCAGTCAGCCCTCCTTAGCACTGGGGGTAATGATCCTTGCCTGTCAGGGATATGGTAAGTATTAAATAAGAGCTCAGGAAAAAGAAAGAACACAGGACAGTGTTTGAAAGCATAGTCTCAGGACTTGAGCAGTTGAGTTTAAATATATTTATTTATTTATTTGCCTGCACCAGATCTTAGCTGTGGCATGTGGGACCTAGTTCCCCCACCAGGGATTCAGCCCAGGTCCTCTGCATTGGGAACAGCCCTGACAGTTGAGTTCATATCTGGCTTCCCTGGTGGTTCAGGTGATAAAGAATCTGCCTACAATGCAAAAGACCCAGGTTCGATCCTTGGGTTGGGAAGATCACCAGGAGAAGAAAATGGCAACCCACTCCAGTATTCTTGCCTGGAGAATCCCATGGACAGAGAACCCTGGAGGGCTACAGACCATGAATCACAAAGAGTTGGACATGACGGAGATGCGACTAACACTTTCACACTTCTGCCATCTCCTAGCTCTGTGACTCTGGACAAGTTACCTGACCTTTCTGAACCTCAATTAGGCTTATTATGAATAAAACCGTGTCAGACCCTTAGCGCAGACACATCGTTAGCACTTAGTAGTACCTAGGATGTTGATGACGAGTTTGCTTTGTGTGTGCCAGTTTCCATTCTTCTTTTCTGAGGGTCAGCAGCAACCTCTTTTTTTTCCCGCCCAGATGGAGTCCGCCTGTGTGACCATCCATGAGGCTCTAAAGACGGTGATCGACTCCCAGAAGCATTACCGACTCCGAGAGGCGCAGGACCGGGCCCGCGCAGAAGACCTCAACAGCCGAGTCTCTTACTGGCCATTGGCGAGACCATCGCCCTGTTTGTGGTTAGCTTCAGCCAGGTGCTACTGCTAAAAAGCTTCTTCACAGAGAAACGGCCCATCGGCAGGACGGTCCACTCCTAGTTGGGGTGCTCTGCTCCCAAGCCCCTTGCACCCTGGGACAGAGCAGCCCCCTTGGGCCTCAGGCTCCTGCGGGCTGGTGGGTGTACCCCAGGGTGGATGCCCTGTCACCTCACCTTCTAATCAGATGCTTGGTCCTTGTCCTCCAGCAGCTGGAGCTCATAGAGCCCAGTTAGCAGGAGGCATCGAGCTGCCTTATATGTGCAACAGTGAACACAGAAAGGGTCTGACCAGGCAGGGACTGGCTACTGCGGGGGGCAGGCAGGCCGCCATCCAGTGGCCTGGCCAGCAGGAGGAATCCCAAGTGCCCCAGCCTCCAGGGCACAGCGCAGGGTTCTCTCTCCTTGCTCCGTGACGCACAACCCATTTGGCTTCTGTGTCCTCTCCCCTGTGGAGAAGACTGGGCCCTGAGTGTGGGCTTCCCTCCCTTGAGCTCTCTGTACCTGTGGAAACCAGGCCCTGAAGTGGCTTTGCAGAAACCCCACCCCCGGGGAGCCCTGGAATCAGCCCTGGAAGCAAGAACAGGATGGTAGCTGGGTGCCTTGGCTGGCTGTGTGTCTCCTCAGAGGTGGGACTCTGGCTAATAAAATCTGAGTGTGAGCACCATAGAGACTTGCGTCTTTCTTTCTTTTTTTTTTTTAATTAATTTTTTTAGGTGTTATTCAGTTATTAAGTCATCTCTGACTCTTTATGACCCCATGAACTGTAGCCTGCCAGGCTCCTCTGTCCCCCACTATCTCCTGGAGTTTGCTCAAACTCATGTCCATTGAGTCACTGATGCCATCCAAACGTCTCATCCTCTGCCTCACCTTTCTCCTTTTGCCCTCAGTCTTTGCCACCAGAGCCTTTTCCCAACATCAGGGTCTTTTTTTAGGTGTAATACTTCATTATTTTTAATTGGAGGATAATTGTTGTACATGTTCTATTGGTTTCTGCTGTACAACAATGTGAATCAGCTGTAAAGTGTACATATATCCCGACCTTCTTGGACCTCCCTTCCCCCTCATCCCACCCCTCTGGGTGATCACAGAGCACCGAACTGAGCTCCTTGTCTACACAGAAGCTTCCCATTAGCTGTCTGTTTTACCCACGGCAGCATATATGCATCAGTGCTACTCTCCCAGTCTGTCCCATCCTCTTCCCCGCTGTGTCCACAAATCTCTAAGTCTGCTTCTCTGTTCCCGCCCTGCAAACAGGTTCACTTGTACCATTTTTCTAGATTCCACATATATGTGTTAATATATAATACTTGCTTTTCTCTTTCTGACTTCACTCTGTGTAACAGGCTCTAAGGTCATTTTTTTTAAATTCGTTTTTTATTGGTGTATAATTGCTTTACAACATTGTGTTAGTTCCTCCTGTGCAGCAAAGTGAATCAGTTGTACATATACCTATATCTACTCTTTGTGTCTCTAAGGGAGCTCACAGCTTAGTGGGGATCACTGGTATGCGTATAAATAATTGGAGTGTGACAGAGCAAGTTATGCTTCAGAGATGGGTCTGTGTAGACGTTTGTGGAGAGGGCAGTAAGTTACTCTCCTCTCAGCTGAATGAAAACTGAGTTAGGGAGCTGGTGACTTTGTGGTCTCAGACTAGTGGTTACTCTGTATGACTAAATTATCATTTCATTTAAATATAGGAGCTCAGAACAGAAAATGCTAAGACTGAGCAGTGCTGAGTGGCTGTCTCAGGGTCAGGGCCACAGCAGCCACAGTGGTCTCCTTAAAATGTAAGTCAGATCCTTCGCTTCTGGTCAGAAACCTTCCCCGTGTCGTGCATGTTGCTCTCAGTTCACGGCTAAGTCCCCACCGTGGTGGTGAAGTCCTGAAGCACCTGGTGCCTCAGCCTCTGGCCCCGGAAGCCTCTACCCTATGCCATCCACTCTCTGCTTTCAAGTCCTCCTGGCTTGCTATTCCCATCACACCAGGCCATGCCCCTACCTAGGACCTTTGCACAGGCTGTTTCCTCTACAAGAACACCCTCTCCCTGCTACCTGCATGAGCTCCTCCTGACCAGTGTCATGTTAGCTGTGAGGTGTCCCCTAATGACTTTATTTAACATCTTGCCTTGCCCTGGCCGTCCATGCCTGTCTTGGCTTTACTTCTCTGTATGTCATGTATCACCACCCACAGATGTGTTTACTTCTCTGCTTATTGTCATGCTTACCTCATAAAGATGGAAAGTCCATGAAGGCAGGGCCTTTGTTTACTGCTGTATTCATAGTGTGTAGAACAATGCCTGATAGATGCTAAGCTCTTATTATGTGTTAGTTGTTAGATGAATAGCCTTTCTCACTCAGCTCAGTCAGTTCAGTTCAGTTGCTCAGTTGTGTCCGACTCTGCGACCCCATGAATTGCAGCACGCCAGGCCTCCCTGTCCATCACCAACTTCTGGAGTTCACTCAGACTCACGTCCATCGAGTCAGTGATGCCATCCAGCCATCTCATCCTCTGTCATCCCCTTCTTCTCCTGCCCCCAATCCCTCCCAGCATCAGATTCTTTTCCAATGAGTCAACTTTTTGCATGAAGTGGCCAAAGTTCGGGAGTTTCAGCTTTAGCATCATTCCTTCCAAAGAAATCCCAGGACTGATCATCTCCTTCAGAATGGACTGGTTGGATCTCCTTGCAGTCCAAGGGACTCTCAAGAGTCTTCTCCAACACCACAGTTCAAAAGCATCAATTCTTTGGTGCTCAGCTTTCTTCACAGTCCAACTCACATCCATACATGACCACTGGAAAAACCATAGCCTTGACTAGATGGACCTTTGTTGTCAAAGTAAGGTCTCTGCTTTTGAATATACTGTCTAGGTTGGTCATAACTTTCCTTCCAAGGAGTAAGCGTCTTTTCATTTCATGGCTGCAGTCACCATCTGCAGTGATTTTGGAGCCTAAACAAATAAAGTCTGACACTGTTTCCCTATCTATTTCCCATGAAGTGATGGGACCAGATGCCATGATCTTTTTTTCTGAATGTTGAGCTTTAAGCCAACTTTTTCACTCCACTTTCACTTTCCTCAAGAGGCTTTTTTGCTCCTCTTCACTTTCTGCCATAAGGGTGGTGTCATCTGCATATCTGAGGTTATTGATATTTCCAGCAATCTTGATTCCAGCTTGTGTTTCTTCCAGCCCAGCATTTCTCATGATGTACTCTGCATAGAAGTTAAATAAGCAGGGTGACAATATACAGCCTTGACATACTTCTTTTCCTATTTGGAACCAGTCTGTTGTTCCATGCCCAGTTCTACCTGTTGCTTCCTGACCTGCATATAGGTTTCTCAAGAGGCAAGTCAGGTGGTCTGGTATTCCCATCTCTCTCAGAATTTTCCACAGTTTCTTGTGATCCACACAGTCAAAGGCTTTGGCATAGTCAATAAAGCAGAAATAGATGTTTAAATGCATACTGATCAAATATCTAAATAGTAGGTCTTGAGGGCAGATATCATGTCTTTCATTAAAAACAAAAAAAGAAACAAAAAAAAACCACCCACAAATCTGAAATCCTAACTTGTTTTAAGTGTTAATAGTACCTGGAAAATCCCATGGATGGAGGAGCCTGGTAGGCTGCAGTCCATAGGGTCGTGAAGAGTCAGACACAACTGAGTGACTTCCCTTTCACTTTTCATTTTCATGCATTGGAGAAGGAAATGGCAATCCACTCCAGTATACTTGCCTGGAGAATCCCAGGGATGGGGGAGCCTGGTGGGCTGCCCTCTATGGGGTTTCACAGAGTCGGACATGACTGAAGTGACTTAGCAGTAGCAGTGCCCTATAGGGAACAAAATAAACGGTTTGCCTAGAAAGAAGCTCTGTAAGCCTTACTTAGCTTGATTGAAAGATAAATCCTACTTAAACTTGTTCATAGAGTTTTGATGGTATTTATTCTCTCAAAGTTATGTACCAAGTAAACATAAGAGCTTTTTTATGAAGTATGTTTGGAGTATTCATTGTTGGGTAGTTGCTCAGTTATGTCTCTCTGTGACCCCAGGACTGTAGGCTGCCAGGCTTCCCTGTCCATGGGATTCTCCAGGCAAGAATACTTGAGTGGGTTGCCATTTTCTCCTCCAGGAGATCTTCCTGACCCAGGGATCAAACCTGTGTCTCCTGCACTGACAGGTGGATTCTTTACCACTGAACCACTAGGGACTTTTCCCATGTTTGGAATATAGTGATAAACAGTGTAGCACATCCTTATGTTCCACTACCTGGATTAACCAGTATAATCTGACCGGTTCCTTTTAGAAGGCCCCTGGTGCTCTGTGCCCACCTCTCCTGCATTTTGCCTTGAGGCTCCCATGCTCTCCACCCGCCCTTTAACATGATTTCAGTGGCAGCAGCCAGGCCACAGGTGCTTTGTTTAGGGCACGATTAGGGCAGATCGGAGGCCCTGCCTCAGGATGCAGAGTGGTGGTTGACCAGCTGCCCTAGGGCATCTCCTCTTCCCTGTCCTCCTCTCCTAAGACCTCTGGGTGATGGATTAGAAACTAAGGTTGCTCTCATCCCCAGACTCTTCTTTCTGAGAGTTTAAAGTGAACATTGAGGGCTTCTCTGCATGCCCAGTGGTTAAGAATCTGCCTGCCAATGCAGAGGACACAGGTTCAGTCTCTGGCCCAGGAAGATCCCCGTGCTGTGGGACAACTAAGCCCACACTCCACAACAGGAGAAGCAACCACAATGAAACACCCATGCACCGCAACTAGAGAGTAGCTGCCCCCATTTGCCATAACGCTGAAAGCTCACATTCAGCACAAAGACCCAATGCAGCCAAAAATAAATTTAAAATAAATCAATAAAATAAATTGAACAATGAACAAGCTGCCAAGTATTGGGTTGGCCAAAAATTCATTTGGGTTTTTCCGTAAGGTGTTCTGAAAACTCAAAAAATTTTTGGTCAACCCAGTATCAGATAATGAGGGTTACTCATTGTGACACTCCATCCTGGGGAATATCCTTCCCCCAACACCTCCTTAACTTCTCTAGGGAGACACCAACCAGAGCCTGGTCTTTAGACTTGCTGATAAAACATCCCAGACCCCAGCAGAACATGCATACCCAGGCAGAAACAACCATACTACCAAGATGAACAAAGAAGAAACAACCCCTTGAGCACCATCCAAACTATTGTTTGAAATTGTTGGAACATGTGGAGCCAAATTTTTTTTTACACATTTTTCTTCTGATTATACTTTTTTCTGTTTTAATTTATTTTTAATTAGAGGATAATTACAATATTGTGATAGTTTCTGCCATACATCAACATGAATCAGCCATGAGTATACCTATGTCCCCTCCCTCTTGAACCTCCTTCCTATCTCCTACCCCATCCCACCCCTCTAGGTTGTCACAGAGCTCCATTTTAAGTAACATAGTAAATATACTCTAAAACAGAAAGTGTTAGTCACTCAGTCTTATCCAACTCTTTGCGACCCCATGGACTATAACCTGTTGGGCTCCTCAGTCCATAGGATATTTCAGGCAAGAATATTGGAGTGGGTTTCCATTTCCTTCTCCCAGAGATCTTCCCAATGAAGAGGAAAAGTTAAAATTTTACATAACCTGCTTCTCCTTCTGCCTCTGTAACTCAGCTTGCCCCTTGCAAAGTCTAGATCACGTAGGTCACGTAGTCTCAAACGGTGGGGATTTGCAATACTAGGAACTAAATTTTATCTCACTCACCCTTTTCCCACTTTTTGCAATTGCCCAGCCCCTGCAAAGCTGCTTAATCATGCCTGCCCAGGTCAGGCATCCCCCTCCCCATTTTGACCACTGTTCCTGCGAGCATGAAACCTTTTAGTTTAAACCAGCCTGTTAACAGCTACTGTTGCCCACTTACAGTCTGTCTATAAAAATTCTGTAATCCCCTTGTTCAGGGCTCAGAGCTTGGAGTGTTAACTCCTGTCGGCCCACTGGCGTAATAAACCTGAGTTCTCCAACTCTCCGAGTGTTGTGCTTGTTTTCTCGAGTACTGGTTTCTGCAACACTAACCCAGGAATCAAACCCAGGTCTCCTGCACTGCAGGCAGACTCTTTACGTCTGATCCACCAAGGAAGCAACCTAAAAGAGAAAATGTTGGTAATGTTCAGCTGCAACGCGAAGTTGTAATAAAGAACAAATGGAAATGTTACAGATGAGAAATAAAAAAGTAGAAATGAAGGCCACCCTCAGAGAGGACAAAAGCATGAAATAGAGCTGATGTGTATGAAAACCCTCCTAGAAGGCAAAAAGAAGGGGGGGAAAAGAGCTAAGAGATATGAAAAGTAAAAATGGTAGGAGATGGATAAGAGGTGAACTTGAAGCAGAAAAAATATACTAGAAGAAATAATAAAAATATGTTTATCAGAATTAAAGAAATGAAAGATCTCAGAGCAAAAGGCTCATGGAGTGACATGACAAACAGGGTTGAGGACTGAGAAGGTGAACCCCCACATGGACATGGACATATAAGAATTCCAAAGGCAAAGAGGAGATTCTAAATGCCTCCAGAGAGAAAGAACAACTCCTCCATCAATCAGAGTGAAATTAGATTTCACAATAGCAGCACTGTATGCAAGAAGAAGATGAAGTCCTATTTTTAAAATAGAAAAGGCAAGAACAAAATAACCCCTGAATTCAGACACTGATGTCTAACCAAATTGTAAACATGAAACTCCACTGAAGATCTCAGGCATGTGGGACCACAGCAGAGAAGAGAACTAAACCTCAGAGGCAGCTGTAACGTGTATGAGAACTGATGTTAATTCTTGTTTAAAAATCTAGGGCAAGAACTTCCCTGGTGGTCCAGTGGTTAAGGCTCCACACTTTCACTGCCCAAAACAGCCAATCTATAGCCAGAGAAAAGAGGAAGGAAAATACACACATGCCAACCAAGTCCAGCTCTAGCAGCCAGGGAATCAGCCTGAAGGGGTGAGTGGTGTTGGCGGGGGATGATGTAGCCTCTGACTCAAAGTATAGGACTATATGTTTATTTCAAGGTTCAGGTTCTCTTTTATACTTTGATAAAAGCATTAGGTCAGAGGTTTGACATTTTCACTGTCCCCCACCCAGATTTATTGTTCCAGAAATCATTGTTGCCCTACAAACAGAGTTCCTGCTTCAGCGATTCTCTCAGAATCGGGTTTACTATCTATTATCTATTTCGTCTTATGTGTCCTTGTGACTACATTGTAACTCATGCTTATGTCTGGGCTGCATACCACATTCCTCAGTTTATTTCTTATCTTTCTAAATCCTGTTTGCCCCTAGCATCCTAAGCTCACTGTCTCCTAAAAAGGCTTTTAACTATTCTTTTTTTTTTTAATCTTTTTTTTTACTTTACAATACTGTATTGGTTTTGCCATACATCGACATGAATCTGCCACAGGTGTACATGAGTTCCCAACCCTGAACCCCCCTCCCATCTCCCACCCCATATCATCTCTCTGGATCATCCCCGTGCACCAGCCCCAAGCATCCTGTATCCTGTATCGAACATAGAGTGGCGATTTGTTTCTTACATGATAGTATACATGTTTCAATGCCATTCTCCCAAATCATCCCACCCTCTCCCTCTCTCACAAAGTCCTTAATTATTCCTAAACCCTAAGCTCAGCAAGAGCAAGTGAAAGCGCAGGTGGCTGTGACCGGCGCACTGAGCGTGGCCGAGAGGAGCTACCCCATGCCTGAGGTCAGGGGCAGAAGCCGGGAGGACCCCATGCCAAAGGGCGGCGGCCAAGAGGATTTACCCCATGTCCAAGGTCAGGGGCAGAAGCCGGGAGGACCCCATGCCCGAAGGGCGGCAACCAAGAGGATTTACCCCATGTCTGAGGTCAAGGGCAGCAGCCGAGAGTGCCAGGCTACGACGGCGCAGGAATGGCTGAGAGGAGTCACCCAGTGTCCGAGGCCAGGGGCGGTGGCTGTGCGAGCACAGGAGGGCCTAGAGAAGCCATCCCACGTTGAAGGTCAGGAAGGATGGCGGTGAGGAGATACCCCTCATCCAAGGTAAGGAGCAGTGGCTGCCTCCTCTCTCACAAAGTCCTTAATTATTCCTAAACCCTAAGCTCAGCAAGAGCAAGTGAAAGCGCAGGTGGCTGTGACCGGCACACTGAGCGTGGCCAAGAGGAGCTACCCCATGCCTGAGGTCAGGGGCAGAAGCCGGGAGGACCCCATGCCAAAGGGCGGTGGCCAAGAGGATTTACCCCACGTCCGAGGTCAGGGGTAGAACCTGGGAGGACCCTATGCCCGAAGGGTGGCGGCCAAGAGGATTTACTCCATGTCCGAGGTCAGGGGCAGAAGCCGGGAGGACCCCATGCCTGAAGGGCGGCGGCCAAGAGGATTTACCCCATGTCCGAGGTCGGGGCAGAAGCTGGGAGGACCTCATGCCTGAAGGGCGGCAGCCAAGAGGATTTGCCCCACGTCTGAGGTCAAGGGCAGCAGCCGAGAGTGCCAGGCTATGACGGCGCAGGAATGGCTGAGAGGAGCCACCCAGTGTCCGAGGCCAGGGGCGGTGGCTGCGCGAGCACAGGAGGGCCTAGAGAAGCCATCCCACGTTGAAGGTCAGGAAGGACGGCGGTGAGGAGATACCCCTCATCCAAGGTAAGGAGCAGCGGCTGTGCTTTGCTGGAGCAGCCGTGAAGAGATACCCCACACCCAAGGTANTGGGCACAACTGCAGAAGGCTTTATGCTTTCTCATGCTCCTCTCAAGAACAATAAGCACCTTAACCTTCTTTCCAGCCAACTGAACCAAAGAAAGGAAGAAACAAGTCAGAATCACAAGAGCTAACCACTTCATCCTGGGACCATGCCTGCGAGATGAGGAGAGTGGGCTGGGGCCATGCCTCCATTCTGTCAGTAATGCCTAACGCGGCTCCCTACAAAGTACTACCATTTTGAACAAGGTTGGAAAAGTTTAAAATGCAGGCAGAGAGACAGAAGAGTATGAGGATGGTAAGTTTAAGAAATCAATAGACAAGTAGATAAGAGTTTGGGCCTTAAGTTAAAAGCAAGCAGCCACCATAAGAACAAAATTGGAAAAAATAATTCTGGAATCAGTGAAAGAAAATTTGATCTATCTGAGGAAAAATGGAAAGGAGGCAGAAAAAAATAGCATAGTAAGTGAAAATAGGGGAAAAAAAAGAGTTCCTTTGTACATTTCTAATGAATGAATGATTATAATAAATGTAGTTAATTAAATGGGAAACTGATTAGATAAAAAATATAAGATCCAATAATATGTTTTGAGACATGCATTAAAAGACACAGGAATGTTAAAAATAAAACAATGAAGACTTGCCAGGAAAACAACTAAATTAAATCGAGGTAATTATCTCAGTATCTAGAAGAACAGAATTGAAGGCCAATCATTGTAAGAATGATTTTTATTGTAAGAACGCAGGTAGAACTTGCCTGGCCAAACTCACAACCGAGTGCAGCCTAACACAGCTGAATGATTGTTCCTGGAACAAAGTTTGGGGAGAAGCTGTTTTTCCAGCTCTTGCGGCAGTGGCTGTAATTAGAACCCTCCTGGATGTGTGTGCTCAGTCGCTAAGTTGTGTCCAACTCTTAGCGACCCCGTGGACAGTAGCCTACCAGGCTCCTCTGCCCATGGGATCATCTAGGCAAGAATATTGGAGTGGGTTGCCATTCCCTTCTCCAAGGATCTTCCTAACCCAGGGACTGAAACTGTCCCCATGTTTGGGCTTTTCTTAAAGAAGGAATATTATATTGAATGGTCCCACAGCACAGCTTGGAATGATGGTACCTCAGAGCCATGTGGAGTGGCAGGGGTGACTCCTACTCTCTTGCCCATCTCAGCGTGGTCAGGGAGGGGGTTGGAGGGGAAGCTTGTCAGACAGATGGACAGGAGATGTGGCAAGTGGATGAGGGGTATGGGGGACACTCAGCTTTGTGACCCTGATGACACCAGATCTTACCCCCAGCAGGCCTGTGGCTGGCAGGGTATTGCTAAAAACTGCTGTCTGCTTGATCACCTTGAAGGCTGCTGAGTAGAAGCCTGTTCCCAGCGTGTGCCCAAGAAAACTGATGGAAAAGCTTTTGGAGATGCCTTGCTCCAAGCTCCCCACTGTCCCGAATCCTGCAAATCAGTGACGTGGATGATGAAAGGAGGGGCGACAAACAGGACCAGAAATAACAGCACAGAACAATTAGAAGAGTGCATTTCAGGAGAATTATTCCAGGAGGCAGAACAGTGCAAACATAGTTTCCCCCAATTCTTTATTTTTTTTGTTGTTAGTAATTTTAAAATTAATTTTTACTGGAGTATAGTTCCTTTTCAATGTTGTGCTATTTTCTGCTGTACAATAAAATGAATCAGCCATGTATACACATATGTCTCCTCCCTTTGGACTTTCTTCCCCTTCAGGTCACCACAGAGGCTGAAGTAGAGTCCCTTGTGGTATACAATATGTTCTCATCAGTTACCTATTTTATACATAGTATCAATAGTGTACATTACAAATCTGTACATTTGTTCTCTACATCTGCCTCTCTATTTCTGTTTTGCAAATAAGATCATCTGTATCATTTTTCTAGATTCCATATATATATTTTAATATTTTTCTCTTTCTGACTTACCTCCCTCATTTTTTTTTATAAAAAGGCACCAAGACTTCAGAAAAAGGTTACAAAGAATTATAGAAGAGGTCATAATACACTGAAGAGATGAAAAAGAATTGTCAAATCTCAGGGAAGATGTGGAAGAAGAAAAAAAATGTTATGAAGTGACTGTCAATTTGAAGATGCCAAAAAGAGAACAGATACAACTGAAATCACAGGTAGGAACACTAAAGAAAGGCTTGGGAAAACTATCCAAATAAAATGGAAAAAGAACAAAGAACCCGAAGTTATCAGGGAAAAGCTGAGAGATTTTTACAACAAAGGATATCCGTCATGCTGATAACTGGGGCTCCCGAAGAAGAAAACAGAACCACCACAGCAAATCTAAAGACATAAAAAAGAGAAAGCTTTAATAAAAAATAAAAGAAGACCCAAATCCTCAGTTTTAAAGGGTACCTTGCAGTTCAGGAAAGATTGAAGCAGAATAGTCAACAAAGACATATCCTAGTGAAGCTGCTGAGTTTCCAAAAAAAAAAAAATGAAGTCATCAGCATCTATGTTACATTAAAAACAAAGACAAAAAAGCAAGTTATCTCCAAGAAGAATCATGCGATCTTCAACTTTTCTATGACATTTACTGTGAGGAAGACAGAAAAGTAATGTCTCTAAGGAACTTAGGTAAAGAGAGTGCAGACCAAAGAAGATTATAAACTGTGAGCTTGTCATTCAAATACAAAGGCAGGAGGTGACCACTCTAAAGCTGGAAGGAACTCAGGGGTCAGAGCACTCATGAACCATTACTGAGCACGTTAAGTCCTCTACATGTGAATTCCAAGTTTCAAACTTCCGAAGATGTGAACAATTGAATCTAGCAAGGAACCAGAGCCCATGCCATCAACATCAGGCATGAGTGGCAACTCAGCTTGTCCTCCATCTCCTATGGCTGACGACCCTTCAGCTCTGCCATCTCCTGCCTCTTCTCCTTCCTCCAGTCAATATCTCTTCTTGCCTGTTCACTCGATGCCAACCCGGTGTGCCTGCTGTTGTACTGTACTAGTGTATTTCTCAAGGTACCGCAATGTAAGGTTAAAAATGTTTTACTTTTGTGTTTGTATTATTTGTGTGAAAAGTAGTATAAATATAGCCGATTGTGTTAGTTGAGTACCTAGGATAACTTTGTTGGACTTAGGAACAAATTGGACTGACAGACATGCTCTCAGAATGGAACTCGTTTGTGTGTAGGGGGCTTACTCTAAGCTACCTCCTGAAAGACCTCTAGAGAGCAAGGAAAGAGAGAAGCCATCATATTAATTAAAAAGGCAGAAGTATTTCATCCACTAAGGTATACGCCTGAGATGAACCACTATGGAAAATCTAGCTAGAATAAATTTCATAAACTCTAATGATTTAAAAATAACAATACAATAAATGAAGATAAAAGAAAGTGTAAGTTCTAATGTCTAATTGTCTTCTGGGCTTTTCTTAAAAGAAAAGTCTCCAGTATATATGACAAAACATTAGCATTTGTTAATTTTGGGTGGCACATATGCAGATGTGTGTTATATTACCTTTTGCACTTTTCTGTATTAAAATTTTCAAGAGCAAAGTAATACAAGGTTGGCAATAGACTTACTTCACTTCTTAAGACTGTTGCAAGGTTTCAATGAGTATTTGTGAACGTTCTTTGCAAAACGAAAAGCTCTGGACAAACATTAGGTTTTACAGCTAATCTGCTCCGTTTGCTGTTGATTCTGTTAACTTCCATTTCAAAAGTCCACGTGATCTGACAGCTTCCACCTTTGGGTGGTGTTGGCAGTGGTGGTGGTGGGCATGATGTAGGTGACGGAGATGGTGGTGACAGTGGTGGTGAGGGTGGTGTGTGTAAGGAGTGAAGTCAGACCTGTGATCCAGCTCTGTGACGGTACGTGCTGCTACAGAATACACTTCTGGGCTGAGTGTCTTACTTCTAAAGAAAGAGTGAACTCCACAGAGAATGGCATGAAGGTGTATCTCCCACTGGGCTTTCCAGGTGGCGCTTGTGGTAAAGAACCCGCCTGCCAATGCAGGAGATGCAAGAGACATGGGTTGGATCCCTGGGTTGGGAAGATTCCCCTGGAGAAGGAAGTGGTAACCTACTCCAGTAGTCTTGCCTGGAGAATTCCCATGGACAGAGGAGCTTGGTGGGCTACAGGCTATAGGGTTATAGAGTCGGACACAACTAAAGTGACTTAGTACACATGCACATATCTCCCACTGTAGTGAAGTGAAGTGTTAGTTGCTCGGTCCTACCCGACTCTTTGCAATTCCATGGACTGTTGCTCACCAGGTTCCTCTGTCTTTTTCAGGCAAGAATAATGGAGTCAGCTGCCATTTCCTTCTCCAGGGGATCTTCTTGACCCAGGGATCGAACCCGGGTCTCATGAACTGCAAACAGATTCTTTACCGACTGAGCTACAAGGGAAGTCCCTACTCCTAGTAAACCCCGCTTAAAGTAATTAACATTTTCCCCCTATAAATACCCAATGAATTCCTTCTTACAGCTGCAGCAATATGAGGAATGACCACAAGAGGGCAGTAGAGAAACATCAATAAAGCTAACTTTTTGCCTGGAGGGTTGGGCTAGTCACTGCTTGTGAGCTGAGAAAATCGCCTGCAGAGGATCTCAGACTGGGAATTAATTATTCAGGGCTATTGAACGCACCACAGAATGTCATGGAATTTAAAAATTGTTGAGAACCACCTAGTTCAACATTCTCAGCTCAGCCAACATCTTGCCTACAATTTGATCAGACTCATCCAAGGAGATGAGGAGCTGTAGCAGGTAGATAATGTTTTAAAAGGGTTTTGCTTTAACGCTTTGCTGTGTTTGACCTGTAACCAGATGGGGAAATGGGGTGGATTGTTTTTAAAGAGGGCGGGTCGTGCAACACCATGGAAAAGCTCCAGTAGAGGGAGAAAAGGAGGAGATATTAAAGAGAGAGGAGGACTTCCCTGGTGGTCCAGTGGTTGAGATTTTGGCTTTCAATGTAGAGGGTGTGGGTTCAATGCAGGGTGTATGGGTTCAATCCCTGGTCTGGCAATTAAGATCCCACCTGCCTCTTGGCCAAAAACCCAAAACACAAAATAGAAGCAATATTGTAACAGTTTCAATTAAGACTTCAAAATAGTCTACACCAAAAGAAAAAAATAGAGCTACAAATCAAGAAGAAAAACACTACCAACTCCATAGGAAAAAAATGGGTCAAGTGTCCAGAAAAAGAAATTTAAATACTAGTGCTTCAAAATAGATTCCTTCTCCACTCTTTCTGAATAAAATACTTCATAAAATTAAATGGGGAAATCAGGCTTTAAAAATCCTCTTTGACACACATTCATGCGGCACAGACCTTTGGTTCCATTTCTGGACAGCGGACATTCATTAATAGACATTCCGTTGACCCAGTCTCACCCCACGATCAGCTCTCCAGAAAGCACAGGTCAGCATTCCGATTAGCTCTGGTGCCTGGTGAACATTCAAGCTGCTGCGCTAACCTGCTACAAGACCAGGGTCATTTTTTAGAGACAAACTCTGCTTAGTCCCAGAATGTAAGGTATCCTGTAGTCAATCCTGAACAGGGCTGTTGATTCGATCTCATTTACAGCAAGACAGAGGAATGCTTATGATGTTTATTATGTGCCATGTTCTTTTGAGAATTGAGTTTTTTTTATGTGCTTAGGCCTTCAAAATATAATAAAAGTCATAATTTACAAATAACCTTTATTTGTAGCCAAGATGATTCTAGCTGTAGAAATCCCAGGGTAATTAACTAAAAATTTGTTAGGACTAACAAGGGTACAGTAAGAAGGCTGGTTGAAAATATATACAAAATCAATATTTTCTTGCAAACCAAGAGCTGGTTAGAAAATTTAATGGAAAAAAGATCCCATTTGCTGTAATAGCAAAATTATACATATTTTACTGCTAGCGGAAAGAGCTTTCTTAAATGTGCAGGAATTTTATTAAGAAAATAACTTCCTTGAGTTATAAAACATTATCTGTAGTATAGCCCCAGTGGGAGTTAAAATATGCAAACACACACACACACACAACACACACACACACATTTTTGCTTTGATTAAAACCCCAGAAAGAATATTGTCAAAATTTCACCATGTATTTTTCTTCTTAATGGCACATCAAGTGTGATATGTAGATTTGGGGTTTTTTTAATACTTAAATTTTACCGAAATGTAGTTGATTTACAATATTGTGTTAGTTTTAGGTGTACAACAAAGTAATTAAGTTATACATATACATATATTCATGCTTTTTAGGATTCTTTTCTCATATAGTTTTTCACAGAATATTGAGCAAAGTTCTCTGTGTTATACAGTTGATCCTTGTTGATTATCTGTCTTATAAATAGTGGAGTATGTATGTTAATCCCAAGTTCCTGATTTATCCCCCCTCCATGTTTCTCCTTTGGAAACAATAAGTTTGTTTTTGGCATTTATACATCTGCTTTTGTTTTGTAAATATACTCATTTGTATCTTTAAAAAATAGATTCTATATATCAGTGATATGATATTTGTCTTTCTCTGTCTGACCTACTTCACTTAGTATGATAATCTCTAGTTGCATCCTTGTTACTGCAGATGGCATTATTTCATTCTTTTTTTTATAGCTGAGTAATATTCCATTGTATATATGGACAAATCTTTATCCATTCATCTGTCAGAGGATGTTTGGAATTGCTTCCTTACCTTGGCTGTTGTAAATAGTGCTGCAACATGATATGTAGATTTTGTTTTGGTTTTTGCCTATCCCTGTTTTCTACTTAAAAAAAAAAAAAATATATATATATATATATATATATTATATTCTATAATAAAACATCTAAAAATGAAAGAAATAAGCCACACTACCTTCAGCAAAATGGTGCTATTCTTTCACTTTTACCTGTCCTCAATACACATGTTGATCCTTCCCACTGCTGACCTCTTGTCAGGGTCTGAGTGACCCCAGCTTTCCCATCAAGAGAATTCTGGAAGTGGCTGGAGTTTCAAACCAGACCTCCAGCATAGCCAGTTATCTGACATGGCTGGACCACTCTCAGCATCCTTGCCTGGCTTGGGGCACACACTGTGCCTCTCCCCAAAGGGACAGCAGCAGATCAGACAGTGGGAGGAGAACAGGCTTCAGTCTTGGCCCCTCGGTTCAGGCCTGGCTCAGTGTCTGGGGGACATGCTGGCAGATGTGAACCTCCAAGAAATCCAGCTTCAAGAAGTCAGCCTTGACCTTCCCTTGCCTGGCTGGTCCTCCTTCTCTGAGCCCAATCTCTTCCTTTTCCAGATGTGATTTTCTGGGCATCATTGGCTGTCCATTTTTATAGCTATTTTTTAAAATGGATTAACTGATGAAATGTTCAAGAAAATGCAATTTACTTCTAAATTTTTAAGTGAGAGGATTTCATTCGAAATGTTTTGGCCCAAGCAAACATCCTTGTTTGAAATTAAATGTCAGAGACATCAGTAAAAGAACAGTCTTCTCATCCAGTGCTTTGTCATTATTGGGTGATCCAGCCCTATTGGAACACTCTGCTGATCAGTGTGCTAACCCCCCCAACACGTGTCTGGTAGGCAAGTACACGGGAAGAGACCACCTCTGGACCCAGAATCAATGTGGGTCTGTGTCATGCTTTCCTGCAGGGATGCAGCAATTCAACAGAGGAGAGAAAAACAGCCTCCTTTGGAGAGTTCAAAGTGTTCTCCAGCTCCACAAACTCCCCAGCTAAAACAAGACCTGCATTTGTTGAATATAGGGTGGGGTTTTTGTACACTTTCTGTTTAAAAATTTAATGAACTTATTTAAAGTTATTTATTTATCTTGGTTGCACCAGGTCTTTGTTCCTTTTTGCGGGCTTTCTCTAGTTGCAGCGAGTGGGGGCTACCCTCTAGCTGCGGTGCTCAGGCTTCTCATTGCCGTGGCATCCCATGCTGTGGAGCACAGGCTCTAGGACGCAAAGACTTCAGTAGCTGCGGCACATGGGCTTTATCAGTGTGCTTCCCAGGCTCTAGGGAGCGGGTTCAGTAGTTGTGGTACACGGGCTTAGTTGCCCCATGACATGTGGAATCTTTCCAGTCCAGGGAAGAAATAGGGACTGAACTTGTGTCCTCTGCATTGACAGGTAGATTCTTAACCACTAGGCCACCAGGGAAGTCCGTGTCCACTGTCATTAGTGATGTATTCCCAGTGCTTAGAACAGTGTTGGCATGTAATAGGTGCTCAATATACATTTATGAAGGAATGAAGGGACAAATGAATAAAAAATTATTTAACACCTATTATGTGCTAGACACTCTCTAGGATCTGAGAGTACCACTGAATAGCTGCAGCTGTGGACAGACAGGCAAAGCTCCTCTGGTCATGAGTTTCCAAAAGGGAAGATGAAAGATAAACAAATATACACCATCTCAGACAGTGATGAGTGCTGTGGAGAACGAAAAAGCAAAATGAAGGTGTTATAGCCAAATGCTCTGGGAAACAAACTCATTCAGAAGGACAGCGCAGGTAGTGGAGTGCAGTTTATTACACCGGCGCATCTGAAGCAGAGTATCCTCTTTGGCCTGGCACCCCGACGACTTTTGTGCTCAAGCCCACATCCCCAAATTCCTTAAACCTAGCCTGGAAGATGTTAAAGGAAGATACAATCAGGTTACAGCCATGATTCATAATCAGAAGGGTCAGTTGGTTATAATTGTAACTTATACCAATGAGTGCCATAAAGATTACAAAGGTGATTGACTTCATAGGGAATTAGTACATTCCTTCTGGTGAAGGGAAATCTTGGTATGGAATCTGGTGTCCATCATTCCGGGAGGCCTGTTCAGTGGTAGGTATGTGATCTCCCTGGCTACCAGGCACATAGTTCAAAATTCACTGGGAATGTAAAATGGAGTTTCCTTCTTTTTCAAGATGGAGTCAGCTCAGCCTGTCCCTTTCCTCCTTCAAAGGGATGGAGAAGGTCAACAGATGGTGACAGGGTGGAAAGGAAATCAGGAGAGGCTACTCTAAAAAACACAGCCTAAGTGCTTATCCCCCATCTCTTGCATTTCTGCTTTTAGGAATTTATCTCACAGCTTCTCAGCAGTGCACAAAACTCTGACTGCAGCAATTATTTATAACATCCTTAAACGAGGAACAATGCAAAAATCCATCAGTAAGTTAAATAAGTTACAATATAGCCACACTATGAGTTACTACTAGGCAGACATTCAAAAAGAGGGGCATTTGTATGTCTTGACATAGACAAAATGTACTGGATATATTATGTGAAATGGAAACGAAAATCTCAGAACAGAATGCATAATATGAGCTTTCTTTTATGAAAAAAAAATATGTATTGTTGATTTAAATGTACAACATAAGAGTTGCAAGTTAAGTTTTATTTGGGGAAAAATGAGGACTATTGCCCAGGAGACAGCACCTCAGAGAGTTTTGAGAAACTGCTTCAAAGAGATGTGGGGAGAGGGGAGGTCAGTTTAGATGTGATTTTGGTGAAGGGGAAATACATGTGATTTTGGTGAAGGGGGAATACATGCTATCATGCACATATTCTTCCAGAAGGTTTCTGCTAGTCGCAAGAAACAGTCGTCATGAAGGGTTTTAGTGCTTTTCTAGATATGAGGAGATACAAGAAGTGGGCTCTAAAAAATCAGCTCCTAAAAATATCCAATTATCTGAAGACCCGTTCTGCTGGGTTTTCCCGGAGCACAGAGGCCTCATTTTTGCTCTCCACCTTGAACTCCTTTCCCAGGGTGTTGAAGGTCAACAGCTGCAGCAGCACATGATTTCATCCTTGCAGAGGTGGATGGCAAGTGCCAATCTGTAATTGACAGTACATGTGTTGACATTTGTAAATAAATATACAAGCATATACAAATATCTGTGTTTATTTATGGATAAAAATGTTTGGAAGGATACACCAGCTTGATAGTGTCATGCGAGTGTATGTTCCTCGATTCTTTGTCTCGTCATAACAAAGATTTGGAGTGACGGACATTAAAGCCCCCTCAGCATGTCACAGCTCTCAGGTCTTGGATAGACTGTGTTACAGCTCTCAGGTCTCGAATGGACCATGTTATAGCTCTTAGACAAATCAGTGTTACAGCTCAGTGTTACGGCTCTATTTTACTTAGAAGACAGCAGGAAAATCCATCTTCGAGGCGTGAGGGCATCTTGATCCAAAGACATGAGGAGAAGAGCGCCCCAGCACGCAGGAGAGAGAGAGAGCTAGCTTTGGCTCCTCTATTTATATGTTTATCTCTCCCTGGGCCTGTCTTATGTAAATTGGGCCAGCCAGGAGTGTTGTTTGCTTTACCTGAGGTCCTCACTCAGGTCCTCAGACCTTCTTTTGTTCTATTTTCGCGGGCTTTTCCCTTCCTTGTCTTTTAGTCACTGCCATTTTGGACTCCTTTTCCCTATTCTACCTAACAATAGCAAGTGCCTCTGAGGAAGGGAAATCTATTTTCCATGTTATACACTTCTTTATTTTTTAAAAAAGCATTCATTAATTTTAGAATTTAAAGAGTTTTTTTTTTTTTTTTTAACAAACAAACAAAAAAACCCCCACATCTTCTTGAACTGATGTTTTACCTACTTCTGCTTAGGCTCTGGCTGCTGGATGTATTTTCAGTTCTTACCCCCCACCTCTGGGGCATTCAGAACCCCCTCTGATTTCAGCTGGTGTTTGAGGCAGGAAGGGGAGACCAGGTAGGTGAGGAGGCTTATGCAGCCAGAAGGGGAAAAAAAGCAATTGAAAACAAAAGTAGACTGTATTTGCATCTGCGTTCTTAGAAGTGGCATAATTTATGTAAAGGAGATGGATCCTTCCCCAGAAAAATCACCTAATGGACCTCTGAGTTGAAAGAGGAGGTTTCCCCCTGGGCACAAGGGCATAAAAAGGAATAAACAGCTCCCCTAACAAATGATACAGAGTTTGGAGATGTTTCCTGGCAGCTGGAGAGATTGACAGACTTCCCTGGAGGAGGGCATGGGAACCTGCTCCAGTATGCTTGCCTGGGAAATCCTATGGACCTATCCATAGGACAAAGGAGCCTAGTGGGCTACAGTCCATGGGCTTGCAAATAGGTGGACATCACTGAGCAACTAAACAGCAACAATGAAGCTCACAAAAGGGAGAGGATGGGAGAGGAGAAGAGATGTGTATCAAAAAGGTGACAATCAGATGATCATACCCAGAAAGAGAAATACTTGAGTACATATGTGTAAAAACCTTATTATAATACACAGATTGCCAGGATCCCTCAGGAGTGGCTGTTATGCCCCCTTAGGTCCACAAAGAGCAGGTCTCTTTCTTATGATTCAGGCACAACCATCAGAGGAATATTTCATACATTTTTAGGATGTTAAAGTCTAGCGTTAAATTTAACCCAGTGTCTGGACTTTACTGTGCTGTAATCTCCTTCCACTACTCCAAATCTTTAACAAAATCTGGTCAAGGCAACCAGTGATGGTTGGTGAGAATGGAGTTAAGAGCTGGGATCAATGTAGGGGGCAGCAATGCAGGAGAGAGGAAGGCAGCCCCTAAGAATAACTGGAACATTGCAAATGCGTAGGACTGTTGGGGTTTGGATGCATGGACCTTAGAAAGCATCACTATGAACAAAGCTAGGTGATGGAATTCCAGTTGAGCTGTTTCAAATCCTGAAAGATGATGCTGTGAAAGTGCTGCACTCAATATGCCAGCACATTTGGAAAGCTCAGCAGTGGCCACAGGACTGGAAAAGGTCCGTTTTCATTTAATCCCAAAGAAAGGCAATGCTAAAGAATGTTCAAACTACTGCACAATTGCACTCATCTCACATGCTAGCAAAGTAATGCTCAAAATTCTTCAAGCCAGGCTTCAACAGTATGTGAACCATGAACTTCTAGATGTTCAAGCTGCATTTAGAAAAGCCAGAGGAACCAGAGATCAAATTGCCAACATCTGTTGGATTATTGTAAAAGCAAGAAAGTTCTAGAAAAACATCCACTTCTGCTTTATTGACTATGCCAAAGCCTTTGACTGTGTGGATCACAACAAACTGTGAAAAATTCTTCAAGAGATGGGAATACCAGATCGCCTTATCTGTCTCCTGAGAAATCTGTGTGCAGGTCAAGAAGCAGACATGGAACCAGACATGGAACAACAGACTGGTTCTAAATTGGGAAAGGAGTACGTCAAGGCTGTATATTGTCACCCTGCTTATTTAACTTATATGCAGAGTACATCATGTGAAATGCCAGGCTGGATGAAGCATAAGCTGAAATCAAGATTGCCAGGAGACAGAATATTGGAAATAAAAGCAAAAATAAACAAATGGGACCTAATTAAAATTAAAAGCTTTTGCACAACAAAGGAAACTATAAGCAAGGTGAAAAGACAGCCTTCAGAATGGGAGAAAATAATAGCAAACAAAGCAACTGACAAAGAATTAATCTCAAAAATATACAAGCAACTCCCGCAGCTCAATTCCAGAAAAATAAATGACCCAATCAAAAAATGGGCCAAAGAACTAAGCAGACATTTCTCCAAAGAAGACACACAGATGGCTAACAAACACATGAAAAGATGATCAACATCACTCATCATTCAGTTCAGTTCAGTTCAGTCGCTCAGTCGTGTCCAACTCTTTGCGACTCCATGAATTACAGCACACCAGGCCTCCCTGTCCATCACCATCTCCCGGAGTTTACTCAGACACGTCCATCGAGTCCGTGATGCCATCAAGCCATCTCATCCTCTGTCGTCCCCTTCTCCTCCTGCCCCCAATCCCTCCCAGTCTCAAAATTCTTCAAGCCAGGCTTCAACAGTATGTGAACCATGAACTTCTAGATGTTCAAGCTCATTTAGAAAAGCCAGAGGAACCAGAGATCAAATTGCCAACATCTGTTGGATTATTGTAAAAGCAAGAAAGTTCTAGAAAAACATCCACTTCTGCTTTATTGACTATGCCAAAGCCTTTGACTGTGTGGATCACAACAAACTGTGAAAAATTCTTCAAGAGATGGGAATACCAGATCGCCTTATCTGTCTCCTGAGAAATCTGTGTGCAGGTCAAGAAGCAGACATGGAACCAGACATGGAACAACAGACTGGTTCTAAATTGGGAAAGGAGTACGTCAAGGCTGTATATTGTCACCCTGCTTATTTAACTTATATGCAGAGTACATCATGTGAAATGCCAGGCTGGATGAAGCATAAGCTGAAATCAAGATTGCCAGGAGACAGAATATTGGAAATAAAAGCAAAAATAAACAAATGGGACCTAATTAAAATTAAAAGCTTTTGCACAACAAAGGAAACTATAAGCAAGGTGAAAAGACAGCCTTCAGAATGGGAGAAAATAATAGCAAACAAAGCAACTGACAAAGAATTAATCTCAAAAATATACAAGCAACTCCCGCAGCTCAATTCCAGAAAAATAAATGACCCAATCAAAAAATGGGCCAAAGAACTAAGCAGACATTTCTCCAAAGAAGACACACAGATGGCTAACAAACACATGAAAAGATGATCAACATCACTCATCATTCAGTTCAGTTCAGTTCAGTCGCTCAGTCGTGTCCAACTCTTTGCGACTCCATGAATTACAGCACACCAGGCCTCCCTGTCCATCACCATCTCCCGGAGTTTACTCAGACACGTCCATCGAGTCCGTGATGCCATCAAGCCATCTCATCCTCTGTCGTCCCCTTCTCCTCCTGCCCCCAATCCCTCCCAGCATCAGAGTCTTTTCCAATGAGTCAACTCTTTGCATGAGGTGGCCAAAGTACTGGAGCTTCAGCTTTAGCATCATTCCTTCCAAACTGCCATATAACCCAGCAATCCCACTGCTGGGCATACACACCGAGGAAACTAGAATTGAAGAGACACGTGTACCCCAGTGTTCACTGCAGCACTGTTTATAATAGCCAGGACATGGAAGCAGCCTAGATGTCCATCAACAGATGAATGGATAAGAAAGCTGTGGTACATGTACACAATGGAGTATTACTCAGCCATTAAAAAGAATACATTTGAATCAGTTCTAATGAGGTGGATGAAACTGGAGCCTATTATACAGAGTGAAGTAAGTCAGAAAGAAAAATACCAATACAGTATACTAGTGCATATATATGGAATTTAGAAAGATGGTAACGATAACCCTGTATGTGAGACAGCAAAAGAGAGACAGATGTATATAACAGTCTTTTGGACTCTGTGGGAGAGGGCGAGGGGGGGATGGTTTGGGAGAATGGCATTGAAACATGTATATTATCATATGTGAAATGGATTGCCAGTCCAGGTTCGATGCATGATACAGGGTGCTCAAGGCTGGTGCACTGGAATGACCCAGAGGGATGGGATGGGAGGGAGGTGGGAGGGGGGGTTCAGGATGGGGAACACATGTACACCCGTGGCAGATACATGTCAATTTGTGACAAAACCAATACAATATTGTATAGCAATTAACCTCCAAAAAATAAATAAATAAAGTGAAAAAAAAGATTGCTGGGAGAAGTATCAATAACCTTAGATACGCAGATGACACCACCTTTATGGCAGAAAGCAAAGAACTAAAGAACCTCTTGATGAAAGTGAAAAATTTGGCTTAAAACTCAATATTCAGAAAACAAAGATCATGGCATCCAACCCCATCACTTCATGGCAAATAGATGGGAAACAATGGAAACAGTGAGAAACTTTATTTTGGAGGGCTCCAAAATCACTGCAGAGGATGACTGCAGCCATAAAATTAAAAGATGCTTGCTCCTTGGAAGAAAAGCTATGATCAACCTAGACAGCACATTAAAAAGCAGAGACTTTACTTTGCCAACAAAGGTCCATCTAGTCAAAGCTATGGCTTTCCCAGTAGTCACGTATGGATGTGAGAGTTGGACTATAAATAAGTTGAACGCCGAAGAACTGATGCTTTTGAACTGTGATGTTGGAGAAGACTCTTGAGAGTCCCTTGGACTACAAGGAGATCAAACCAATCAATCCTAAGGGAAATCAGTTCTGAGTAGAGTATTCATTGGAAGGACTGATGCTGAAGCTGAAGTTCCAACTCTTTGGCTACTGAATCGAAGAACTGACTCACTAGAAAAGACCCTGATGCTCAAAAGATTGAAGGCAAGAGGAGAAGGGGATGACAGAGGATGAAATGGTTGGATGGCATCACCCATTCAGTGGACCTGAGTTTAAGCAAGCTCCAGAAGTTGGTGATGGACAAGGAAGCCTGGCGTGCTGCAGTCCATGGGGTTGCAAAGAGTCGGACACGACTGAGCCACTGAACTGAACTGAACTGAACCATTGGGAGTGGGATCCACACATAACATGTGATAGAATTTGAGGCATCTTATACAGATGCTGAATTTGAGGGTCCAATATTTAAAGTACTCTTTTTATTGTTGTTCTTGAATCGCTCAGTCGAGTCTGACTCTTTGCAACCCTATGGACCATAGCCCACCAGGCTCCTCTGTCCATGGGATTCTCCAGGCAAGAATTTTGGACTGAGTTGCCATTTTCTTCTCCAAGGCATCTTTTTAAAAGTATAACTGTTTTTATCTTTAGTGATTTTACTTTTAAAATTTTATGCCGGGAGCCAGCACGGGAGATCCCACCCATGACAAGGTCATGTAGGACTCGAGGGACTCCCCGGGTCATCCCACCCATGACAAGGTCATGCGGAAGAGTTCTGATAAGGAAGGCTTCAGGACTTGACAGACCCCCTGGACCTGCTCAAACATCTACCCCCAAACCAGAATCTATCTGTCTTACTATTTTATGCCTTTCCCCAACTCTTCTGACATTAACAGGGGGCTGTCTCTGACTACCTTTCTCTGGAAAGAATTAACTTAGGGCTCCAGTTGATAAGTCTCCAGGCCATGAAAGGAGTATTTCAACCCCCCACTAGCATTCTAGCTTACTAGCAGGTTTATCCAGACTCTTGCAACATTGTTGAGTCAATGCTTGCTGCCAAGTTCTCACATCCCTTATCCATTGTGTTCCTGGGAGTGCATATAGTCAGGATGTAGAAATAACAAGCAGTAGCTTTAGTATTAGCAACATTAAACTTTGAGTTAATAAGTCCTTTCTTTGCTGTAACCCACTGAATCTTTGCTCCATAAAAATGTAACTCTGTACTTGAAGGGTGACGCAGGCTAGGAATTTAAGAAGAAACACTTTAAGGGAAAATTATTGTTCTGGCTGACCAACTTTTATCAAAAAGGGGTCATAAAATATCAACAGGCCTCCAGGCTAGAAGATAATGTACAAAAAATAAGACTCTTGCAAGAAGGAACCTGGTATTGATAAGAGTTAATACTGATGGAATGTTGAGTTGACTCTGCATTTTTCACTTTGCTCAATGTACAACTCAGGGTATAAAAGCCCTCTCTGAAAATAAAGTAAGGGGCCTCACTCACCGAAGAAGCTTGGTCAACCCCGTGTCATTCTTTCCTTATCTCTATATCTCTAAATCTCAGTCGCTGATGCTGTCACCCTGATGATACCCTGGATCCAACTGGGGCTGGACCCTGGCAATTTTATGTCATCTTTTTTGTTGGAATATAATTGCTTTACAATGTTGTGCTGGTTTCTATTGTTTAACAGTGTGAATCAGCTATGTGTTTACATGTATCCTTTCCCTCTTGATTCTCCTTCCCACCCTCCCCATCCCACCAGTCTAGGTCATCACAGGGCACCGAGATGAGGTCTCAGTGCTATACTGCTTCCTACTTGTTATCTCTTTTACACGTGGCAATGTATATATGTCAATCTTACTCTCTTAACTTGTTCCGACTCTTCACAACCTTATGGACTGTAGCACGTACATTTTCTACCTATAAGTCAGGAAGAGATTCTTTTGTATTTCCACTAAAAGCTTTGTAAATTTGCATTTTATAGTTAAGTCTATAACCTAACTTTGTTGCCTTTTATCTATTTTATAGGTTCCAATATTATTTGATTTCTCCCTACTTGTCCTGGTTCCATTCATTGAAAAGACCACCCTTATCCTGGATTCTGCTGTACCATCTTTGTAATCAATCAAACCTCCATATGTGTGTGGATCTGTTTCCCCTGGCTCTAGTTATGTCTCTGGCTAGGAAGGCCCAAAGCTGGATTCACCTTACATTGGCAACTGGAGATTTCCTAGAAAAATACTCAGAGGGAGGGAAGATTGCAAACAGATTTTGCTTCATGAAGCCTGGCTATGATGGTGCAGCAGCTCTTAGACGCACAAGCTGGCACTCAAGACTGGCTTCTGCTTCTCATCGTGAGATGCCTGTGGAAGAGGTTCTCTACCATTCACAGCATGTTTAGGGACCAGCCTCCCTTGGACACGAAGGTGGGGCTGCACATGGAGAAGAGCTTCTTGTACTGCTTATCCCACTAGATTTATTTGGTGACTCAGTGATAAAGAATCCACCTGCCAAGCAGGAGACATGAGTTCCATCCTTGGGCCAGGAAGATCCCCTGGTGGAGGAAATGGCAACCCACTCCAATATTCTTGCCTGGGAAAGCCTATAGACAGAGGAGCCTGGTGGACTACAGTCCATAGAGTTGTAAAGAGTCAGACATGACTGAGCAACTAAACAACAACAATATTTCAAGCACACAGCAAAGCACAGAGAATGATAAGACTTGTGTACTTATTACCACAGTTCCATCCAATTTATCACAGTGCCTATTTCACTAAACTTTAAAAAATTTTTTTTCTCTTTATTACGTCAAACCAGATATTTTAAGTCAAACTCTTCTATGTCTACAAAGAAATAAATGACACATATGATTTCAGATAACTTTCTATATATAATAAATCTATGATCAATGTTCCAGAATTGGCTGGTGTAATATCTTAATGCAAACCAGCCAAGAATGATATTTTCCTTCTTAGTGGTTCTGAAGTATGTACCACCTGTGTCACCTATCACATAATGCTTGCAATCATTCTTTACATGGTTATCTATTTAAAATTAATTTTTATTGGGGTATAGTTGCTTTCCAATGTTGTGTTAGTTTCTGCTTACAGCAAAGTGAATCAGTTATACGTATATATACATCCTTTCTTCTTTAAATTTCCTTCCCATTCAGGTCACCACAATGCATTAAGTAGTCACTGAGCTTTGTTGAAAGAAATTAAATTGTCCAGAGAAATCGAGAGGCCCTGCTTACTAGTACCAAAGGCCAGTATCCTCTTCTTCCCCAGAAGTAAACACTGGGATGAATCTGAGTATCATTCCCATGCATGGGCTTGTACACTTTCACTACACATTTGTGCCCTCATAAATATTGTAAAGCACTTATTAGAGGCTTGCTGGCTATATAAATGGAATAATGTTACTGATACAATTGCATTTATTAATTTTTAAAAGTTTTTATCAGAGTATAGTTGCTTTACAATGTTGTGTTAGTTTCTATTGTATAGCAAAGTGAATCAGCTTTACGTATACATATATCCCCTCTTTTTTGGATTTCCTTCCCATTTAGGTCACCACAGTAGAGTGCCCTGTGCTATACAGTAGGTTCTCATTAGTTATCTGTGTTATGTGCAGTGCTGTGCTTAGTTGCTCAGGAGTGTCCAACTCTTTGCGACCCTTTGGACTGTAGCCCACCAGACTCCTTTGTCCATGGCATTTCCCAGGCCAGAATACTGAAGTGGGTTTCCATTCCTTCTTCAGGGGAACTTCCTGACCCAGGGATCAAACTGATGTCTTCTGTGTCTCCTGCATTGCAGGTAGATTCTTTACCACTGAGCCATCAGGGAAGCCCATTGCATGAGTCCAAAGAGGCAAGGAAGAGGAGAAGGAGGGAATAGCTGAGAAGTGGAGACATGGAGCCTGCATAACGTATTCAGGAGACCCAGGTGTTCAAAATTTGGGAGAGCAGTGGTGTGGCAGATTTGGGAGTGGTGGCAGGTAAGATCAGGAATGGATGCAGGGCCACATCTCAAAGGGCCTTGAATTTCATGCCAGGCAATGTGTCCTTTACTCGTATGTAATGAAGGGTTTTAAGCCAGGCAGAGATACAACCTGATTTGCATTTTAGAAAGGTCTCCGACCTGCCTCCCTATATTGGGCAGAGCACTCCTGGTATTCATTACTCAAATGCCAACCTAAATGGGCTCTGGAAAGGCTAAATAAAAATTGCATCTGTGGGAATTGTCAGACATAATCCTTCTCTTATCTGCAGTGACAGCTGAGATCGGGGAGTGTGGATTCACGCCAGCTGAGCTGGTACATACTTCAGGATGCTTCCGGATGCTTCAGTCCCTGTGGGACAGGGCCTCCTCCACCCCTTGAGCTCTTGTTACAGCCAGTGACCCCCTCTCTGCCTAGGGCCTCAGGTGATTTATGAGGTACACCAGATTAGGAACCTGCTTCCCCTCCCCTGCCCCACACCAATGCCTTTCCATTTTCCACTGCACTCAGGATCAAATTGGAATACCTAACCCCATGTCAAAGCCTGGCATGACTCCTGCCTTTCTCTCTAGCCCAACCCACCGAACTCCAGTCACAGGAGCCTCAATTCTCCATCAAACATGCCATCCTCCAGCCTCAGGACTTCTGCACCTGCTCTTTCTGTTGCGGGAGCATTTTGCTCTGACACCTCATAGCACTAGTTCCTTCTAATTCTTCAGGTCTCAGCTTGGACATCACTCTCACAAAGAGACCATTCTTTACAACCTCGTCCAAGTAAGTCACTTTGTGATTCTTTTTTTTTAATTCATTCTTTTCTTAACAAATTATTTTTATTTATATATTTTTTTTGGCCACGCTGCATGGCATTCAAGATCTTAGTTCCCTGACCAGGGATCGAACCCGTGTCCCCTGTAGTGGAAGCATGGAGTACCAACCACTGGACCGCCAGGGAAGCACAGTCACTCTGCTATTCTTTTTCATAGCATCTGTGTTTTCTCCCCCAGCTTCTTTGACAATCTGTGGTCATCTTTCCTGTTACCATATTTTGTTATTTCTTGTCCATCTCTCCTACTAAATTAAAGGTACCACCAAGGAGGGATATGAACTATCTTGTCCACCACCAAGTTTCTAACACTTAGAACATTTCCTGGCGCATAAAGGCATTTGGTAAATATATGGTGATTAAATAAGGTATGCACAAATCATGTCCAGGGTCTAGAACTGATGCAAACTACGTAATTATCATTACTGCTAGAATGTCCATCACTAGGCGTAATCAAGGCTGGTGCTTGCTACATCTACCTTTTGGCCAATTATCCCTATGTGAAAAAGCACCCAGACCATCCCAAAGAGCCCCCAAAGATTCCTTACAGACACCTTTCAGACCCTATTGTGCAGCAGCAACACTAGTTTCTAGTGTTAATCAGAGACAATGATCCTACCCATGTGGTAGCTCTTTTCCTTGTCTGTGGGCTTACTGGCCAAAGAAGCCCCATGTGACCTGCTGGTAGTCACAGCTTCCAGGACATAGAACTTTATTGTTTTCCTGGTGGAAGTCCTCCCTTGCTGGGAATCACAACCCACAATCCAGCAGAATTTAGTGTTATGGGGACAGAAGCATAGGTTTTGTAAGAAGATCACTGGGAAGGATGTTAAGAGAAGGCCCTGGTATTTCTGTCTCTTGGTTGGTTCCTGAACATACTCATTCCATCTACTGGGGACACAGGACCAGAATGGCCCTTGCTTCATTGCATATATTCCCCTCTGCTGGGAATAGCATAATTCTGCAGATGTTGCCCCCAGTTTGGCATTTACTCTAAGACTCTAATAGGAATTTCATTGTTCTCTTCAGCAGGCATTTTCCAGGTGACGCAGTATGTGTTATACATGTGTCCATGCACTTCCTTTGTTATGAAATGTGCCTCTTGGTTTAAAGCAATATGGTTCAACCATTTGCAAAGCAAAAATAGAGACACAGACATAAAGAACAAATGTATGGACACCAAGGGGTGGAAAGGGTGAGGATGGGATAAACTGAGAGATTGGGATTGACATGTATACACTGCTATGTATAAAAGAGATAACTAATGAGGACCTGCTGTAGAGCACCGGGGTAGGGGCAGAGAAGGTACAATCTGTTTGCTGGACATATATTAAGTTAACCTTAAAAATGCACTTCAATGCACATTGAAAGTGAAAGTGAAGTCGCTTAGTTGTGTCTGACTCTTTGCGACCCCGTGGACTGTAGCCCACCAGGCTCTTCTGTCCATGGGATTCTCCAGGCAAGAATACTGGAGTAGGTTGCCATTTTCTTCTCCAGGGAAATCTTCCCAACCCAGGGATCGAACCTAGGTCTCCTGCATTGTAGGCACAAGCTTTAACCTCTGAGCCACCAGGGAAGCCCCTGGTGCTTCCCTGCACATTAGGTGCAGACAAATAGTGTTGGATTCCACCCATATGGAGTACCTAGAGTAGTCAAATTCATAGAGTCAGAAAGTACATTGATAGATACCAGGGGTTGAGGGGAAGGGGAAAGGGGAGTTCGTGTATAATGGAGACAGAGTTTCAGTTCAGGAAGGTGGAAAATTCGGGAGATGGATGCTGATGAGAGTTGTACAAGTAAATGTATTTAGTTCCGCTGAGTTCTACAGTTAAATATGGTTACAATAGTATGTTTTATATTATGTGAATTTTACCATAATGAAACAAAAATAAAGCAATATGGTTCAAGATTCTATGCCAGTCAGAGTGGCATTCTGTCAGTCCTTGAATGGAGAAGGTAGAAGAGGCACATTGGAGGGTAAGTCAGAGTCCCAGACAGACGAGGTAATGATTCTAGTCAGGTGAGTCAGCTCACCCTGCAAGGGCTCCGTGGCTGGCAGATCTCTGTGGACTCTACTGTGACAGGCAAGAAGGTCATCACAGCCTTTGAGCGAGGTGTTGAGTGTGTCTTCTCATCCTTTCTATGTAAAGGTGAGCTGGTTTTTATCCCCTTTACTGATGGGGTTTGAACAGAACATATCTGTCGGATCAATAACCACATTCCTAGTGCCCAAGGCCATTCCAGTAAAAATAGCACAATCAGCACTGAGGCTGCAATTGGGGTGATCATTTGACTTGGTTTATAGTCATCCACCACACCTCCTAAATTCTTCTAGTTTTTGCAGAAGACACACTAATGAATTGAATAACAGAGACAAGATGACAGCCACCACCCTTGCATCCTTAAAATCGTTGAAGGTGATTCTAGTATTTGCTGATTTGTCCATGAGGTGGTATGGCTTCTAGTTCACTATCTTGGTTGGAGTGAAGGCCTGTTGCAGGGCCTTCTGCTTGCTCTTCCTATTTTCTCTCTTCCTCCACAAGTCAGAGAGTGAATGAGAATTCTGCCAACCATGCAGCATAATTACACACTTGCAACCAGGAAAGTAAACAAGGCTGAGCCCTGAAGAATTGATTTCACATTTTGATGCTGGAGAAGACTCTTGAGAGTCCCTTGGACAGCAAGAAGATCAAATCAATCAATCCTAAGGATATCAACCCTGAATAATCATTGGAAGGACTGATGCTGAAGCTGAAGCTCCAATACTTTCATCACCTGATGGGAACAGCTGACTCATTGGATAAGACTGTGATGCTGGGAAAGATTGAAGACAGGAGGAGAAGGGGATGACAGAGAATGAGATGGTGGGGTGGCATCACTGACTCTATGGATATGAGTTTGAGCAAGCTCCAGGCGTTGGTGATGGACAGGGGAGTCTGGTGTGCTGCAGTTCATGGGATCACAAAGAGTTGGACATGAATTAATGACTGAACAACAACAATCAGGAAATTAACTGGAGGGTAGACCTCTGGATACAAGGGATCCTCTTTGAGAGGACTTGGGCTCCAGCTAATCTATGTCCCTCACTGGGAAGGTAGGGACCCTTGATACATTTTGAGTTCCTTGGCATCTTTGTTAGCCCAGACATCATTAAAGAGTGATACACCGAGTTACTCTGGTAAACAAGCACAGGTTCCTTGGAGAAGGACAAAGGGGGACACTCATTCACCCCTGACCACATGGTCCTTGCTATGTCACAGTTCTGTCACCTCCATTTACTATGACCATCACTGGCCTTCCCAGGCAGCTCAGTGGTAAAGAATCCTCCTGCTAAGGCGGAAACACAGGTTTGATCCCTAGATTGGGAAGATCCCCTGGAGGAGGCATGGTAACCCACCCCAGTATTCTTGCCTGGAGAACTCCATGGACAGAGTTACCTGGTGGGCTATTGTCCAGGGGGTTGCAAAGAGATGGACACAACTGAGTGACTAAACAGCAGCAATGATGCCCATAGCCTTCATTGTTTGGCTCTAAGGCAGAACTAAAAAAAATTTTTTTGGCCACACCTAGTGGCATGTGGGATCTTAGTTCCCTGACCAGGGATCAAGCCCCTCACCCTCTGCACTGGAAGCAGAAAGTCTTAACCAATGGACCACCAGGGAAGTCCCTATGGCAGAAATTTATACCATCAATCCAGGCCAACAGATCACAGTGACCGCTGATCATCTCAAAGATGCTTCTGCCATCAGTGGATTTTTGTTGCCTTCTGCACCTTTTGGGGCTTCCTGGTGGCTCAAGTGGTAAAGAATCTGCCTGCCAATGCAGAAGATGCAGGTTCGATCCCTGGGTTTTGTTGCCCGAGGAGAGGTGTGTCCAGGTGCAAGTATTGCAGCAAAGGATCCTGGCTGCAGCCTGTGTCAAAGTGTCAATCTCAGCACCACCACCCCCCTTTCCGCCCCCCTGCCACCTTGTTCAGGTTTGGAAAGTGAAAGTGAAGGTCAGAGGCCCTAATCCCAGGGCTGGAGACTTAGGTCTTCCGCCATACTGAGTCTCACCTTCTGCAGGCTCCCACCTGAACGTGAACCCCAGAATCTTCATAGAAACCCACAAAATCTATGATAGGGGTGCAGAGGAGGGGTTTGAGCTTCAGATACTGACTTGGGGTGGTGGTAGTGATAGGGCCTTTGCAAAGAGGTGCTGTTGGAAATTGTAAGAGGAAAATTGGAAATTGCAAACAAAAGCATAACAAGGAGAGGAAAGAGAAGTGTGCCTAGGAGAAAAACTTCAAAGATGCTTAAATTTCAGTGAGTGTAAGGAGGAAAAGATTGAACCAAGGAGCTAGAGAAGGAGTGAAAAGGGAATTGAAGGGAGGTGTGAAAAGGGGAATCAAAGGTGGAGGTGGTGTTCAGAAAGAATGGCACCTGAAAGCCAGAAACCCTGCGTTTCATCCTGGGATTGTCATTTCTTTGCTGTGTTACTTGGCTAAATCACTCGACCTCTCTGGGCTTTGGTTTTTCTCAGCTTTAAAATGGAAGTTGTGCCAATTCCTGCCTCTCAGGTTTGTTGTGAGATTCAAAGGAGAAAGGATCGTAGAGGACGATCCTTTCTTAAAAACACACATAGGAGCGTTTTTAAACACTTAGTGTCTTCCCCAGGGCAGGGGAGGAGGGTCTGGCTTCACTGTATTTATGTTTTCATCTTGCTCTCAATCTCTCTTCAGATCTCTGTAATTACACTGTCTTAATACAATCTAAATTTTAAAAGATAAGAGAAAACCTCTCTCTCCCAAGCTTGATTCTGTGATTTTTTTTTTCCCCTCTGAAGCCTATAACTTACATTACCAAGAAGGCAACAAGCTGTCATGAATGCTTAGCAATCCATTTGTGACCACATGGTGCATCTTATAATAAGACTGGGTCAAGGAGTTCCAGTCTGCGGGTGCAGAAAAGGTTTTTCTGAAGGAGCAAAGGTTTATTTGCTCACAACTGGGAGGCAGGGCGTTGGAACAGTTCAAGATTTTCAGCTATTCAATGCCAAGTCTTCTGGCCAAAAGATGTCCTCACAAGTTTCTATAGATAAAACCATTATAGGAAATCAATGTGCTCCTGCATTTTCCAATAGAATTCAGACATAATGCCATTGAAACAGCCAGGGGAATCCAGAGCTAATGCTTTGGGGCTGGGATGAAGGGAACTCAGGCTGCATTTGCAAAATCGAGAGCACCACTCAAAGTTCATGAAAATAGGCCCATTCAACATTTATTTGATGGACAATCATTTCCCTTTCTGAGCCTCAGTTTCTTCCTCTGGCAACTGAAGCCACTAGAATAGAGACATAGGTATAGAGAACACTCAGGAGAACACGGGGCAGGAGTGGGGAAGGGCAGGTGGGATGAACTGGGAGAATGGAATTGACATATATACACTACATGTGTAAAACAGATAGCTAGTGGGAAGCTGCTGTATAGCACAGGGAGCTCAGCTTGGAGCTCCATGATGACCTAGAGGGGTGGGATGAGGGGTGGGATGGAAGTCCAAGAGGGAGGGGATATATATATATACATATGTATACACACACACACACACACACACACACACACATTTCCATATGGCTGACACTGTTGTACAGCAGAGCCTAACACATCATTGTAAAGCGACTATGAAAAGTGAAAGTGTCAGTTGCTCAGTTGTGTCCGACTCTTTGTGACCCTATGAACTGCAGTCTGCCAGGTTCCTCTGTCCATGGGATTGTCCATGTTAGAATACTGGAGTGGCTAGCCACTCCCTTCTTCAGGGGATCTTCCCAACCCAGGGATTGAATCCAAGTCTCCTGTATTGCAGGCAGATTCTTTACCGTCTGAGCCACCAGGGAAGCCCCATAAAGCAACTATATCCCAATTGAAAAAAAAAAGAATAGATTTCCTACACTTCTCTTTCAGAATGAATATCTTGAGGCTTTATTGAACGTTCAGCCAAATAAAAGCACTTTGAATGATATTAGAAGGTTCTGGTTTGCCTGTTAAGAAAAAAATGGGCCCTGGTGTGCCAGTGATTAAGGATCCACCTTCCCATTCAAGGAACACAGGTTCAATCCCTGATCTGGGAAGATCCCACATGCCACGGAACAACCAAACCTGTGCACCACAACTACTGAAGCCGAAGCCCTAGAGCCCATGCTCCGCAACAAGAGAAGCCCCTGCGATAAGAAACCTGCTCACCACAGCTAGAGGGCAGCCCCAGACCCCACTCACTGCAACCGAGACCCAGCAGAACCAAAACTGCATAAGTAAATAAATAAAAATTTTAAAAAGAAAGGAATGTCTTTGGTTTGCCTCGGGCTTCCTGACAGCTACATATGCTGTCACACGTGCTCTAGAGGAGAAAGGCCAGTTCAGGCTGCAGCAGTGACACCCTGTGTGACTTTAGATAAAGCATTTTCACTGTTCTGAGCCTCGCTTTCCTCCACTGTAAAATAAGCCATAGAATACAACGGGAAATTGGGAACCTTAGTTGCCCCTAGAGAAGTTAACTGATGAGCTGGGGATTAGTTTTAGGAAACTGTGGGCTGAATTTGGAGAAGAGCCATAGGCAGTTGGATAGGAACTTATTACTGTACCTTGTGTACCTTTGGTCATAGGGATCAAAGGGTACATGTTTAAAATGAAATAAATCCACAACCAACAAGGACCTACTAAATAGCACAGGGAACTCTTGCTCAATGTCATGTGGCAGCCTGTATGGGAGGGGAGTTGGGGGGAGAGTGGATACACGTGTATGTATGGCTGAGTCCCTTGTTGTTCACCTGTAACTATTGCAATGTTGTTAATCAGCTCTGCTGCTAAGTCGCTTCAGTTGTGTCTGACTCTGTGCGACCCCATAGACGGCAGCCCACCCGGCTCTCCCATCCCTGGGATTTTCTAGGCAAGAATACTGAAGTGGGTTGCCATTTCCTTCTCCAATACATGAAAGTGAAAGTGAAGTTGTGTCCGACTCCTAGCGATCCCGTGGACTGCAGCCTACCAGGCTCCTCCACCCATGGGACCTTCCCGGCAAGAGTACTGGAGTGGGTTGCCATTGCCTTCTCCATCCAGTTTACCCTAATATAAAATCCGTCCATTCCATTCAGTCGCTCAGTCGTGTCCGACTCTTTGCGACCCCATGAATCACAGCACGCCAGGCCTCCCTGTCCATCACCAACTCCCGGAGTTCACTCAGACTCACGTCCATTGAGTCCGTGATGCCATCCAGCCATCTCATCCTCGGTCGTCCCCTTCTCCTCCTGCCCCCAATCCCTCCCAGCATCAGGGTCTTTTCCAATGAATAAAAAGTTTTAAAATAAATAGGTCCATAGACCTAGGGAGTTGGTGTATTTCCTCCTGGAAACAGAACATCCTATTGTATTTTTTGCCCTTGATGCTGTCTGCTGGAATGGTATACAATGTTCTCTTCATTTATCACCTCATGATTTTATAAGCAAGACATTAAACATGATAGCTCTACAGCAAACCAAGTCAAACGACAAAGAACGCATCCTATTCTAATTCAGGTTACTAATAAGTGTGAAAAAGCCTAGTTCTGTCTGTGAGAATAAACTCTATGTTCTCCTTTGCTAATAGCAGAGACGAGGACAAAGCTGTCATTACATTGCATCTTCTTTTGTTATTGTTTTGGCTGTTCCACATAGCATGCAGGATCTTAGTTTCCCCACCAGAGATCAAACCCCCGCCCCTGCAATGGAACTGCTGAATCTTTACCACTGGAACACCAGGGAAGTCCTGAATTGCTTCTTCTTAATTGGCAGGAACCCTTGCAGGGGTGACCATGATGTGGTCAGACAAGTCCTGCCACCACCCCAAGACAGAATTTTCACTGTGATTGCAAGAAAATTGGTTTAGTTAACATAATAAATTTCATTACCACTTAATTTAACAGGAAATGCCTGCTGTTTGGGGCCCATAAAATAATGCCTGATCCCTCAGGTGCTGAAGCTTCAAATTAGGGGGAAAAATATAAGATAGATGTGTGACATATATATATTCTTACAAATGTATACGTATGAATGAGTGAACCTGGGATAAAGGAGAAATACAAATATGAAAGTTGGCAGCCACATCTCGGAAGCAATGATTTGCAAGAGATTCAATCTAAATTATAATTTCCCAAGTCGATCACAATAAATTTCCAGAAACAAGTCTTGTCTTTCGAATGCAGAATGTGTTGACAGGAAGATCATGTCTTTACCATGACATATTTCATGTAGGTCTTGTTGACTTGTGACCTTGAGGAATCCTCTGTGTATTTGTCTTTCAGATTTGAAACTTGAGTGCTAGAAACATGCTGGTTGTTCACAGTTGGTAATAGCAAAGGGAGTTGCACGATTTCGGGCCGGAAAACTGTTTAATCACCTAATGTATGCAGAAAGAAACAGTCTCAGAGAGGTTGTGTAACCACCTAAAGGTCACACAGCCAGCAAGGACAAAGCATCCTGGAGCCTGTTCAAATACACTTGATGGTTCCCAAGAGCAACAGTGAGGGTGTCACCTTCTGGGGTTGGGAAAGATAACTTGAGCCACCAAGAAAGTAAATTATTCCCCAAAGAGACTGGATAACCAATACAGCCTACAATGACGTGAGTGCTCAATCTTGCCCGATTTTGTGACCCCATGGATTGTAGCCTGACAGACTCCTCTGTCCATGGGACTCAAGGCAAGAATACTTAAGAGGGCCATTTCTTCTTCCAGGGGATCTTCCCGACCCAGGGATTGAACCTGCATCTTGGCAGGCAGGTTCTTTACCACTGCACCACCTGGGAAGCCACAATATGCAAGTAGAAGGTTTTATCCTGGGCCATTCATGGCTCTGAATTTGGTCATCTGAATCCTTTTATCCTTTTTAACAATCGTCAGATTCAGAGAAGGGCTGGTGTTGTAGACTCAGCTTCCCCAATGCACTAGTATCTCAATCACTTTGCAGCTGCACTTAGAGCTCCATGATTCATCCCACTGTTGACCCATCAAGGAGCATGACACATGCCAGCTGCTTTGCGGAACCCGGTGGAGGAAATCGCTCCTTCATGGAAACAACCAGGAAGTTTTGATTCATTCTTTCAATGAACTTCCTGTTGGGAGTAGTCTTCTCAACATAGACAGAGGATGAGGTTGGAAGACGGGAAACTGCCATCCTGGTAAGCAACATTCATTTTGTCCCAGTTCAGTTGTGCCAAAGGCATGTTAATTGAGCACAGATTGTGTGCAGGATGCTGGAAGGACTTGGGAATGAACTTCATGCAGTTCCTGTTCTAATAGGAACTGCACTATCTAGTTGGGAGAAAGAAGGAGATGCCAGCTTTGGGCAGTGCCTACCCTAGCCCCATGCAAGGGAAAGGATACCTTGACATTTAACATTTTCTTTTCTTTCTTTAGTTTGGAAGCATATTCCTTTAAACAACCTGACAAAAATTAGCAGGGTTGATTAGCAGGGTTGTATTCCAGAGTAAGAGTTTGTTTTCTGTGCATCCCTCTCATTCTATCCTCTCTGATGATTCCCCAGGGCTGGGGGAGAGACAGAAAGTGACTCAGAACCATGGATCTATGGGAGATGGTTAAGACAGATGCTTGCTTGAAAAGTCTGTATTTTTTGCCCTTTTTTTTTTGGTCTCACCATGGGGCTTCCTTGGTGGTTCAGTTGGTAAAGAATCCACCTGCAATGCCGGAGACTTGGGTTTGATACCTTGGTTAGGGAGATCCCCTGGATGAGGGCATGGCAACCCACACTCCAGTATTCTTACCTGGAGAATATCCATGGACAGAGGAGTCTGGTGGGCTACAGCCTATAGGGTCACAAAGAGTTGGACACAACTGAGCGACTAAGCACAGCACAAGGCATGTAGGATCTTAGCTCCCTGACCAGGAGAACTGATACCCTCTGTAGCGAAGGCACAGAGTCTTAACCACTGGATCACTGGGGAATTCCGAACATTAGCCTCAGCATGACTGTCATAAATGGCCAACTGTTCAGTACCCATGCCACCTTCTGTTGAAAACTCCAGCCATCTTTTACTTCTGTGCCACTGGATACTGTTCTGGGGGTTTATTTGCTTAGTGCTTGCCCTTCCCTTGTTGAGAAAGAATTCTTGCAAAGTTATTTATACACTCCCTTCTTGAAGGTGAACTATAAGGGGAGAAACAAAGGACTGAAAAAGTGAGGGTCCCTTCATTGGTGATGTTGGACACGTTTATGGTCCTTGGTGATTGTCCAGTCTGTCTTTCTCTCCTTTGGGCAACCTCACAGATTTCTCCCCATATTCTCTTTTCATTTAATCTAACTAGATTCAGATCTGTGACTGCATGCAAAGAACCCTCACAAATATATTGATTCCATTGTGTTGAATCTGTGCCTAACAAATAGCTTCTACTTATACACATGTCTTTGATCTTTCTACTTCCACTCATCTGGCACATGATAGATGCTCTGTAATTTTTGTTGAATAAACGTAAATGTAGAGAATTGATGGCACATCAAGATATGGGATGCAGTCAGGACCTAAATTGCAATAGTGGAGTGAAGAGGAGAGAAGGCTATGAAGGGTGAGAGGTAGACCAGGGGGTGCTAAAGAGAAAGCATTTGAGCTGAGTTTTGATGGGTAGATTCTAGGTTGGAGAAGGGTGAACGTGAGACTGGGCTTCCCAAGTGGCACTAGTTGTGAAGAGCTTGACTGCCATTGCAGGAGATGTAACAGATGCAAGTTTGATTCCTGGGTTGGGAAGATCCCCTGCAGAGGGCATGACAACCTACTCTAGTATTCTTGCCTGAAGAATCCAATGGACAGAGGAGCCTGGTGGGCTACAGTCAATCCATGAGGTCTCACTGAAGCGACTTAGCACTCATGCACTTGTTCTTCCTGCATAGCTCAGTTGTTAAAGAATCTGCCTGCAATGCAGGAGACCCTGGTTTGATTCCTGGGTTGGGAAGATCTTCTGGAGAAGGGATAGGCTACTCACTCCAGTGTTCTTGGGCTTTTCTTGTGGCTTAACTGGTAAAGAACCCACCTGCAATGTGGGAGACTTGAGTTTGATCCCTGGGTTGGGAAGATCCCCTGGAGAAGGTAAAGGATATCCACTCCAGGGGTTGCAAAGAGTCAGACCTGACTGAAAGACTTTTACTTCACCTTGTTATTAGCAATTTCCTGATCACATGTGTCATGATGATTTGGGGGTGAATTTGTTGCTGACTGTTTTTCTACCCATGGTGGCTGTATTCTTCTGAAGTCACAAATTGAAACCAATGGCTGTTGTGGAAACCCAATGCAGGCGTGGTCACACTAGGTCACTTGGGATGTGCTGATCTTTCCTCTGTGTTATTCTAGGGTCTGATGTCTGAGAATCTCAAAGCCATATAAAAAGTAGTGCTCTCAGCAAGGTCAAGAAACACAAAACAAGTTTTAATTACAAGCCTTATGTTGAGAACATAGAGACCAGGAAACAACTCAGGGAATTTAGTAAACAAAGGCATCATGTGTGACAGGAAAACTTTTTTTTTTGGTAGTAAGGTAACACTTTTAATGAAAATTTTATAGAAAAATACCAGCAACTCTTACTTTTCTTCCTACTCCATACCTCCCAAACCTTTTCCTAGTGCAGAAGTATTTCCTTTGTTGTGACAGTAATATGTATAATTCCCAATATAGTTTTAATTTTCTAAATTTTTTGGCTGCGCCACATGACATATGGGATCTTAGTTCCCCAACCAGGGATCAAACCTGTGTCCCCTGGATTGGAAGCACAGAGTCTTAACCACTGGACCACCAGGGAAGTCTCCTTTAGCATATCATAAACTTGATTCTTTTTCAGATACCACATTACTTTGATTTTAGTGATCGAAAGTGAGTGTTAGTTGATCAGTTGTGTCCGACTCTTTTCGACTCCATGGACTGGAGCCCACCAAGCTCCTCTGTCCCTGGAATTCTCTGGGCAGGAATACTGGAATGGGTTGCCATTTCCTTTTCCAGGGGATCTTCCCAGCCCAGGGATCGAACGCACATCTCCTGTATTGCAAGCAGATTCTTTACTGTCTGAGGCACTAGGGAAACCCAGTGACTTAAGAACATACCATCTAAGACAGTGCATCACACTTTTCAGAACCTTTCTCTTGACACTGGAAATGTTTTTGTACCATAGATAAAGCGGCCGCTGACATCATGGTGGACAGCTTTGTCACTCTTGGCTCCCTGCTCTGCCTTTTTATAAATCAGACCAAAAGTTTCAGTTTGCCCCATCATTGGGCAGCTGGTACTGAAATTTCAAGCATCTGGCAAGTTTCTGGCCTAGAACATCTGGGAAGGAGGGTCTGATTTGTGATAGAACAGACTTATTGGCCCCAAATCCTGGCCAGTCTGGATCAGCTACCCATGATCAGAAATTCCCAGGTTCTTAGCTCTATGATCTCTTTCCAAGGACTTTAATATCACGTCACTAGGAAAAACTCACTTCCCTGATGATAGTGGTGTTCTCTGATGAGGTCGTCTCTTTCAGATACATGGACAGTAAAGGGATCGCCAAGCAGCTGGCAAAATTTGATCTTTAAGGCAAGTCTGAAGGAGGAAGTGGAGGGGTGGGGGTAGGGAGGTTAGAGGATGGGGAAGGGAGAGCCACCATGGAAATAACTTGAGGCACTGAAGGAAGATAAAATAACAAATGGGAAAAGTGAGAATAAACCTAACAATACACTCCTGGCTGTTTTATCAGTGGGACTGACTGGGGACATGGTGGCTGGCTAATTTGGACACTACGGGTCTACCTTCTCAGCTCACAAGTCTGCTCCGTCTCTAAGGATGTTGTTGCTGTCGTTCAGTTGCTCAGTCGTGTCCAACTCTTTGTGCCTCCACAGACTGTAGCATGCCAGGCTTCCTCATCCTTCACCATCTCATGGAGGTTGCTCAAATCCATGTCCACTGAGTGAGTGATGCCATCCAACCATCTCATCCTCTACTGCCCACTTCTTTCGCCTTCAGTCTTTCCCAGCATCAGGGTCCTTTTCAATGAGTCGGCTCTTCACATCAGGTGGCCAAAGTATTGGAGCTTCAACTTCAGCATTAGTCCTTCCAATGAATATTCAGGGTTGATTTTCTTTAGGATTGAGTGGCTTGATTTCCTTACTGTCCAAAGGACTCTCAAGAGTCTTCTCTAGCACCACAATTCAAAAGCATCAGTTCTTTGACGCTTGGTCTTCTTTATGGTCCAACTGTCACATCCGTACGTGACTACTGGAAAAACCATAGCTTTGACTATACTTTGGACTTTGTTGGCAAAGTGATGTCTTTGCTTTTTAATACACTGTCTAGGTTTGTCATGGCTTTTCTTCCACGGAGCAAGAGTTTTTTAAATTTCACGGCTGCAGTCACTGTCCGCAGTGATTTTGGAGCCCAAGAAAATCTAAGGATGTTCTCCCCACAAACTCATACAGGAAGAGATGCCGAATGTCTTGTCCAAAGGACTCTCAAGAGTCTTCTCTAGCACCACAATTCAAAAGCATCAGTTCTTTGACGCTTGGTCTTCTTTATGGTCCAACTGTCACATCCGTACGTGACTACTGGAAAAACCATAGCTTTGACTATACTTTGGACTTTGTTGGCAAAGTGATGTCTTTGCTTTTTAATACACTGTCTAGGTTTGTCATGGCTTTTCTTCCACGGAGCAAGAGTTTTTTAAATTTCACGGCTGCAGTCACTGTCCGCAGTGATTTTGGAGCCCAAGAAAATCTAAGGATGTTCTCCCCACAAACTCATACGGGAAGAGATGCCGAATGTCCAGTGTGACCTCCCTCCGCTTGGCATCCTTATCACCACTATCCCCCATTCCCCGGTTCAGGATGACTGGTGATGCTAACTCACAAGAGTCCTTCTTCAAAAGGAAAGTGGAAAATTTCCGTCTTCCCAGGAAATTGTACAAAGTTTCATTTTAGGTGAACAGCTTGCCGGGCACCACATATACAGCACAGGTAAACTGGAATCAGCTCATCTGGCCTTGTCCTCCTGCCAAGAGGGCTGGCATGCTCCAAAAAAAGATGGAGGCTCCGTCCAAGTTCAGCTCTTGGCAGGGGGCTGCTTTGATCTTCCCTGTCCATCCCAGACATAAGGATCTGGGTTGCAAATACTGTTTGAGTCCATACAGCTCAGCTATATCTCATTAACAATAGTCAGAATGTAAATGACACAGTTTAGGGAACTATTAACTTAAGCCTCTGTGTATTAAATTCCAGATAAGTTCCAGGCATCACAGCAGGGCGAGTCTTATTAACCAGCAGTTAATAATACCTTCTTATCAGGGTCATATTTCTCAACTAGAGGTGGACTTAGACATCACCTATAGTGCTTTGTAAATTATACAGATCCTGAAGACAAGACTCCCCATCAAAACTTCTGTGGCAGTGACTGGCCAGTGTTTGACGGTGATGGTGAATGCCACCCAGACGGGCTTCTCCCACATTAATCAGAGATTCCCTCTTTGTCGACTGTACATACACATTCCATTATACTGCAGCAGCTGCAGTTATAAATCCTCTATCTGCTTCTGCAGAACCAAAGAGTCTCCGTTTGACTATTTCATTCCACTGCGAAATGAGTGACTTCCTCTTTTACGAGGCATGGAATTTTTTCTTTTTTCAAAACTATGAGCATAGCATAGAGCCAATGGGAAAGATGCCAGGCTTAGAGACGACAAGAGTCCTGACCATCAAGCAATTTGGTTTGATGCTCTGACTTATAAGCTGGTGCTGGATAGATAGAAATGCATATGTTGAAAATGCTTGCAGGGGCTTGAAAAATAGCTGTTTCTTAAGGATTTTGAATATCGATTTGGCAGTGCTACTGATACCGTTTATCTGCACTTGCCACGAAGTCACGTTTTCCTAAACAGAGATGCAGTTTGGTCCAGTCATAGAATTATCATAGATTCTAAATTAGCATCTTCCAAGTTAATAAATTTCACTGTAATATGCCAAATGCAAAAGCGAGGACTGAGGAGGGTAGAATGAATCATGTGATTCTCCTTGGAGATAAAGAATGGGAAAGCTATGAATTGTTTATAGGAATCTGGAGGTGGGAAGCCTGAGTTGCACTGGTCACACGCAGCTGCCTTTAAAATATGAATACAGAGATTCTGATAGAGAGAAGCTTAAGGTCATTTTGTCCACACTCTTTATTTTACAGGTGAAAAAATGCAATTAAGTAGGTAAAATGATTTATCCTAAGTCACACAGAAAAGCTATTAAGGGGCCTAAACAGATGTTATTTAAATAAGACATTTAGGTTTAAACTGGCTTTCAAAAACACCTCTGTGAAGACTGATTTTAGCACCTTCGACACGACTTTCCTTCGCCCCAACCCTGTTTCCATCCTGCCCATCTAGAGACTCCATAGAGATTATAGAAAAGATTAAAAAATGAAAGTAGTCACCCTTGTAAACAACATTGGATGTTCTCAGCCTCAAATCTTTGAAGGGCTCCTGAACAATCAAATATGGTCTGGATATTTACACACTGCTGCTGCTGCTGCTAAGCCACTTCAGTCGTGTCTGACTCTGTGCGACCCCAAGGACTGCAGCCTACCAGGCTCCTCCATCCATGGGATTTTCCAGGCAAGAGTACTGGAGTGGGGTGCCATTGCCTTCTCTGATATAAATATGAATACAGAGATTCTGATAGAGAGAAGCTTAAGGTCATTTTGTCCACACTCTTTATTTTACAGGTGAAAAAATGCAATTAAGTAGGTAAAATGATTTATCCTAAGTCACACAGAAAAGCTATTAAGGGGCCTAAACAGATGTTATTTAAATAAGACATTTAGGTTTAAACTGGCTTTCAAAAACACCTCTGTGAAGACTGATTTTAGCACCTTCGACACGGCTTTCCTTCGCCCCAACCCTGTTTCTATCCTGCCCATCTAGAGACTCCATAGAAATTATAGAAAAGATTAAAAAATGAAAGTAGTCACCTTTGTAAACAACATTGGATGTTCTCAGCCTCAGATCTTTGAAGGGCTCCTGAACAATCAAATATGGTCTGGATATTTACACACTGCTGCTGCTGCTGCTAAGCTACTTCAGTCGTGTTCGACTCTGTGCGACCCCAAGGACTGCAGCCTACCAGGCTCCTCCATCCATGGGATTTTCCAGGCAAGAGTACTGGAGTGGGGTGCCATTGCCTTCTCTGATATACACACTACTATGTATAAAATAGGAAACCTTTTGTATAGCACAGGGAACTACTCAGTGTTCTGTGATGACCTAAATGGGAAGGAAATCCAAAAGAAGAGAGAATGCATGTGTACCTATGGCTGATTCTCTTGTCTGTATAGCAGAAACTAATGTAACATTGTAAAGCAACTATACTCCAATACAAATTAGAAAGCACAAGACAAAAGCAAAGCCGGTCAGGAAGCCAGCAAGGCAAGCTCGGGATAGCAGAAGAGATGGCTCAGAACACCAGAGGTGAGAGAGTGCCAACCCAGAAAGGTGGGGAAAGTGCTGAGGCTGCTTTTTGTCCAGAGGTGAGAGAAGATAGGGGTGGGGAGGAGGGTAGCTCACAGCCCTGATTGGCTGGGTTGATTCATGGAGAGCAACCGGAGGGTTGACCCCATACAAACACTCTCTCCTTTCCCCACGCAGCAAAAATCATTTTTTTCCTCCAGTGGGAAGAATGATCGCAGGCAGGTGGACTGGAAAGGACAGCAGAGCCCTGGGAGAATTGGGGACATGCACACCTAGATGGCCAAACTGCCCTGGGAGCTGGGCCAGCATGCCCAACTCCGCAGACTGCAGGAAGGCTTCCCTGCCCCCCACCCCATCTCGGGCCAGCAGCAGATCAACTAACTGGGAGTCTCAGCGAATAAGATGAGAGTCAGCAAACATTTGGGGAGAGTCCTGCAAGTCCAGCAAAAGATAAAAAACATTAAAAAAAAAAAAAAGGTAGAATTTAATCCCAAAGTGACAAATGCTGCCACGCTGCGACTCTGGATGTAAAGTGACTGGCATGCATACACTATTGATGGTATGTATAAACCAGCGAACTAATGAGAACATACTCTTCAGCACAGGAAACTACTCAGTGCTCTGTGGTGACCTGAATGGGAAGGAAGTCCAAAAGAGAGGGATACATGTATATGCTGGAGTAGGAAATGGCAACCTACTTCAGTATTCTTGTCTGGGAAATCCCATGGACTGAGGATCCTGGAGGGCTACAGTCCATGGGGTCACAAAAGAGCGACTGACACACAACTGAGTGACTGAGCAGATATGTGTATGTATGGCTGATTCATTTTGCTATATGGCAGAAACTACAATAGATAAAGGAGAAAGGGATAGGATAAAGAAAATAGTCAAAGACCTGAAGGATAAATCCAGAGGTTCAAAAATCCTTCTAATAGTTTTAGAAGGAGAGAATAGAGAGCATATAGGCTGGGGAATACAAGATTTGAAAAAGAAAAAAAAGCTAAGAATTTTCTACAACTGTAGAAAGACATTCATCTTCAGATTGATAGGGTCTACTGTTTATTGAGTAGGATGAATTTATAAAAACACAGATAGCACCTGGACAAATAATAGTGAAATTTCAGAACTTCATGGATAAGTAAGGAAAATTCTAGAAACCTCCAGGAAATAAAGATAGAATAGTTATGCAAGAATGAGAATCAAATTTACCTCAACACTGGATGAAAAGAAAATGAAGGGAAATCTTTAAGGTGCCAAAGGAGAGGAAGAAAGCCTTTTCATTCTAGAATAGTCTATCCAGTAGATTATCATTCTACAGGGAGAATAAAATATAAGCATTTTTCTAAGGGCTCGGATAAACTTACAACCCGCAGACACTCCTGAAAGAATAGCTTTAGGATCTATTCCAGCAGGAATAAAGAAAAGACTAGTAGAAAAAAATCAGTTATGAATGGAGACGACATTCATGCCTTACTTGTGCAATTCAAAATAATTTTTAAAAGATACCTTAAAAATAGAGTTTTAATTAAACTGAAAATGCTAAGTACATTATCATGGAAAAGGAAACAACCATATATTCAGTGTTTAAAGTCTAGGCAATATATTTACAACACACAGTCATTTCAGAAAATATCTAAACCAATTTTAAGATTTTCAGTTCCCAAGGAACACAGACAAAGATGGTACATTGACCATAGAAGCTATCACCGATTTCTTATGAAATCCCCAAAAATGATGCTAAGGGAATTAAAAAAGACATAACTCCAAAGAACAGGGTGAGTATGAGAGAGGAAATCAGCTTAAAAACCACTTTTCCTATTGGAAAAAAGGAAATGGGGGAGTGGTAAGTGATCTAACCCAGAGAAGACACTACTCTCTTTTAAATATTTATTTTTATTTGTTTAATTTGGCTGCACCACGTCTTGGTTGTAGCATGTGGGATCTTTTAGATCTTTGATCTTTGTTGCAGCATGTGGGATCTTTCATTGTGGTATGTGGGATCTAGTTCCCCCTGCATTGGGGGTCCAGAGTCTTAGCCACTGGACCACCAGGGAAGTACCAAATCTGCTCTGTTAAGATGGGTGCTAAGGTGAGAGCCTTCCCTGGTGGCTCAGACGGTAAAGTGTCTGCCTACAATGCGGGAGACCTGGGTTCGATCCCTGGGTTGGGAAGATCCCCTGAAGAAGGAAATGGCAATCCACTCCAGTTCTCGTGCCTGGAAAATCCCAAGGATGGAGGAGCCTGGTAGGCTATAGTCCATGGGGTCACAAAGAGTCGGACACGACTGAGTGACTTCACTTACTCACTCAAGGTGAGAGCCAGTTTACCCAACAAAACCTGGAAAGTCTGACACTCAGAGACATAAGAGAGGATGAGGGGGGCTAAAAAGATTGAAATGGGGGAAGACTCAGACTGCAGACCAGACGTTTCTCCCCACCCTCTTTCCTGTTACTGAGTCCAAATTTGCTCTGCTCTCCACAAGATAAGTCAATGAATGTGAGAGAGTCAATTCCTAGGCAGAGTGATAAGAAGTCCAGGGTCCCTAAGGAGGAGAAAGGGGTCTGGGGCTCTTGAAGTGGAGATAGGGATCTGGAATTCTCAAGGAGGAGGAAAGGACAAACTTTTTTTGTGTACACTCCTAGTCAATTACACAACTCAGTTTAAACTCTGTACTAGGGAATATACAACAATTACACAACAATTGCTTGAGGACAGTTGCTCCTTCCTGAAAACCTTCTGACTAATCCTGATATTTTAGAATGTATATTATGGGAGTGGGTCTGGTAGGATCTTTCTATTGTTAAATTTTAATCTTATTATCCTAAAATGCAAATTGTGGGAGTGGGTCTGGTAAAATTTTCACAAACTTGAGACATTCTTTTGATTCATTGTAATAACTAATTGGAGAGTATAGAACTCCATTGCTAATACTAGCAAGGGGGTACCCTTTCTGCCCCCTTCTGATGTCTATCTATCTCAGAAGCTTTCTCTATCCCTTTTATACTTTAATAAAACTCTATTATCAAAAGCTCTGAGCGATCAAGTCTCGTCTCTGGCCCCGGATTGAATTCTTCTCTGGAGGCCAAGAATCCCAGCGTCTTCTGTGGTTCAGCTACAACCTTTCAAATCCAAGATAAGTCAATGAATCTGAGACGAGGTGTTGGGATCAGGAAGGTGTAGGCAGTCAGGCAAGAAAAGGAAATTTATTAGAGGGAAATGAGAGGGTGACTGGCCCTTAAGGAGAACCAGCATCCTTCCTTTCTGATGGGGTCTTTCTTATATCCTGCTGGGAGAAATATCAATAATCTCAGATATGCAGATGACACCAACCTTATGGCAGAAAGTGAGGAAGAACTGAAGGGCCTCTTGATGAAAGTGAAAGAGAGTGAAAAAGTTGGCTTAAAGCTCAACATTCAGAAAACTAAGATCATGGTATCCGGTCCCATCACTTTATGGCAAATAGATGTAGAAACAATGGAAATGGTGAGAGACTTTATTTTGGAGGGCTCCAAAATCACTGAAGATGGTGATTGCTACCATGAAATTAAGAGGCTGACTCCTTGGAAGGAAAGTTATGACCAACCTAGAAAGCATATTAAACAGCAGAGACATTACTTTGTCAACAAAGGTCCATCTAGTCAAGACTATGGTTTTTCCAGGAGTCATGTATGGATGTGAGAGTTGGGCTATAAAGAAAGCTGAGCACTGAAGAACTGATGCTTTTGAACTGTGATGTTGGAGAAGATTCTTGAGAGTCCCTTGGACTGCAAGGAGATCCAAACAGTCCATCCTAAAGGAGATCAGTCCTGGGTGTTCATTGCAAGGACTGATGCTGAAGCTGAAATTCCAATACTTTGGCCACCTGATGTGAAGAGCTGACTCATTAGAAAAGATCCTGATGCTGGGAAAGACTGAGGGCAGGAAGAGAAGAGGGTGACAGAGAATGAGATGGTTGGATGGCATCACTGACTCAATGGACATGGGTTTGGGTAGACTCCAGGAGTTGGTGATGAACAGGGAGGCCTGGTGTGCTGCGGTTCATGGGATCGCAAAGAGTTGAACACGACTGAGCGACTGAACTGAAGTGAATGAAAAATTTTCTGAAGGTGTTAGGGAAAGCACACTGATTGAAACTGTCCACCCTGGCCTGACGCCATAGTAACCATTTACATGAGCTGTTTTATGACAGGAGGTACTGGTAAAGAACACAGAACTAATGAGCCTCCACCAACTGACAGAGTTCAGGAAAGGTCAAAATGAGACATCACATGTCCAACCACTTCCCAGAATCCTTCTCTGTCATTCATCTTGGCTGAAGAAGGCGTGCACCACCAGGAAGGACTCTTGAGTCAGAATGATTGGCTTAAGACAACCCGGAAACTAATCTCATCACCATAAAACCTGAGACTGCAAGCCATGTGACAGAGCCATTCTCCTGGGTTCCCTTACCCTGTTGCTCTCCGCCCGGGTGTCCTTTCCCAATAAAATCTCTTGCTTTGTCAGCACACGTGTCTCTTCGGACAATTCATTTCTGAGTGTTAGACAAGAGCCCAGTTTCGGGCCCTGGAAGGGGTCCTCCTTCCTGCAACAAAAAGGTGTTTAAATTTTAGCCTGTAGCCGAGTCCTGCGGTCATGTAGGTCATGTAGCCAGAGGTCTGGAATCTGGTGGTCTTGTAGCCTTGAGAAGGTGGAAAAGAGAATGTTATTTGGGCAATTTGGTCAGTCTCAAGGGTCACTTGATTTTATTGTTTGTTTGCAAGGTTAACAATGAGCCCCCATGTAGGCTCTAACAGAAGAGACTTTATTTGGGAGCCTGCTGCCTGAGAAGACGGCAGGCTAGGACCTCAAAACAACTATCTTGTCAGGGTCTGGTTGCCAGGTTCTTTTATGCATTAGAGATGAGGTTGGGGGAGGCAAGGAAACAAAGTAAAAACACTATTCAAGCCTTGCAAATGTCCCCTAGAATGGGAAGCCTCAGGCAGGGGGATGTGTTAGTCTCAGTTCCTTACAGTCCTTCACAGGTGGGCAGCTCAGATTATCTCCCTGAGACAGGCCATTATGTATGTTTATAAGAACACAAAAGGGTTAACACAGGCAGCCAGGTCACCCCCTAGGACAACTCAGGGGACAATCACTGGAGAAACTTGAGTCTTGAGACTCCTGGAAGGCTGCTCACGGAACATCCTTCCACTCATTATCCACTGAGTCTGATGTGAATTTCTACACTCATCCTGGTGTGGACATTCATCCCCATTGGCACTCCAGGACAGGCTTAGATTCTCAGACTCTCAAAGGTGAGTCTCCTTCACTGCACAACACAGGGTAAGGCCAGCGATTACACATCTGACCTGTGGGCAGTGTGTCTACCTCTGTTCACAGGTGGAACATCTTCTCTGGGCTTGTGGTTCTCTGCCAGGAACTCACATACAGACTCCAGCTGGGCTGGGGCCCTCAACAGAGACCATACCCTTGAGGGTACCGGTATATTGTAAGGGTGGGTCCTGGGACGTTTTTCTGTAAGGGGTTAAGTGATAAACATGTTAGGCTTTTTGGACCAGGAAACAAAATTAAGGATAGCCTGCTGCTGCTGCTGCTGCTGCTAAGTCACTTCAGTGGTGTCAGACTCTGTGCGACCCCGTAGATGGCAGCCCACCAGGCTCTGCCATCCCTGGGATTCTCCAGGCAAGACCACTGGAGTGGGTTGCCATTTCTTCTCCAATGCATGAAAGTGAAAAGTGAAAGGGAAGTCACTCAGTCGTGTCTGACTCTCCGCGACTCCAAGGACTGCAGCCTACCAGGCTCCTCTGTCCATGGGATTTTCCAGGCAAGAACACTGGAGTGGGGTGCCATCGCCTTCTCTGCAGGATAGCCTGGAGGTACTTATATAGCCATTTAAGTTGTATGTTGCTCATTATTAGAGAAATCCAAACTATACCTACAATGAGATACTTCACACTGGTCAGAATGGCCATTATCAAAAAATCTACAGACACTAAGTGCTGAAGAGGGTGTGAGGAATGGAAACCCTCTTGCACAGTTGGTGGGAATGTAAATGGATACAACCGCTATGGAGAACAGTATGGCGATTCCTTAAAGAACTAGCAGTAAAACTACTACATCACCCAGCAATCCCACTGCTAGGCATATACTCTGAGAAAATCATAATTGAAAAAGACATATGCACCTCAGTGTTCATTGCAGAACTATTTACAATAGGTAGGACATGGAAGCAACCTAAATGTCCATCCACAGATAAATGGATAAAGAAGTTGTTGTTCATATACACAATGGAATATTTGTTGCTGTTGTTCAGTCACTCAGTCATGTCTGACTCTGCAAGCCCATGGACTGCAGCATGCCAGCCTTCCCTGTCCTTCACAACCTCCTGGAGTTTGCTCCAACTCAGGTCCCATTGAGTCTGTGACGCCATGCAAACATCTCATCCTCTGCTGTCCCCTTCTTCTCCTGCCCTCAATCTTTCCCAACATCAGGGCCTTTCCCAATGAGTCATCATAAAAATAAATGCATTTGACACTGTTCTAATGAGGTGAATGAACCTGGAGTCTGTTATACAGAGTGAAATAAATCAGAAAGAGAAAGACAAATATCATCTATTAATGCATACATATGGAATCTAGAATGATGGTACTGATGAACCTATTTGCGGGGCAGCAATGGAGATGCAGACATGTGGAGAACAGAATTATGGACACAGTGGGGGAAGGAGAGGGTGGACAAATTGAGAAAGTAGCATGGAAATATATACATTACCATATGTAAAATAGATAGCAAATGGGAACTTTCTGTATGACACAGGGAGTGCAAACCTGTGCTCTGTGACAACCTACAGGGGTGGGATGGGGTGGAAGGTAGGAAGGAGATTCAAGAGGGAGGGGACATACATAACTTATGGCTGATTCATGTTGATATATTGCAGAATCCAGTTTTACAGTATTGTAAAACAATTATCCTCCAATTAAAAATAAATAAATTTTAAAAATATAAAATTTCTTACCTCCCAAACTGTACAGGAGCAGGCAGTGGGTTGAATTTGCATCCCCTGGGCCATGGTTTGCCATGCTCTGCTCTAAGACATATATATTTAAGCCAGACTCCTTGGCAGACAATTTGCTTTACTCCAGCACATCATTTCAACTCCCAGGTTCTTTTTCATTTCTGGTTGCTGGTATTGCTTTTCCTTTTTGATCTTGAACTTGGCTTTATAGTTCAAGAAAATTTTATTGTTATATTTTATGCAATATTTGTATGTCTTTGGAGCAAGAGGTAGGTCTTTCCACATAAGCTTATTTTGCCATTCAGGCAGAAGTCCAGGAACCATTTCCATAAGGAGAGCAAGGTGATGAAAGTTTTTAAAGAATGTTTTTGAACATGTAAGCATGAAATGGAACTAAACAATGTTCGAGCTGCTCTCCAGCGGACTAGCTACTCCCTTACCCCACCCATCTATCCTGTGGGTAAGTCATTGCTTCTTAGCATCCAGAGTAACTGAACAAAGAGAGAAGAGGTAAAGTTAAGGTCAGACTGGTCTCCAAACAACCTGGCTTACTCCGTGGGTTTGCTATGTAGATCAAAACAGAGAGTAGACAGAAAAGCACTTTCAAAACAGAAAGTCCTTGATGCAGGGAGGTCATTTCACTATCAAAGGTCAGTTCTGATACTTGAAAGGAGATTTGGTAAAAATATTCAGTTGAATTTTTTTGCTCTACAAGTTTAAGTAAAGAAAGAGTCTCTATCCAACTAAAATGTGTTTTATTAATTTTCCATGACAGATATTGTCAAATCTGGTTGTATCAGCAGGTAAACTATGCATTTGTTAAAACCCATAACTTAGGGCTTGCCTGGTGGTTCAGTGGCTAGGAGTCTGCCTTCCAGTGTAGGGGATGTGGGTTAGATCGCTGGTTGGGAACTAGATCCCACAGAACAACTAGAGAAGCCTGTGCAGAGCAACAAGAGAAAGCCTACATGCCTCAGAAGACCCACCATGGCCAAGATAAGCAAACGATAAAACTCAAAACTTTACATCACAGAGAGTGAACTTCAATGTATTAAAATCTAGAAAATCTTTTAGCACTTTGGGGAATGCTAGGATGGAATGCTGAATGGGACCAAAGAATCTAACTTGATAACAAATGCATAAAATAATCTCATTGAAAGGAGGTAGGAGAAACAAGCATTAACCTAAATAACTTAGGAATTGAGTGAGAAGGTAAGACTGAGGGCCCAGGGAACTGAATATAAACACTGCTCTCTACTTGATGAGGTGTTTCCTAGGGGTATGGGTTAACGGTTCTGAAACCACTGCATAGACATGCTGGAATAGAACAACTAAGGCCATGGATGGTGGGTAGCGGGGAACTCAGTTCTCAATGTTGAAATGAGGGGGGTACAGGCAAACAAAGGGAATGCTGGAATGATCTATGGCTAATGGATGAGAGTTGGAAGTACCAGTATGAGCTCATGTTTATCTTACTATAGATACAAATGCTTATACAGAGAAATATTTATAGATACATGTATCTACACTCATTAGTATGCATGGATATATTTCTTTGCTCTGTTATCTTCCCCTACCAATATTCTGTGTGTTTGTCTCTTCAGAGCTGAAGACAATTGTGTGAGCAGCCTGCAACTGACCTTCTGTGGGCCACTTGCCTTACAGGGTCAGGGATGAATAGCCTTAGAAAAGGGAACTTGTGGGGACTTCCCTGGTGGTCCAGTGGTTAGAACTCTGCCTTTCAATGTGGGAAATGCAGAATAATCCCTGATCTTGGAACTAAGATCCTGTGTGCTGGCAGGGGGTACCGCCAATTTTTTTTTTTTAAGGAATTTGCTTTTGAGGGAAAGCAAATTTTGGGAATCCCATCACTGAATTGGCAGTCACTGAAGCTCCTCGATTCACCAGGCACTTCTGACATGAAATAATAAATTCATGAGCCCAACAAAATAGTGAAGACAATAGTATTAAAACAACACCCTACCTTGTATTGTGTTTTATGGTTTCAATGATATAATTTTCAATTTGACCTTCCTAATCACCCTCTGATGCAGGATGGGTTAGAAGTCACTTTGTTTTAGGAGTTTCCAGGTGTCTCCTGGGAGAGTCTATGGTCAAATTTTGCATGGTACTTGTGTGTGTGATAAGTCGCTCTAGTTGTGCCTGACTCTGTGTGACCCCATGGACCATAGCCCACAGGCTCCTCTGTCCATGGGATTCTCCAGGCAAGAATACTGGAGTGGGTTGCCACGCCCTCCTCCAGGGGATCTTCCTGATCGAGATAACCCAATCTTTAATAAGTGAGTTTAAGATACTCACAAAGATGAAGATGACATACGTTTTAGTTTTGACTCTGTTGTCATATTTTATGTCATGCTTCCTATTATTAGAGTTTCTTTCACTGTATGATGTATTTTCTTCTTTGAGGAGAAGCAACACTTGAAAACTCCTAAAACAAGGTGACTCCAAAAGTTGAAAATTAAAGGCTGCACAAACACATGCTGAGAAAATAGACACAAACCAACAAAAAGAGCAAAGGCTGCCGTCTTAATCTCAAACAAGGTGGGATATCTCCACACCAAACAACGTGGAAGAGACGCTCATAGAGCAAAACCTACAGAAACGGAATAGGAAACTAGACAAAAACATATTATTACTAAAAAAGCCTTCTTCAGTCAACAATAGAGCAAGGGAGCAAAAAATGAACAATTACAGAAAATCTCAATACACATCTGAAGGTATAAATCAATATAGGTTGAAGTCTATGTTCAACAAACAGAAATTAGAAAATTTGACCATTAATCTGGCCGTGAAGAAAATGTCAAATTGCCCCCAAATTGAAATCATGCAGATAAGTTTTTCTATTCTGTTGGGAGTGTGTATTGCTATAACTTCAATGGAGGGTAAATTTTTAATATCATAAGTTAAATTACATCTACTCTTTGACTTACCAGTTCTACTTTTAAGGATTTATGCCCCAGATGTTTAATCTTAAAGGTGTGAAGTGATGTGACCAAGTAAATTAATTGTATCAATCTTTTAATAGTAGAAATATGGAAATTACCTACATATTCATTCATAGAGGCTCATTAAATAAGTTATGGTAATCTGTGACTGTGTGGATCACAATAAACTGTGGAATTCTGAAAGAGATGGGAATACCAGACTACCTGACCTGCCTCTTGAGAAACCTGTACACAGGTCATGAAGTAACAGAATTGGACATGGAACAACAGACTGGTTCCAAATAAGAAAAGGAGTATGTCAAGGCTGTATATTGTCACCCTGCTTATTTAACTTCTATGCAGAGTACATCATGAGAAACGCTGGGCTGGAAGAAGCACAAGCTGGAATCAAGATTGCCAGGAGAAATATCAATAACCTCAGATATGCAGATGACACCACCCTTATAGCAGAAAGCAAAGAAGAACTAAAGAGCCTCTTGATGAAAATGAAAGAGAAGAGTGAAAATTTGGCTTAAAATTCAACGTTCAGAAAACTAAGATCATGGCATCCAGTCCCATCACTTCGTGGCAAATAGATGCAGAAACAATGGAAACAGTGAGAGACTTTATTTTGGGGGGCTCCAAAATCACTGCAGATGGTGATTGCAGCCATGAAATTAAAAGATGCTTACTCCTTGGAAGGAAAGTTATGACCAACCTAGATAGCATATTGAAAAGCAGAGACATTACTTTGCCAACAAAGGTCTGTTTAGTCAAGGCTATGGTTTTTCCAGTAGTCATGTATGAATGTAAGAGTAGGACTATAAAGAAAGCTGAGTGCCGAAGAATTGATGTTTTTGATTGTGATGTTGGAGACGACTCTTGAGAGTCCCTTGGACTACAAGGAGATCCAACCAGTCCATCCTAAAGGAGATCAGACCTGAGTGTTCTTTGGAAGGATTGATGTTGAAGCTGAAACTCCAATATTTTGGCCACCTGATGCAAAGAGCTGACTCTTTTGAAAAGACCTTGATGCTTGGAAAGATTGAGAGCAGGAGGAGAAGGGGCTGACAGAGGATGAGATGGTTGGATGGCATCACTGACTCAATGGACATGAGTTTGAGCAAGCTCCAGGAGTTGGTGATGGACAGGGAGGCCTGGCATGCTGCAGTTCACGGAGTCGCAAAGAGTCAGACATGACTGAGTGACTAAACTGAACTGAACTGAAATCTGCACAATGGAATATTATGCAACCATAAAATAAAATAAGATGACTATATGCAAATCAACATGTATCTCAAAATAAAGTTTGCTTTTAAGAAAGAAGGCAGTTTTATAGATGGTGATATAGACTGATCCCCCAAATATCTTTTTGATGATGAAAAAAATTAATGTATAGAGTAACATGTATAGAATATTCAGTTCAGTTCAGTCACTTGGTCATGTTCGACTCTTTGTAACCCCATGGGCTGCAGCATGCCAGGCTTCCCTGTCCATCACCAACTCCCGGAGCTTGCTCAGATTCATGTCCATTGAGTTGGTGATGCCATCTATGCCTTCATTCTTTCCTAGCATCAGGGTCTTTTCCAATGAGTCAGTTCTTCACATCAGGTGGCCAACGTATTGGAGTTTCTGCTTCAGCATCAGTCCTTCCAATGAATATTCAGGACTGATTTCCTTTAGGATGGACTGGTTGGATCTCCTTGCAGTCCAAGTGACTCTCAAGAGTGTTCTCAAACACCGCAGTTCAAAAGCATCAATTCTTCGGTGCTCAGCTTTCTTTATAGTCCAACTCTCACATCCATACATGACTACTGGAAAAAACATAGCTTTGATTAGACAGATCTTTGTTGGTACAGTAATGTCTCTACTTTTTAATATGCGTCTAGGTTGGTCATAGTTTTTCTTCCAAGGAGCAAGCGTTTTTTAATTTCATGGCCTCAGTCACCATCTGTAGTGATTTTGGAGCCCAAGAAAATAGTCTGTCACTGTTTCCATTGTTTCCCATGTATTTGCCATGAAGTCATGGGACTGGTTGCCATGATTTTCATTTTTTGAATGTTGAGCTTTGAGCCAGCATTTTCACTCTCCTCTTTCACTTTTATCAAGAGACTCTTCAGTTCCTCTTCACTTTCTGCTATAAGGGTGGTGTCATCTGCATATCTAAGGTTATTGATATTTCTCCTGACAATCTTGATTCCAGCTTGTGCTTCATTCAGCCTGGCATTTTGCATGATGTCCTCTGCATATAAGTTAAACAAGCAAGGTGACAATATACAGCCTTGACGAACTCCTTTCCCGGTTTGGAACCAGTCTGTTGTTCCATGTACAGTTCTAACTGTTGCTTCTTGACCTGCATACAGATTTCTCACGAGGCAGGTAAGGTGGTCTGGTATTCCCATCTATTGAAGAATTTTCCAGTTTGTTGTGATCTTTACAGTCAAAGGCTTTGGCATAGTCAATAAAGCAGAGGTAGATGTTTTTCTGGAATTCTCTTGCTTTTTCTATGATTCAATGGATGTTGGCAATTTGATTTCTGGTTCCTCTGGCTTTTCTGAAACCAGCTTGAACATCTGGAAGTTCATGGTTCACGTACTACTGAAGCCTGGCTTGGAGAATTTTGAGCATTACTTTGCTAGCATGTGAGATGAGTGCAATTGTGTGGTAGTTTGAACATTCTTTGGCATTGCCCTTTGGGATTGAAATGAAAACTGACCTTTTCCAGTCCTGTGACCACTGCTGAGCTTTCCAAATTTGCTGGCATATTGAGTGCAGCACTTTAACAGCACCATCTTTTAGGATTTGAAATAGCTCAACTGGAATTCCATCACCATAGATACTGATATAGACTGATCCCCCAAATATATTGTTGATGATGCCAAGAATTAACATATAAAGTAACATGATAGAATGTTACTATTGTGTAAAAAACAAAAGAGAGCACTACTTTTATTTTCATAGTCTATCTTTGAAGGGACAAGTAAGAAACTAGTGAGACAGCTATCTCCAGACAGGCTGACCAGTTGGTGTACTGTATTTTGAATACTGCATAATTTTCCCTGTTGTGTGTATTACTTATTTATAACAATAATTAAGCAATTTATTTACCAATAAACAAATTACCACTCCCATGACTGCTTGATGGCCTTGCCACCTTGGTGTTCCCATGCCATTCTGCACTCACTGATCACTATGAGCTATAAGGACTTCTTGGCGTCTGCCTCTCCCAGTGGACAGTGAGACTTCTGAGGGCCAGTGTCACTCATGTGTGCTCAGTCACTCACGTGTCTGACTCTTTGTGACCGCATGGACTGTAGCCCTCCACATTCCTCTGTCCATGGGATTCTCCAGGCAAGAATACTGGAGTGAGTTGCCATTTCCTCCTCCAGGAGGTCTTCCTGACCCAAGGATTGAACCTCATCTCCTTCATCTCTTGCATTGGCAGGCAGATTCTTTACCCGCTGAACCATTAGGGAAGCCCATATATTACTCAGCTCAGTATAAATAATCAAAACATAGATTCTAGAGTCAGACTGCCTGGGCTCACATTCCTGGTCCAACTCTGTGACCTTAGGGAAGGAACTGAACCTCTATGTGCCTCAATTTTCCATCTTTAAAATGCAAATAATAGTATTAGCCATCTTATAGGATTCTGGTAAGGATTATGTAAGGTAAGTCTCAGAACTGATCCTTGACATGTAACAAGTTCCAACTGACTGACAGGTCTTGGTGACATCTCTGCATTCAGATGCCACTAACAGAGGGCCTGCACATTGTAGCACTCAGCATTTTCAAGTAATAAATAGATGCATACCCACTCGCCACCCTACCATGACCCAGTGCTAACAAAGCTGTCTTTCTTTTCGCTTAGCTGGTAGATAATTCTGGATGAGTCAAGTTGTCCACCAATCTGACATCCCTGACATGTAAAGGAGATGGTTATTTCAGTAGAATTTGGATGCATGCCCATTTGTGCCAACCCTAAAAATATTTTTGTTTATCTCAGGGATCCAGATAACTCCAGGAAAATAATGGAATCTCAGAATGAGGCTTAGTTACCAGACTTTCAGTTAGAGAGGCCAGGCTTTATCTACTCACAAAATAGCATCTGAAACGCCAGCAACCCAAGCCTAGCATAAATGGATTTTTCTTAAGTACTCTTCTCCATCAAGTTTCCCTTCATTGAACTCCTCTTTGTCAGGAAATATTATTTGGGTTCGCTGAATTGAAATCCAATTTCTTTTTGAAGTTCAGTCTAGTGGAGAAAATGTTAGGTCAGCATCAGAGAATTCCTCATCTCCAGATGACCTTGGTGAAGTCATTTCATTCATTCAGAGTGCTGTGGCTTTGTTCTCCTGTCTGTGAAGTCATGATAAGACAATAAACATATAAACCAAACCCATGCTCCCTGATATCATGAGAATATTGGGATGTTAACATTAAGCTCGAGCTGGGAGCTGCCTGGATAAAACATGGTGGAAAAACAGAGCTGATTCTACAAACAGGCTGAGCACCTACTGTGTGCCTGTCCTTGGGCTTGGATCTGGGGGTTTAAAAATGAAGGAGATTCATGTTAAATAAGTTTTTCAAGAATACCTAAATCATTTGACAAATATTTACTGAGCCCCAGACTATGTTTCAGACTTCTCAGGGGGCTCAGTGGTAAAGAACCCACCTGGCAATGCAGGAGACTCAGGAGACACGGATTCGATCCCTGGTTCAGGAAGATCCCCTGGAAAAGAAAATGGCCACCCACACCAGTATTCTTGTCTTCAGAATCCCAAGGACAGAAGAGCCTGGCAGGCTACAGTCCATGGGGTCCCAAAGAGTTGGACACAACTGAGTAACCAAGCAACAACAACAACAAAACTATATTTCAGGCACTGTTTTAGTGCTTGGGATACATCCGTGATCAGAATCCATAAAAATACATCCTCTGCTCTCCAAGAACTTGGAGGCTGTTGAATACTTGGGTGCTGTTGAAATAGAAAAAAGGCCTAGTTCTTTCTCTCTGAGAGGATTCGTGTTTCAATTCTCATCTTCTAACTTAAGCAATAACATCTATGGATTGTCTAAACTTTATTGTGCAACTGCAATCTCAGAAAGGAGTCATGCTTTTCCTGTAACAATGCATGTGGCTATTATGCATCTTGTTCCTGCAAATCAATAGGCAATTAGGAGGCTCTGTGTCCCCTAGACCGCCATGCCCAAAAGTTATTGATTTTCCCACTCACCTTTGTACCAGGGTACCTTGTCTCTCCCCTCTCCCATATCACACATGAACTGGAAAAAAAAAAAAAAAAGGACAAAGCTCCTTTTCCCTTCCCACCACCTTCCTCCCTTGGTCCTGGAAGCCTCACTCATCAGGAGGTTGATGCTACCAGCTAGGATGGTGCTCAGGGACCCCCCTTAGTGCACCCCAGCATCTTTGCAAGTGAATCATGGACCAGCTGAGGAAACCAAGGCTCAGAGACTGCAAGTGCCTTTGTGTTAGAACTATATCATTGGCTTTTTTGTGTATCCAGCTTCATGACTCATCTCACCCATCTTGGGGCTTGCACATCTATAATCACATGAATCAATTCCTCACAATAAATCTCATTATGGTTCAGTGGTAAAGAATCCATCTGCCAATGCAGGAGACTCAGGAGATGCAGGTTCAATCCCTGGGTCAGGAAGATCCCCGGGAGAAGGAAATGGTAACCCACACCAGTATTCTTGCCTGGAAAATTCCATGGATAGAGAAGCCTGGTGGGTGACAGTCCAGGGGGTCACAAAGAGTCAGGCACAACTGAGCGCATACCACAACCAATACTGTATACACCCTATTGGTCTATTTCTCTAGAGAACACTGACTAATTTCCAACCAGGCTTGGAAAATGCCCTGAGGAAATCAGGGGTGGGGTGAAACTGGAGTCAGTCAGGGGCCCTGCTATTCCCAGTACTGGACTGAAGCCATTGCACCCTAGACTCACAACCCCAAGGGATGGCACAGTTTAAAGACTGTCACCAGCTTCTTTTTACCATTGCTGGCTTCAGTTTCACAGCTTCCGGCAAGAGCGTTGGGCTGGCCAAGCTTTGGCCCTATCTGCAAGGGGGTTCCGCAAGGAGAGAGGATATTGAAGTTTCACAAAGTATCAATTTCCTTCAAGATAGGAAAGGAATTCAGGATCTGAGCAGACAAGAAAATAAACAAATGTCCTTTGTGCCTGGTGGACTTCCCTGGTGGCTCAGACAGTGGGTAAGAGCCCCTGGAGGAGGAAATGGTAACCCACTCTAGTATTCTTGCCTGGAGATTCCCATGGACAGAGGAGTGTGGCAGGCTACAGTTTATGGGGTGGCAAAGAATCAGGCCTGACTGAAGGAATAATACACACACTTTGTGCCTGGCAAACATCCCACCGCAACAGCTTCTGCTTGGAAAAGGCCAAGTGCAAAGCTCAAGAGTGGAACCCGAGGGTTCATATCTGATTGAGGTGTGTCCAGCCAAGGGCCCAGCCTTCAGAAGATGACCTTGGTGCTGATAGACTCACCTTGGTCTAAACAGGCCCCTGGTCTGCAGGATATTTGAGTAGCAACCCACTGTGAGGATCCGGGGAGAATTCACAAGACCTCAGTCCCTGTTTCAGATGTGTTTCTGATTCACATCTCCTTCCAGGCCTCATTTCCTGACTGGCAAGCTGCTGACCCCAGTCTCTACCCATGTAACTCACAGGAAAAGAATTGGGGTTGGGAGTTGCTCTGTACCCCACTCCCATCTCCAGTTTGTATTATAAACCTATGACTATACCTGAAACCCCTGCCACTGCTGGAAGTCCCCTGGGAACAGATATTGTCAGAAAGAGAAAAACAAATGTCATATACTAACGTATATATGTGGAATCTAGACAAATGGTACAGATGAACCTATTTTCAGGGCAGAAATTGAGACACAGTCTATGACCATACCTGAACACTCTCGATCTCATCTGATCTCGAATGCTAGGCAGGGTCGGCCTAGTTAGTACTTGGATGAGAGAAAGAGAGACAGATGCAGAGAACAAATGTATGGATACTAAGGTGAGGAAGAAGGGAAGTGGGATGTATTGGGAAATTGAGATTGACATATATATGCTAGTGATTCTGTGTATAATAATGAGAACCTGTGCATAACTAATGAGAACCTACTATACAGCACAGGGAACTCTACTCAGTGCTCTGTGGTGACCTGAATGGGAAGAAAGTCCAAAAGAGAGGGGATATATGTATATATATTGCTGATTCACTTTATTGTACAGCAGAAACTAACACAACATTGTAAAGCAACTATGCAAGTGAAAGTATTAGTTGCTCAGTCATGTCTTACTCTTTGTGACCCCATGGACTGTAGCCCTCCAGGCTCCTCTGTCCAAGGGATTCTCCAGGTAAGAATACTGGACTGGGCTGCCATTTCCTCCTCCAGGGGATCTTGCCCACCCAGGAACTGAAACTGTGTCTCCTGCATTGGCAGGCTGATTGATTCTAAAGAATTCTATTTCTAAAGACACAGAAGCCCACTCCCAGTATTTTTGCCTGGGAAATCCCATGGACAGAGGAGCCTGGCAGGCTACAGTCCATGGGGTGACAGTAGTCGGATGCAACTTAGCAACTAAATCATATATATATATACAACAATGTTGTGTTAGTTTCTGCTGTACAACAAGGTGAATCAGCCATATGTATACATTTATCCCCTCTTTTTTGGACTTTCTTCCCATTCAGGTCACCACAGAGAGTTCCCTGTGCTATACAGCAGGTTCTCATTAGTTATCTATATATATGTATATATTTTTGCTTAAGTCTCAAAGAATTATCCTTTGAACTCTAGGGTCACTGAAGATTCTGGGAGGCTCAGGGTCACTTAAGCTATCACTGAACTTCTTAGTCGACACCCTTTACACTAAGGAACAAGTGGAGCTCTAACACCAAGCTGTCAACAGTTACCACCCCGATCAGGCATTATTTAAAGTGTCCATTTATTAGCAGGTTCACTTTTAAGCGCTGTCACCAATTGCATCCAGGCAGCGCGTGAAGGAAGGCTGAGTCGGCTCCTCGTTGCCCCCGGGGCCGGCGCTCAGACCGCAGGGAGCTGACGCCTGAGGTGGTACCCTGGCTGCGCTCTGGGAAAAGCCGCCAGCCAACTGCAGCCCTAGGAGGGGGCTGTGTCCCTCCCTACCGAGGCGCGCTCCGCAGCAGTTCTGTTCCGCGACTCGGTAGGGGGCTTGGCTTTCCTTCTGCAATGGGATCCGTTGATTCTGAAACTACACTCTGCGCTTTTCTGGCCGAGCGGACCGAAAGTGTGTTCGTGGGCCCTTCCCCACCGCAGGGCCAGGGTCTGTAGAGATGGTGGCACCAGAGCCAGCTGCAGCACTTCAGCCCCACCGCAGCGCGCGGGGGGAACTCGCCACAGGCCTCCAGTTCTGAAGGCTGTATCCAATTTGACTTTTGGAAACCCACCCTGGCTAGTTTCACTGGGCTTGGGTGGGTGTGTGTGTGTGTGTGTGTGTTGGTGTGTTGGGGTGTGTGTGTGTGTGTGTGTTTGGGGAAGGGGTGGTCACGTGATCGCCAGTCGCTCCAATCTGGGTACCAATTAAGCCCAGACCAGCCAAGAGGGAAAATCAATGAGCGAAGTGACCACTCTGCCCTGGTCTTGCAAAGGATTGCGGAACCGGAGGCCGGGGAAGGGCGAGCCGAGTGCACTCGGGGAAGAGGCGAGGCGAGGACGCCGTTCGCCGCCCCGGCTTGGCCGCTGGGGGCCGCAGTCACCTTCAGCGTAGGGGAGCGGGGAGACGCGAATCCCGGCTGTGGCTCTGGCCGCCGGGCTCCCTCCAGCGCGCAGCCTCCGCTCGCTCTTCCCCAGCGCTGCAGCCGCGACCCGGGACCGAGCGGACGTCGCCTTCTCCGAGCTCTGCCGGGGCCCCCATCCTGCCCTCCCGGGTCGCAGCTTCCAGCCAGGCAGCCCCTCGGCGCGTCCGCCGCGCCCCTCCCGGACCCGCCCCCTCCGTCCCCGGGGTGCGCG